>VYZM01001248.1:32827-43907 GCA_013398915.1 Dromas ardeola | reverse complement strand
GCACTATTTGTGCGTTTGGCCACTGTGGAGAGATTGACAATGTAGGATAATGAAATACATAAATGTCACAAATATGCTGTAGTGATTAGTGAGAAACATTTATATTCTTTATATTCTTGTTTTTAACTGGGGTCAGGGGAGGAATATTGAAAACATAGAGAGAACTTTGGTTTTTCTCAGTCAGTGTTTGGCGAACAGTATCTTTTTGATCAGGTTGCAAATAGCTGTGCAGCCAATTGTTACTTCCCTGCCATTTGATCAATACTCCTGCATTGAAGTTAGTACAACATTATGATGAGCTAGTCTGACTATCCGGACAAATTAAGAGAGCTCATGAAATGACTTGATTGAAGTAAGGTTGGAAAGTGGTGCTGCACCATACGTTTCCATTTGAGCAAACAGGAGACCCTACTGCTCAGAATTGCTGTAAATAATGATAATACTTTAGAAGAAAGAGATATCAGATGAAGTCTTTGTACTATAAATGAAACATATCTTTTTAAAATACTTTGAAAGTATGATTCTGATAACAATTATAGGACACTGTCTTAACAGTTCTTGACAACAGACCGCAGGAAACAGAACACATATTTGTGCTACAAAAGGAACGGGTAATATCTCCTATAACTACATTGCTTACCCTGCCTGAGCTTGTGAGAGCTTTGCACTATGTTAGGGTCTCTTTGGACTTTTTCTGTCAGTTTTACACTGTTGAATTTTGTGGGAGGACTATACAATTGCTTTCTAGGAACAAAAAAAGTTAAGTAAAAACTGTCTTTTCCTTTTTTTGCTTATTTTTATAGTGTGTTTAAAAACTGTTTTCATGGGACTCAGTTTGGTTTGAGGAGGTTGTGGGGGGACAGCCTTTCTGATTTAATAGGCTTGCTCAAAGCATGAAAACTAACAAAAAAGATTATATGATCAGTAATTTCGTTTGCATGTCTGGCAGCCCTCTTGGGGAGGGAGGGGAACAAACCCAGACAATTTTCTAACTTCACAACAATAGTGTTTCCTGAATTTGATTGCTTTCACTCTATGTTTTTACTTTCCTTTTTAAAAGGGTTTTAATATAAGAGTTTGTGAACTTTATTGATGTTCCTGGATTAGCAACACTGTAATTTTATTTTCCTGTGTTATAAAGTTACCTGTTAATGCAGCAGATTGTGAGAAATTGGCAATGCAGAGAGCCTATTGATAGAACTGGGCAAGCTTTGAAAATCTACTTGTAATTTGTGTATATGGTACAGTCTTGAAATACTCAATTTCAAATTTCTTTCAAAGGACTCTCTCTTCTTGACAGTATCTTTTGCCAGATACATGAAAACCCGGCCAGGAAAATTACCCCACGCTGTTTGCACATATGCAGGCTTGGCTTATGGATACAATGTTTAAAGATTCATCATTATTGATTTTCCTTTCTTGAGCTTCTTGTGTCATTTATCACATTTAAAAGATCAACTTCACTTTCATAGACAGTTTATCTGTGATGTCTGTTCAATTAACATAGCCAGGGAACAATAGTTCCCCTGCAATAGTGCCACCGTTCATACCACAGCTACTTTTCCTGAAGTATTTGAGCCAGATTAAAGTGGATGATACACCTTGTGTATTCCCATTCCACATGACAAAGTAAGTTATACTAAAAAGTTTGCAGTGGTCTTTGCCAAAATGTATTATTTTCGTCACCATTTGGAGATACTAACGTGGTCGCTGCCATGTGACCTGAACTACATCCTGCAGACTAACCATAGCTTAAAGGGTTATTGACAGGTCAGTGGTGCGAGTCAGTACATGACTGACACTTTATGGGTGCAAAGCAAGGACTTCCACTTCTTGCCTGTAACAAGAAGTAATTTTTTTAGCCTTAGGAAAAGGAATTTTTGTATATATTTTTATATACTAACTGGTTACTGTGCCTCGATTTATGGCAATTAGGTATACAAGATGTGAGACCTGAACTAGTGAGGTGCTCAGCAAAGAGGGGAGTTTTACTGACCGTATATTTTGGTCTCAAGAATATCTTTTGCTGGTGTTACACATTTTAATAATGCAATATGTGGAAAAAAATTGTCTTAAACATACTGCTTGATAATTTCATTCAGTTACCTCTGGTTCTTATAAGTGGTGAAAAATAATTCCCTCTTCACCTTCTCCATGCTTTTATAGATTTTTGTCATATACCCCACTATATGTGCTATCTTCTACCCTGTCTTCACAAAATCCTGGTTTATGTCCTCCTACAGAAGACATTCCTTATCTTTGGTTATCTTTTTTTTTTTTTTTTTTTGGTTCTTCTCTATAGTCTTTCAAGAGGTACAATGTTTTGAAGTGGGAGGAGAACAGAACTGCATCAAGTATTCAGGATGCGGGAAAATTAAGGATCAATATGGTGACATGGTTATGCCTTCTGTTTTGTTCTGTAGTCCATTCCTGTTCATATTTTCTGTTGTCTTGTTTGTCATTGCTGAGCACTGAGATTACTTTTTCACAATGTGTCTGTCACAACTGAAAGTCTGTCTTGAAAGTTGGTATCTACTTCAGATTTCACTGAAGTATATGAATAGTTAATCTTGTTTTTCTCCATATACGTTACTTTACGTTATTGACTTTGAATTTCACCTGTTATTTTATTGCCAATTACTCAATATTATGAAATTCTTCTGCAATGTTCTGTTATATTTAACCTACCCTGAATAATTGTTGTGTGAACAAGCATTGTCATCTTACTTTTTCATCTGTTCCTAGGACATTTATTAAAATATTTTATGGTATGGGTCTCAATACATATTCCCACAGGGTCCTTCTAAAGGTCTCCTCTGCCATGTAAGCTAACAAACTGGTTTGACCTTTCATTTCCCATTTCAGCCACTTAAATCACATGCTAGGACTCCTGTTCATCCCATGAATGCTTAGTTACTTTAAAAACCTTTAGTTGAAGGGATTTTGTCAAGAAGTTTTTGGGAAACAGGTACGCCTTGTTAAATCAGATCATTTTAATCACTGTGTCCACTGACTGTTTCAAATGCTTTTAATAAACTTGTGGAGCAGTGACTTCTGGCTTACAACATGCATACGGATTGTCTTGCAATATTTCATATTTATCTGTGTATTACTAACTGTGTTGTTTTCTAACCTCCGTATTTATTGGTTTGGTCACCATAGCTTAAAACTGGCATAACCCAGTGAAGACCGAGTGGCATAACTTGGGACAAACACGATGATGATGTCAAGGGCCACACACACACAAAAAAAAAAGATGCTGAGGATTCCAGGAAAGAGCAATGGGAGCTTGAGCTCTTTCATTTGTAAGTCCACAAGTTCTCTCAATTTTGGTTTCTCCTCTCTAACGAGAGAACATACATATAGCTGGGTTATACAAGAAGCTGGACAATTTTAACTACTATCTTATGCATTTTTAGAAACCACCATTACTGTGCTGTTGATATGGAGTCAATAACTGTGCTTACATCTATTGCTTATTGCGTAATTTGCTACATATCATCACAGAAGTTAAGGGTTTATCTGCACGTTTTTTTTCAAGGTATGAATGGAGTTCTTTTGACTTTCTTAAAAATATCAGTTTTCTGGTAAGCAGAAAATAAGCCTGCTATCAAAAATGTTGCATTTTGTGTTCTTCTTGTTGCATGCTTGCTAGTTGGATGCTGAAGTGATGTTCTATTTGAGGAAAAAGGTTTTTAAGCAACTGAGAATATACTTCAGCCAAATTGCATTATCTGACACTTCTGTAACAGAACATGGCTTTGCATTTTGTTTTTTGTGGGACTTTGAAGTTGTAAATCTTCCTGCTTAATCTTAGTCTCCCCTTTCCCAGAATGTGTTTTGCTAGGCAGAGGAGTGCTTTGTACTCTGTGGTCTCCTGGGGTTATCCACTTCAATTGTCAGTTTATTGTAATTTGCTTTCTTTGTTGACTCTTAATTTCATTTCATCATAACTTGGCACGTTGTTTAGGACGTTGTTCTCAAGGTCTGCATCTCCCCTGCCCTCGTCATGTCACTTTTGATTAAGCCGTTGCAAAGCCCTTTACCCAGCTTCTAAAGGGTAAAAGTCAAAAATCAATAATGTGCCAGTCCTCCCCAAGTGCAGTAGCAGTCAGAGGTAAATGAATGATTAAACATGATGAATAACAGTGTAATGGAAGACGCAAAGTAGGGAAAAGTGCTCACTTTAGCCTAAACTCAGAGATTTATTGCTGAGTACTACAAATAATGGAATCATCAATCTTCCAAGGACTAAAAAAGGCATCCGCTGCAGACGGTTTAAAATGCAGTGAAAGAATTCTTACCTCCTCATCATTGCCTGTTGTGGTCCAGTTATTCTGAACTATCAAATACATGCTGCGTAAGGAAATAAATATGTAAAATTTGTAGTTAAAATTGGGTGCTTCTTGTACAGTTTAAAGTCTTAACACTGTTCGGCAGAGAAGAAAAAATAGCCAATATCAATTACTATGAATGTGCGTACAAGGATGCCAGTATTCAAATATTTAAATGGTACCAGATGACTGACGTAGATTTTGTAAGATGGGACCGAGGTGGTAATTATACTTACTGAAATGGGGGGGAAAAGGAGTATTGTTTAAGGAGTGAAGAGAGAAACTTTTCAAGGACATAAGGCAAAGATGATAATTTAGAAGTTAAAGCTTCTACACAGTAATGGGAGTAATTTAATGATAGATGCTCAACAATGCCTAGTGTTTCTAAGTTAATTCTTCACTTGGCTATTGACCAAGGAGAAGACTAACTAGAGACAGAACAGTTTGCCTTACCCTGCTCACCAAAGATGATGAAAATATACAGAAATGGAGAGTGTGTCAGTATTGCATTATTAGAAAAAGTAAGTTGGCTGTTTGTAGCTGTAGCCTCAGAGTTAGAAATAGTCCATACCAGAGAAGAAAACCTTTCAGGACAGCCCAGCTCCTGCAGGGAGCAGTGCTATGGTTTTCAGTTGAAATCCTGTATTTCAAGAGTTTTAAATTTGCAGCCTGGCAAAGAGTAATGTCTAAGGTATCTTCGAGCCATCCCTACGTCCTGAAGTACGTCTGCATTGCTAAAACTGTGTGGGTGTGAACAAGCTCAGGGAAGCGCAGAAATCTTTTCTGGGGCAGACGTAACAGCAGGAAGTCCCTAAGGACTGTGTGGTGCACCACAGAGCAGCATTTCCATAGGTGTGGGGCTGCAGCCACCTCTTTCTGTGAAGAAATCTCTTCTGGCAAACTGAAGATGTTTAAAGGCTCTTCATTCGGTAGGAAAAATAGAACAGTGGTGAAGCTTCTGTTTTTTTCTTTCTACCTTTGAATAAACAAAAACTTGGTGTTAGGACTTGTTCTGTCTTTCGTATGAGAATTCTTGGGAAACTTCAACTATTTTGAATTCAAGAACTCCATCATTATCTTAGTTTCCAGAACCAACTTCTCACACAGTTGTATTCTAGATGCTTAAATTCATCCAGTGGTTTTTAATGGGATGCATCATCACTGTTTTGGGTTTCATTATCACCATCATGTCTCTTGTGTATGCTTCCTTGCTTCTTCCCTATAAAAAAAATCCTTTAACTTTGAGATCTCTTCACTTCTTATATTTTGCGTGACCTATTAGCTCTTCAGAGAAATTCCTACTCTGATCTAATACTCTTTTGTACTCTCCTCCCCCCAACTACTTATATGGAATCCAGTTTTCTTATACATATGTATGTCTTCCATAAATATATGGAATCCACTTATCTTATACAGATCTCTTGTGGAGGATTCATGACTTCTCTGTGGAACTTGAGAGATACTGTACACTTAGTTTCATCTAGTGGTTCTGATACTTAATTCACTTTAACAATGAGGTCAGGAAGGTGGTACAGAATGGCCTGCAGCCATCTTGGATCCCTAGTTCCCTTGCCCGGTGACACTTTTCAGTAGTCTGGCAGTAACCTCTTTTCATTTATTACACATGCTATTAATTTGCCGTGGGGTCTGATATTGATCTTTTAGTCCCATTAAAATCAGCTGGTTTAATTTTAACCCTTTTTCCTCGGAAGAACAGAACTTGTATCCTGAGGTGTTTCCCAATTACTGTCAAGTAGTTAATCCACCCCTTTTTTCTTTAATATTCTTGACTGAACTGCGGTACAAGAAATGAAAAGAAGCTTTCTTGAAGAGCTTACAAAAGCACTGTCAGAACCAGTATTCTACCAGTAAAGAGAAGGAAGACAGTGCAAACAAAGGCTGTGACTGATTTGCTTCCTAATCCTGCTGAGTAGGGTGTTATCTATGTTCCTGGGCAGTTCATTTGTGTTTGATATGATCAGTCAGGCTGCATCATTAAACTCCTAGGTCCATTTGAATGGGAACTGCACTGTATTAAATTTTATTACGTGCGGTCTGTTGTTTCTTGTTGGCTTTCATTCTCTGCCTGATTCTTTCTCTCTTTCTCATCTTTTCTGGCTTTTCTGCCTTTTGGAGCTGTTTTGGGGGAAGGCATCTGAACACATGGATTTATTTACTGCCTATATGGACAGTTTAGATTTATTTGATCCATATAAATTATTGCTGTCTTTCTGCCAGTTTGGAACGTAGCTGGGACAAATATGTTCTGGCAGACACATTCTTGGGTTGACCTTTTCTCAGTCAGTGAACTACCACCAGGGATCCTTTTGATGTAAGATTATTTAAAACAAAAAAAAAATCCAAATTTAGATTTCTAATTTCAGAAAACAAAACATGCGTATCCTGCTGTAGTGTATCTCATCACTCTTCCCTCATAGGTGTAGAATTTGGAGGTGGACCAGTGTTCTTGCTGGAAGCTCTGGGACTGTGGCCCATGCTGTGGCTCAAGCCATCAAATTTTCTGCCTTCAGCAGTGAGATAAAATGCCAGCTGAACTGCTCTCGACCATTTTGTCTCTTAACCTTTATTCATTTTAGTGAGTAGTGACTTCTTGTGTAAGTTTCCACCCCTTTTCATCTGAGGTGAAGAGAGACTAGAGAACTCTTGCTCCCTGTTCCATTTGGTCCATCACCTCTGTGTCTCACTGTGGCAGCAGTGAAGATGGGAAAGCATGGAGCCAAGTCAGAGGGCTATGGGCACTGTTAAGATACGGGCTTCCAAGTTGGACACATGTGGAATTCCTCAAGTCTCCTGAGAGCTGCAGCTCCATTCTATGAGGCATAACCTGGATGTGAAGATTCTCACAGAAAGAAGACTTCCCTAAAGCAAGGAAAAGTCTGGTGACATTAGACCCTACCAAGACAGACCAGTACTGACAAGCAAGTGACATCAAAATTGGACAACGGACGCTATCTTCCAATTGTGAGGAAAGTTTTTGTGTATTTATTCTCACAGCAGCTCTTTCAGTGTTCTGCATTAGGCTCTGCCACAAATCTCACTTTTCACAAATGCTTGGACCACTCGTGAAAGCCAATATCGGGATCTAACAGAACAGTCTGACTTGCTCTCCACAGACCCTCGCTTTGAGGGCGTAGAGTCTGACCAAGCGAAAGGAATGTGTCTGTCTTTCCTCTCGATGGGCTTGCTCCGTATTAAAGTATAAAGACAGCTTCAGGCCATTTGTGACCAAATGAAAGGCATATGAACTCTTCATTCCCTATGCAGCTGAATCATCAGGACATTAGACATATAAATAGGAAAACATTTCTTATGTTTTAAAGTGACTCTGATTTAGGGAGGCTCAGGGGAATAGCATGCTGTCTGAAGCTAGCCAGGGAGAATCCTGCACGCTGCCACAGAGGGGTACGACCCCTGCCCAGCTCTTTCTGGAAAGGCTGTCAGTGCCTTGCGGGGAACTTCTTAAAACCTAGAACCTTTTCCCTCAAGCATTATAAAAGAAAGGGTCTCTTATTCAAACTCCACTTGAGGATCTCGCAATAGCTAAATGAAAATTTACAGTTTCAAAAAAAAAAAAAAACAAACCAACTTCAAAAAAAAATTAATTATCTTTTTCTTTCTAAGTTTGAGAAACAGGAACAATATGGGTTTTCTTTCCTGGGGTCGCACGCTGATTCTGTACAAACTTTCTCTTCTCACACAGACACTGAATAAGAATCACCAGTTTACAGAGTTGACACAGAGAGGAAAAGGGAAGGTTAGCGGACTTTAATCCTCTAACTCTCATTTCTTCTCGGTGGTGCTGGTATTTCTGTGTACAGGACCGCAGGTTGTCTTTAACCCTCTGCCTCTGAGCGTCAGGTGTGGGGAGCTGGGGAGAGCCTGTGACACTCCACAAAGGACAGCGTGCTCATCTCTGCCAGCAGCTCCCTGTCATGGGAGTGTGTGTCTGTTATTTGATATGATGCACTGGAAGGGAAAGAGACCTTTTTCACCTTTATCCTGAGGCTGCTTTCACCCCTTTTAATGCATCTGAATTCAGAGGGGCACAGAGAAGTTCAGGGAAGTATTAACTAAAAATGCAGGCAGAGGTCAGCCTTCGCTGTCAAAGGCAGCACCACGTGTTGCATATCCCTGCTCCCACTGAAGAGAACTGGGATGAAACCACCGTTTCACAGGGAGGTCAGCCTTGATATCTAGCAGCTATGGTAAATAGTAGCAGTAACAACTGGGTTCTATTAACCTTCTCTGTCATGAATAATTGCAGATCTACAACTAAACATCTTAGAAACATGGACATAGTTTTTCCTTGTGTTCCTTGGGCAAACACGCGTATGATTAAATCTCGGGTTTTGGTAAGTCAACTTACTAGATAAACTATATCAAACATTGTGATTATCATTACCTTTCAAAGTTGAATTTGATTCTTTTCTCTGTGCACATAAAGTGTATTATGTCTTTTGTCTGCAGCAAAAGTTGCTTGATAGCAACTTTTTGTCATCTCAAGGCAAGTTCTTTCGGTGCATACTAGGAAATAGTTTCTACATCACGTTAGAACCCTTACCGGTTATTTGGAAGGCTTGACCTCGTGGAATCTCAAACAACATGGTAACCATGCCAGTCTTATCCTGTTCATCTTGCCTTTCTCAAAATGACTCATGGTCTCAAAATTGCTGCAAGCAACATATTAAAATCACTTAGTGGTTGACATACAGGACATCCTGGAAATTTCTTAGGAATTATGAAACAAATTTCCTTCCTCTCAGTCCCCTACTGACATTCCTGAAAAAAAACATGAGATACATGTGATGACTTGGAAAGCAAGTTAAAATTTTGTCTGTGCTGGTATTTTTTGGGTGGGAAGTTGCTACTGGATCAGTTCTGGCATCATTCTAAGCAGCCTAAACTTCTGTTTTATATTGATGGGTATGGCTATACACAAGAGGAAGTTGTAACAGAAAATTGGTTGGATAAGAAATTTCGCATTCTTTAAACATTGTTGATCAGCTCATCTGGAATAAAACTTCTGGAACTTCTGATTGATAAAGGTTTTGTATTAACGTACTTCTCTGTAGAGCAGAATGAGCATTTGATCGGTTTATGCTGTTCTGTCCTCCTAGGCAGTTACACTTTATTTACTTAATAACAACTTCTTTATCTCATCTTACTAGAAGAGTCTCACTTTGTGTACTCTTTATGAGCCAACTTCATTACAGTTCATTATATTGTTTTACTGATTTGCACACACCTTCAAATCCAGGAAGAGAGTTACAGTCCCAAGCTGGATGTCTTTTGCTGTTGAATGTCAGCTGCATCTTCATTCCTGTTTGTCTCTCAGGAGCTGCTTCAGGAGTTCCTGGTGTTCAGTTGACATCTTTCAGTGCTGACCTCAGCTGCATGAAAAACATGTTGGAACAGACATTGTTTCAGAAATCCTTAATGATGACAGCACCTTTTCACAAATGCAGCAACCATTAATCACGCAATGGACGTTATTTCAACGCCGAAGGCTAGAAGAGGGTGGCCATACATCTTCGTTGTTGCTTATCTGTCAGTGTCAGTGCACCAATATCAATGGGTTTTACTCAATATGCAACAGTAGGAACCTGAATCAGGAGGGGCAGACTGTGCCTAGGAATCTCAGTTATTCTGATGGTTATTCTCAAAGTTAGCTTGTCAGGTCCCTTATTTATTTTTAAGAAGACTGTAAGGGGTTCTTATTCTTTGAGCATTATTTAGTGAATGCTCAATTCATGTTAAGATTTTTTTTTTTAGTTCTTTTGAAGACTTAAATAATTAAGAAAAATCATTTTAACATGCACCTATTGACTTTCTAGCTACTACCAAATGACTTGAAATAAATAAATCATGAAAACAGCCTGTTACTTCACAGGCAAAACTGTGCATTGATGAGGAATGAAGGAGTTGATTCAGCTAGGGGAGCAGTGAATGCTGTTGGAAATGACAGGTATGTGCAAAAATGCAAGCCTGGCATATCAGACTCCACTCTAACAAATACCAGTATATTTCAAAGGACACTTGAAATGGGTTTGTTTCTTTGCAGATGCATTACACCTTACAGCTGTTCGGATTTTTTGTAGTATTTTATCTTCTAAATGATTAATTTATATATCAGAAGAGCCAAAAGAGATTGTATTTTAATGAAGGCTTCAGGATGCTAACTCCCACAGAAATGCATAAAAAGATGCAGCCTCTGCTCTCATCTAATTTAATTACAAACAATAAGTGGGAGGCTTGAGGACAAACAATATAGGTTGAATTATCTGCTTTATGGGTGGCTTTCTACATAAACCAGCCCCTTAACAAGCCTTCCACTGTGTTTTCTTTTAAGTTAGCTGGACTCCTCATAACAGATGTACCAAGAAAATAAGGAAATAGTCAATATATAAAATAAATTTGCTATCTAGGTCAGAGCATGGACAATAGCCGATCATGTAGGGCATCACAGTTGCCTCATAAGGCCAGTATATGTACTATGCTTGCTGTCATGCCTGCTCACAGCAGTATGGTTTATAGGAGTATAAACAGATTAGTATCTTTTCTCTAAAATATCTGGCATGTAGTCACTGTACAAATCCCTAGAGTACCTGATAAATATGCAATATCAAGCTCATTTCTTTAAAGAAACATTGGCACTTACTCTGTGCTTCTTTGAAATAAAAAGCTTTCCTCCTTAAGCTGTTTAAGAAGATGATGACCCCCCACAA
>VYZM01001248.1:14556-32462 GCA_013398915.1 Dromas ardeola | reverse complement strand
AGGTGTTGAAGGACACACGGTTAGTTGCTTTTTTTTTTTTTTAAATTTCGTAAGAGATGTATGGGATTTCAAAAGGATTTTTTAATTCCCATTTTTGCTTCAGTTCGGACACATGCAGCCATATATACACACCTTAAGCTGCTTCTAAAGTAGAAAGCGCATTTGCAACCTGTTCTTGTATCTAGCTATCCACCAACCAAAGGAAACAACCCTGGGCTCTGAAAATGCGATGTTGTACCTCGTGACCTAAATGAACAGCAATAGTAACTGAAACAGGAAAAAAAAAAAATGCTACAGGGGTATAATGGGTATGCTTCCCAGTGTTACAGCAGACCTGCCATCTTATCCAGTTGAGAATCGTTAATGAAATGACACAGCAGCATATTGCTTACCAAATATAACCCAGTTGTTCTTCCTACAATTTAAAATAATAGTATAACCCTATCTGCTTGGTCACGCTGTTCAGTTAGGTTTGTCCAAGGAGCTTGCATGGGTAAATCCTATTGTGTTTAGTGCATAAGTGGAAAATATATAAACAGAAATAGAACTTCAAAGTTTTCATTGTTAGAAATGTCAGTAACCATTACTTGGTCTTTCTGAAGTCATGCTAGGGAGAGTGTGTTGCTGTGATGAATCTATGTTGCTGCCATAAGTGCTGGGATGGCTTTCATTTTAACACCTCTCTAGTAGCAGATGTGCAGGTGAGCAGGTCCTGTCGTGCAACCAAAATTTGTGTGCTAAGCTCTACAGAGCTCAGAATAAAATACTAATTACAGCCTTACTGCTTGAATTCTGTTATAAGTTAGAAGTGCCTTCTATTATGTTTTCTACTTTTCAGGTGCTCCTTAGTTTGGAAATTAAGTGGTTGGGCCTTTTTTTCAAGTATCAAAGCAGTAGTACTTTGAGTAGCTAAGTAACGAGGTGTAAAACATTTGCATGTAATTTTTTCAGGCAGTATCTGCTTAGTTTTGAAGTGTAGTGCACATGAGTGAGGAGGAAATCTTGTGTTCTAGGAATTAGGTATGTGGTTCGTTTAAAAAATGTTTTACACTCATGCATGAATGTAAAAAAAAAAAAAAAAGTATTTTTATAGAGGGCAAAGGTACTTAGGATGGCACACAGTTTTTCATATTAGATGAGTGACAATCAACTATTCAGAAACTGTAAGCTAGTGTTTCCTAAAACGCTGTAATTTGAATTACAGTCTGACTGGAAGAATATGAGTTTACACAATGTGGGCTCTGTGTAGAATACTTTTTTCTTCTTCATCTTTTTTTTTAAAATGAAAGCTCATGGATTCAGCGTACTTTGCTTGTGTATTTGCAGTGTACCAGATACGCTGGAGAACAATAAAAGGAGAACAGAACTGAGTAATAAGAATAGAGGGGGAAATGTGAAAGTACCTAACTAAATATGGATAAATGCTTGTCAAGGCATTGTGATAAGGCCTTCACTTTGACAGATACAGATGAGAGAACATCAGGGGAAGTAGAGTTGATATGAGCTTTGTGCTACAAACAGACAGTGCACCAATTTTGGGTGCACTGGAAATTTATGACTTGTCTAGAAATCTGGAGCAAGTGTGTTGGAAAGATGAGATCGTTTGTCATATCCTAGAATACAGCAAGCCTGGGTTTGCTGACCTTAGGTGACTCAAATTTTGACGTGGCTTTTTTGAAGCGTTGCAACCATTCTGTTCTTGTTTGATTCTTATACCATCCAAATCAGCATAATGTCTTAGCATCTCGCAGTGTGCTGTCACAGAAGGAACAGTTATCTTTGGGTTAATTCTCTTGTTCATTCTCAGTTTAGATAGAGAAGTGGATGTGCAATGCAACCCTTGGTTTCAGTAGATTTATTTTTTGATTTAAAGATACATTGGGTAAGATTTTTATTGTGAAAAACAAGTTTGATGTGCACTTTGTTCTTAACGAGGTGAGGTTTGAATTTTTTTCACCAGGGAAAGGTTTTGTCAGAAAAACAAGAAGAATCAGGTATTCTTAAACCTTGTTCCCTGTTGCTCTCATGTGTATGATTATTTATGTTGGTACACACGTAAAATGAGGTGGATAGCATTACATGCAAATGTTTTACACCTTGTTACTTAGCTACTCAAAGTACTGCTGCTTTCTTATGAATCACACTGTGATTTTGAACAGATGACCACCTTCTTACACTGGCTCCCACTGAAAAAAAATGAGGGTAAGAGCCGTCAATCACAAGGATACCAGGACTGTTAACTAGGTTTTTTAGCTAGCTGGTAAATGAGCAGAACTGTGTAATTTCTGATAATGAGTTTTAAATTGTCAAACTTGAAAGCCTCAGGTTAGTCTCTGCTGCCGGTGTTTCTTTATAGCCTCACACTGGTTTGTTGGGGACCAGAGCTTTAGAATTTTGAGATTCCAAATTTTTGCCTCATTATTTTTTTTCTGCTTGCCATGAAACTATTGATAAAGATACTGAATCTTACTTCTGAACTTCTGATCTATGGCAGTGCTTCTTTACCAACTTTGCTGACAGACAAACATGGTAAGTCTCCATTTAGATGCCACTGTGCAATGCTGTTGCATTGGCAAGATCGCATCAGGTGGGTAGAGAAGATTTTATGAGTGTTCCCTTCTGTGTGTGAAGTTCATGAAGAAATACTGGCAGCAACGTAGGCAGATGTAAACTAAGGTGACATTTTAATATTCCATTAATTTTCTTTTAAGTGCATTTTATGTAGTCTAAAAACATACTGAGTGTATATCTGATAATGTCTATTTTCCTAACCTCTTCCTGTCACAGAAAAATCTTTAATCACACATATTATTTCAGTTGACTGAATTACTGAAGATGGCTAACTGGAGGGAGGAAACTCAGGTTACTAACTGCTTTCTGTACCTACTTATCTAGATCTAGTTGTCTCTTCTTTCAAGGAATATTTACTTATCTAGGTCAAGCTGACTCCTCTGTCTAGGAATATTTATTTCTTTTTCTAGCCTGGTTTTCCTTATGCAATTGCTTGCCTTCAGTGTTACAACATGTTGTTTTCCCACTGCCTGTAGACCAGCTAAGGGAATGGGTCCAGTACCAGGTATTGAGACTGCATCCCAAAGAGTTTCTGAGTTATGGGAATGTAGATGTGGCGAGGTAAAGTGTGAGCTGAATGGCAGTGCATGTTATAGTGGCATGAAATATCTTACACCTGCAAGTCTACTTTTTAAGGAAGCTTTCAGACAGGGAGGTGAAAACAGTTTGACTCTTATCCATTCTGTGTATTACTAGTGTCTGTCAATTTTGAAAATTACTTTGTGTTACTGTTATGTTTCTCGTATTTGCTGGTTGCTTTCTGCTACTTTTGACTGTATCCTAAACGAATTCAAGGAAGACTGGGAGAACAAGGTGCCTTTTGTTGTCACAAACTTCTGAAGCAATAATTTGAAATCATAATAAACAAGCATATATCTTCCTGCTTGAAGACGCTCACTGAGGCACCCACTCAGACTTCATCCAGTTCCCCAGAATTAGTTAGTTAATAATCTGCTTGACCTTTGTGGTAAGTCGTGGTAAGACCGTTCCCAAGTGTATTACTAAGTCAGAGAAGCATTAATAAAGCTGTGATAAAGATGGGGAGTATTTACAAGCTTTTGAGGGTGCATCACTGTTGATTTATGGAGTTACTGAAATTTAATAGTAGCTAAATGCATGGGAGGGTTGTCCGAATTTTTGAAAACCATTTCTTCATTGAGGTCAAGATAGTATGAGACCTGAGTGTTACCTATGTTTGTCATGTAGCTTCATATGTGCATTCAACATTGAATTGCAGCATTGTCTGAGTATTTGTATGTACGAAGGTATGTGAAAAACCAAGCTTCAAATTATACCCATTTTAATTGTTCTTGAAGAAATCACAACGTTGTATTTAATTTGTCTGTTGTAGTTCAATCTTTTTAACTTAGGAACTGCTGCAAAGCTATTTGAGGCACTCAGCATTTATTTTTAGAGCTCTAGGTCAGCAAGAGAATGTCTAATGCTCTGTTGTAGCAGAGATAGTGGTATTATGCTTCATTGTAGCTACCGACATCAATCTCATATGCAGCTAATATTACGCCCCTAGGAATAGCCATCCTTACTGTAATCCTTAGACTTTACGATAATATGTCAGAATGGGGACAAAATATTTCAATGCTTAAATTGCGGAAGGATTCGTCATCACATAAATACAGAAGTAGAATGACCTGTAAGACTGTTTTTAAATGCAATACGTTTGTAAAAATTAAATAGGTTGGTTATTCTAATCTTACATAAGTGCTGCTAAACATAAACTACAATTTCATGTACGCTGCCTCAGACCACTGCAGTTGCACCGTTGATATGATATGCTCTATTTCAATGAAAGCGGTATGGGGAAAAGCACTGAGATAACAGATTGTTTATGTCACAGAGCTGACATGGAAAGGGGACAATCAGGGACTGAAGTGTATCTTAAGTAAAATCAAAAGCAGATAGACAGCATAAGACTTAAAAATCCAACTTCGATTAATCATATCTATATCCATGCTATAACTATTTACCACAGTATTTAATTGTTCCTTTCCATTAAGCTGATCAAGCTACTAAGAAACTTAAGCTTCTAACTTACCTTCATCACTGTTCTAGGCACGGGGGCAGGTCTAATGAACTTTTCCCTGAATTCATTTTTGTCAGGCTGAACAGTGAGAGGATAAAATCAGCACATTGCAAACTGAAGGAAGAGAAATATCTGCTATAAAGTTTTTGAGAAGACTTTCTATGAGATTACTGTTGTAAAAGGTCTAAGGAGCTCCTGCTTTGTAACACAGCCAGTTAAATAGATACTTTCAATCTCTTTGCCTTGTGTTTAGGTCTGATAAGCCAATGTTAACACTCCCACTCCCTAACTCTGTTTTAAAGCAAGGAGAATAACATTTGCAGATTGTATTTGTGATCATGAAGATTAGATCTGTGCACTACTGGATTATCTGGAAGTATACACTAGATTTAGATCTGTCTTTTTGCCAGATTGAACCAAGCTCATGATTTATTCTGGTAAACTATGGGAGGAGAAGTGATACCTGATCTAGCACAAAGTCTCTTGGGATGAAGTTAATCCAACAACATTTTTAAACATGTCTGAACTAGCAGAATAGCTTAAAGTCAGCCCTTTTTTTTTTTATTGGTTTGATCCATTCAGGCCATCCTAAAATTCAGTATAATGGGTTTTTTAATTTGATTTCAGCAGCAAAGAGTTTTCTATCGCTCAACATGTGACTTTTACCTGTAGATTTGTCAGCGACTTGCTCACAGCTGGGAATGTGTGTGGAAAATTAGAACTTGCAGAGATAGTTGAGGAGGGAATGAAAGAAAAGATGTGCTGCTTGGAGAAAAAGGTTCCAGTCTAAGAAAGAATGTTTTCAAAAGTCAAAACAAGCCCTTGAGGTTTTTCTGACATTCAAATTTGATCACAGAGTTAAAACTGATGAGCAGTGCTTTCTAACTTCAGATGCTGTTAGCAGCAGTGGAGTCTCAATGATTTGAAGAGTGTGCACGATGCATATGTGTCAGCATCCTCAAGGCAGTTTGTTCAGTACAAACTAGTAAAGCTATGCTAATGCTGTGAGTTATCACCATTGCTTATTATCAGTTCTGCAACAGGCAAATCTGCATTATGCTTAAGTTTTAATAAACATTTTAGTCTCTTAAGATCTCTTACAGCAGAGGCATCAGTTAAGGACTCATGAAAGGGACTCGGTTGGAACATGGTATTTTGTTCTGGATCTTGAGTACTCATCTGCAATTTTTTTTTTCTGTCTTTTTTGTTCTTGGGCCGGGTGCCTGTAATCCTGTTGTGGGTAACCCCAGTAGGCAGCTAAGCCCCACACAGCCACTTGCTCACTCCCCGCAGTGGGATGGAGGAGAGAACAGGAGGGGTAAAAGTGCAAAAACTCTTGGGTTGAGATAAAGACAGTTCAATAGGTAAAGAGAAGTTGCATGCATCAGCAAAGCAAAATAAGGAATTCATTTACTACTTCCCATTGGCAGGCAGGTGTTTAGCCATTTCCAGGAACCATCACATGTAACGGTTACTTGGGAAGACAAACGCCGTAACTCTGAATGTCCTCTCTTCCTCCTTCCTCCCCCAGCTTTTTAATGCTGAGCATGACATCATATGGTATGGAATATCCCTTTGGTCAGTTGGAGTCAGTTATTCCTGGCTGTGTCCCCCCCGCAGCTTCTTGTGCACCCCCAGCCTACTCGCTGGCGGGGCAGAACGGGGAGCAGAAAAGGCCTTGATGCTGTGTAAGTGCTGCTCAGCAATAACTAAAACATCACTGTGTTGTCGACACTTCTTTTTGACAGAAATCTAAAACATAGCACCATATTAACTACTATGAAGACAATTAACTCTGTCCCAGACAAAACCAGTACAGATCCTTAGGGGATCAAAGTAAACAGACTGCCTATTAACTGTTGTAGCAAGATCCTGAATCGTGACTTTCCATCATAAAAACATTGATATTTTCCTACTTGCCTCTTTTTTTTTCCTCACAAACTGGATGGGACTTGAATAAGTTATAAGAACCTGAAGTTATGTGATTATATCAGAATCCTATTTATTTATTTATTTATTGAAACTTCCTGTTCTATTTACTTCATGACTCTTGAGCAATTGAGCACTTGAGCATTGTCTCATCAATATAGATGTGTCTACCTGAGTCTTCAGACAGCCGAGAATACCAGATACGGAAAGTATAAACTGCTTTACTAAGGTTGCGTTAAGGAGTTTCTGTTTCAAATTTAACACCAGTCGGTGTATAGGTCTGTGTCTTGCATGCAAAGGTTGTTATTGCCTCGGATGCTGTACCCCACCATTCCCCTTGTCCTTCTCCCTGTCTCCCTTCCTCTGCCTCACCCTGCACCCCAGAAATATATGTGCATATTGCCCACTGCAGGAAGTGCTGGAGCATTCCTTAGTTGACACTCACCAGATGTACGTGCATGCACGTAGGTACCTGGTTTGCTCTGTAGGCTTCTCCAGAGTACAGGGCAATTCTCATCTGCTCGCTCCTTGGTTGCATTATTTGAATGTGTATTGCCTAGAGCCCTACGTTATTGCTCCAGTTATCTCAGTGGGTGACAGTTCAGAGCATAACTGTCCGACACCTTGGTTGGCAACACTACTCTGAAAGCCCTTCCATGCGCTGGAGTATCAAGGAGAGCTGTTAGCACAGTATAGTTGAAATGTTCTGATGCATGTGTAGAAACTGTCGTAAGCAAAGCAAATGATTGCATATTACGTAGCCTTAGAGATTTAATCTGCGGAGTCCCAGGGGTCCATGGGCTTCGAGTAGGAAACTGCTAGCAAATAGAACAGTGTTTTGGAGCCCAGGATGTCTGTTCCTAGATGGATCGGTGACCTGTTGAATTGACCTTGAGTAGGTCATTTTACCTTTCTACAGCTCAGTTTCTCAATCAATGTAACAAATATTCCATATCTGATTCCTAAGCCTCTTTGAGATCTAATTATGAAAAGCAGTCAATTATGAAAAGAAGTCAAGTTACTATTAGAGAATGTGTTACGCAAAACCAGTTAAGCTAAAAATCTAACAGAATTATGACTTTTATATTTTCATCTAGAAAAAGCCAAAAGTCAAGTTTAATGTAACACCAAGTGGCCTCAGATCTGAACTACACTGCCTTATGGTAATGTAGTGTCCTGATGCAGATGTCATCTTAGTGTTCTGCAGCGTCAGGCAAAGGGCAGGCTTCGGGGTTGCAAAAGCTCAAATACTGTGGGAAGTGGCTGGCTATTCCCATCTCATACTGAGATCTGGCAGTCTGCAATAGTAACTCTGGAATAGCTTTCCTGTTGTTTCTCTCTGCAGAATTTCTTTTAAAGTACCTGGATTCGTCCAGGCAACTCTGCATGGGCTTGTTCTGGATGATTGATATGTGCAGATACAGGCTGAATTTACCCTGAGCCACAAAGGAAGTGGCTCAGCCCAAAAATATTGCTCTAAACTAAAATACGTCATCTAAAACTCAGGCCTCATAGTAGGAAAAAAAAAATCCGCCACCAAACTAAAGGAGCTCTAGAACAATACTAACCTTAGTGACTTGAATTCCAAATGGGAACTTTTTTTTTTTTTGGGTGGGGGTGGGTGGGTATGGAATTGGCTGATTTTTAGGAAAAGCTGCAAGCTACAAATTCTGGCCCTTGTCTATCTGGAGTTCAGGTACAAGGGTTTATTTTAGGTGTATCTATAGCAGTGGGATAAGAAAGGGGAATCATCAGGTGGGGGGAGGAGGAGGAGGAGGAGTTAGCTGGGAGGAGAAGGTTTCCAACCTTAACACTTTTGCCTTTAAAAATTGCAGCTGAATATATCAAATGAACATATATCATTCATCTCTCTGCTCTTCAGGATGGTTTTGACAAATTACTGACTGAGATCTAAGAACACTTTCAAAATGCTACCTTTTTTTTTCTTTGCACATACTATTTTTAATCAGAAGTATTCCTGTATTTTGAAAGATTTTTTGGGTGCTTTTCCTTTTGATTGTTTTGAATTTTAATAGCGCAGATATATATCTACATTAAAAAATAAGTGAAACTAAACACGTTATTTTTTTGAGATAACACTTTATCCCAATTGTTAGTAAAAAGTGTTTCATAGTCTCTTTGTAGGGCATAAACAATATCTTGAAAGATCAGGACAAGGAAATGAAATGTTACTTCTAACTTCTTATCATTCAGTTTTAATAGGGTTCAAATAAAGATGGTTTTTAAGAGATATTAAGAGATTTTTTTTTATTGTAAGATATATTACTGTCCATAAAAAAATTAACGTGTTTTCCACTGTTGTTAGCATTTGAAGTGTTATCAGCTTCCTTCTGGCAGATGATACACTGCTTTAAGTTTCAAATATCTACTAATTCATGCAGCATTTGAAAGCAAGCATTCTAAACAGGTGCTACCTGATATAACTCATTTTGATTTTGACTTGATGAGCCTGAGACTGGGATATTATTTGCATATATTTCTCCTTTTTCCATACCTTGGATATTGTAACCACCATGTTTTGCAAGAATTTTATGCCCAAGATAGTTGTTTTAAAAATTAAAATTGCCCAAGGCATTTTAGAGGTTTTAATCATAAAACTAGGAGTGTTGAATAGATTCTCATTTAGCAAGTGTGTCACAAATTTTTTTTTTTTTGTTCATTTAAAATACTTTCTTCTTGGTAAAATATACTAGGCTATTTCAGTTACTTTGTATTAAGCTGATGCCAGCCAGAACAAAATTTGGTGTGTGAGCGTGTGTGCATTTAGAAATATGCAAGACAAAAATCTGCTGGTGGGGAGGAAATGACATACATACTGCTATAGCCAGAACTCTTCGGATAAAACATTCCACTTCACAAAAGATTTTGGCCTTTTTAAAATCCATTCAGCTGGAAATTATTAAGTCTGAAGTTTGTCTTGACCTATTTCCTTGCTAGTAAACAAAATTAAAAGCATTTTAATATTGAGCTATAAATATTGATAGGTGCTTTACCGGCATTCATGCTTGAAGGATAGCAGTTAAATTTTTTGGGTTTATGACTGTTATTACTAAAAATCTCTGTGATGACTTCATAGGTACCTGCAGGAGCTTTTTGCTGATACTGCCTGGTTTTATTCGTAAAAACCTAAGAGCCAAATCTGCAAGAATAGATTTTGAGTTTAAAACCTGATTTTAACGAATTGCTCAGTATCTACAGTTTACATGTCAACTCTTCAGTGCATGGTAAGAACTTTTTCCAACTAAGATCATCCGGTCTTATCTTGAAAAATAGTCTCTTAAATTTCTAAAGAAATACGCTCAGGTATTTTCATGTCAGATGCTCCTATTTGGCAGGGGAGGTGGTTGATCTCTGCTATACTTTGGGACTAGAAAGTTTCTCAAGAATTATTACTATAATCAACCATGAGCGTGATGAGGCATACAAATAACATAAAGTTAACGAAAGTACAAATAAAAGGTTGCATTGACAAACATCAAGAGTTTTCAGCTACAATTTCAGGACGTGAGGAAAACTACATAATATTTCTGAACTGTTTCCCGTGGGTGCTAACCACTTCTGAAAAATCAATTCACTCCATTTTGGGTGTGTAAATGAGACTTACTATATGTAAGATATCTGACTTGCAATTTGTTGCTCACTGGTGATGAAGAAGCTTTGCAGTGATAGAAATATAGACTGTGCTTCTACTAAAGTTAGTAATAAAATTCTCTCTGAATTCAGGATCAGACATAATTTTCAAGGAATGATTGAAATCAGAAATAATACGTATTTGAAGCTAGAAAGGGCAGCTGTGATGTTTAAAAATAAAAAAAAAAAAAAAATCAAAATGATGTTTAGAGGGACCAATCAGGCTCAATTTATTCTTTGCCAAATATAGCTGCAGCCAGCTTTGCTCCTACAATGATGATGAGTTAGGGGGTTTTTAAATGGCAAATAGAGAGGATGCTGCATGTGAATCTAGAGAAAATGACATAAGGCTAAGTATTTTTCTCAAATGGAAAGAGAAATTATGATTACAAATAATAACTCAAAGTGACGGTATTGAATAGCAAAGGGGCTCAGCTGGATCTCATAATACGCCATACACATGAAGAAAACATAGATATAAATCACCTGAAAAGGGTACTTATGTGATAGAAAATAAAAGGTTGAAACTAAGATAATTAGGTAGAAGGCCAGGATGCTAGTCAGAGTACAGAACTGGAATCTCTTGTTATATGAAGTATGAAAGAAGAACCTAATTGCACAGGACTGAACACAGACAGTAGCTGAAGACTTATTTTTAGCACTTTAGACAACTCTATAATCAGCCTGAAATCTTTGAAAGATGAACAAAAATCAGATCTATTTATACAAATGTATTAAAAAATTTTAACACAAAAGATGAGAAGAGGAAGAAACAGAGTTGCAGGGTACATTTCAGACATCACTGAGCTGGTGGCTGTTAATAGTATAGTATTGTAGTCATGATCTAGGTTTTCTTGCATGCAGGAATCTTGTCACTTCCTTATGGGAGATTGTAAACTCTGAAGGTAGGGGAGTGATGCTAAAGCTCACATGTAGATTCAACTTTGTTTCTAACTTTCTGGAAATGAAAGTAAAGCATTCTTTAGCAGGGGCGGGACATGTTTCTCTTTCAGTATTTTTCTCATCTTGAATGAAGTAGGAAGCATTTGGATGGCTTTAGTGTCCTTTAGACATTATATACATAATCTCTGCCCTTGGGACCGAGGGGAAAAAAAATTGAAATTGTTGATTTCCAATTAAAAAACAACTTTTTCACTATATAATAAATTATATTTTAAGAACACATAATGTATGCATTAAATCTTTCAAATGACTGCACATTACCTGTACTGAGCTACCATAACACTATCAAAACTGTCTATCTACTTGCTGATACATCTCCATAGTCCCCAGAGGAAATAACCTGCATAACAAAATGACCTTACAGAAAGGGAGTCAAGGAACCCCCAAGGTCCTTGCAGATGATCAGTAAGTGAGAGATGCCAATGACTGGTAGGTGAACACTTCTCATAAAGTAACTGCTCTATCTCTGACGAATCAGTCCTGACCCTCAAGGGACATCTACAAAGCACCCTCAAACGGTAAGCCTCAATATTAAAATTCATTACTCTGATGAAAGGTAAAAATGATAGACTTGTTAGAGATACTGGTTTTATAGGCATTATAATTTTCTTAACCTCTCTTCTGATTTCTCCTGTATCCCCACCTCAGTAGTAAGTCTGGTTTTCAGGAGATGAGTTGTTACTTTTAACAGATCAAGCTGTGTCTCCTCTTTCTTTGTTAGCCAGCCTTCCTATATCAGAGATGCGAGCTACTTTTCTTTCAGATGGCTTGATTAACACATTAGTTGAACTCAGAGCAGTTTAACTTTGAAGAACGCTGCTTCTATTTCAGACCTGAAGAAGTGCTTGATATGCCGGAGGGCATGTCTGTTCCTTCCCATGTGTAGCAGTTGATCTAATAACAGGTATCACACCCCACCAGAAGCTTTGCCTCCCTTGTGCTATTGAGGCAACTGAAGAAGAAAATGGCTTAGCCTTCTTTGTGTGTGCAAAACCCTGGCAATTGTGTAATTTGCTCTGCTAATATTTCTTAAAATTGTGCATTTGAAGTCCAGCCTAGAATATATAAATATTCAGTCAGATCCAGATATCTATATTATTATCAAAAGTATTTGAGGTGGAGAAGACCTGCTAAACAGTAATGATTAGAAGACATAATGAAAAGCAGAGTAAGTAAACAGTGAGCTGTAGCTTTTCTAATGGAGGTGAAGTCCAGTTACATCCCTTTGGACTTGGTGCCTGCATAATAGGTCTTTGTAAGTGAAAGTACTTCTGCTGTAGATGCAGCAAATTCACCCGAACCTAAAAACCACAAACTAAACATTTATATGGCGAAGCGTACATAACTGTCGCGGTTTAACCCCAGCCAGCAACTAGGGCCGCGCAGCCGTTGACT
Organism: Dromas ardeola; assembly: GCA_013398915.1. Taxonomy (NCBI): domain Eukaryota; kingdom Metazoa; phylum Chordata; class Aves; order Charadriiformes; family Dromadidae; genus Dromas; species Dromas ardeola. The sequence continues at coordinate 19,912 of VYZM01001248.1, read as the reverse complement.
CACTCCCCCCAGCTGAGCATGATGTTGATGGTATGGAATATTCCTTTGGCCAGCTTGTCCTGTCTGTGCTCCCTCTCAGCTTCTATGGGAAGCTGAAAAAATCCTTGGCTTACTATAAACGTAACGTAGCAACAATTAAAACGATACGTGTTACCAACATTATTCTCATACTAAATCCAAAACACAGCAGCTGCTAGGAAGAAAATGAACCCTATCCCAACTGAAACCAGGAGAATAACATACAGCAGGTACCTGCTCCAGTTTGGGAGCAGGAGATGAAGGTGACCATTCAGGGTGCCAGGAGTGCTTTACTGGAGATAGATGGAGATAGCGTGGTCATGCGGGTAGGTCCTTCACTAACGTCAAATACACAGTGGGACACAGAAAAGAGTGGACATTGTAGTGTTATGTTAAGGCGAAGCCTCCTGCTCTATCCATCTTCTATCAATTGATTATACATTTTTCTGCTCTAATACTTTCAAATCAGAGCATAGATGTTTTTTAGATAGGCACAGAGTATTTTATCATTACATACTTTACTACTTTCTTAGGAAATGTTATTTAAATAGGGACAATGCCTATTGGCTTCTCTAAGAGAAGTTTTGCTAAAAGTGAATATAATAGTCTTTCACATTTTGCATCACATACCAGCTTGCGCTGAGATTGCAGCCAATCATTAGTTGAACAATGTATTCAGTTTATTGTTGTCCCATTACTCCCTATCCATACATTTTCAACATCCAGGTATCAGAACAGGCAGAAGTCTGAGCACCATACTAAGATGTGTCGAAAGCCTACAAGGGAAAATTGGATCAAGATGTTAAAAAAAAAAAAAAAAAATCTGAATTCTTTATGAAAAGAAAAATTCTTTATTAAAATAAATTATTAAATCATTGCTGGCTTACAAGCAGCTATTCTAAGGGTAATTTATAAATGGGCAAAAAGACGGCCTGCTTTTTTCACTGCTGTTCTCTTCTCTTCTTGATATGGGCTGTGTGACCAACAATGATTCATTAAACTTACTTCCTCTGTATAGAGCTTCAGATGCATCTTTGAGCCTTATTAATTATATTAATTCTCAGAACACATATATTAATTCTGTATGCGAACTTCAGAATCATCCTAATAGTGTTTTCTAATGAATTTTTTTGGCTTTCCAGGAAAGATTTGTTTTGAGTCTGTTGTCCAAATAGATAAGCTATCACTTCTCTCAGTGCACTGGGATGTTAGTTTGACAACTCCCCCATGGTCTTTGCTGCGTCGATATTTCTCTAAGTAACTTGCATCCACTGTTGTCAGCTGTGATCAAAATTCATTTGATTAATCTTAAACTAGAATTATATTGTCTTGACACATTGTAAACTCATAGTTGTAACTAAATTCATACAGTATACTATACTTAATCTTTGTTTTCACGCTGAAGAGTATAATGCATTTCTTTGCTTAGCATTTGGATCATTCAAGCGAGGTGAATTTTTCCCTTCTCATTTGCTTTTCTTGGCTCTGTTCCCATTTTCCATTTTCATAGTACCTCAAACATATAAACCATTTTCCCCCATAATGTGATTGCATATTTATAGGACAGATAAGACTGGAGCAATTGTCCACAAAATCATACTGAGCCGGAGTCTGTGATATAAAATGCATGCCATGTGAGGGCTCAAGGAGTGGAGCATATTGTGCTATTTGTGCCTTCCTAATAGCATTCTGGTTTGCTGGTGAAGCAGTATTTACACATTTTATGCAGCTGAAATGCAGTTGTATAAAGAAGTAAAAAATTAAACTCTATACTGCCATAAGGTCTCTGACCAGTTTAATTAGTATAACTCTGGATTGATTACTGTAACAAATGACACTGAGGAAAAAAAGCAAGTGAGGTCAGACTCGTTTTATATTGCTGGCTTTATTTCCAGGTCTGTAAAGATGGCTCAGAGCATTAAAAAATATGAAAGTTGAGAGAAGAAACCAAAATGACTAATGGTTTAAGGTTTACATATGATGAGTAGTTATAAAGATTAGCCAGTCTGAAGAAGAGTTGGAAGGCATTGACTGAAGTATATAAAAATGTGAAAGCCAGCCTGCCTTTTCTATTTTCATGTAACGTGAGAAAAGAATAATATTTGAGCTCTGAAAGCACAATACATTTGGCAACAGTGAAAGACATGCCTCGCACAGCATGTTGCTTATCTTCTATTTTTGGGGTGTTGTTTTTAGTGACTTTGGACTCTCTCTGACTGTCTTCTCATTTCCCAGAAGTTGCTTCTCTGTATCGCTGACGTGCTGCTGTTCCTGTTGTGCTCTGTTATGGGGGGACAGTTCCCCAGGAGTGCTTGTTACACCCTTCGGTTTCAGCTGTTGTCTCTTGAAAAGATAAAGGTGTGGATCACCACTGTCTATCTGCCAGCTGTATCAAAGTGTCTCCCTTTTACGTGCAAATCCATAGTTTAGTTAACAGCCCAACATGCATTGTTCAATATATTTTTTCTGTGCCCCAGTACTCGAAAGTAAGAAACTGTAGGTGAAATTTTTGGAGGGATTTGTGTGCCTAACAATGCGGAGAGATGTGTGATGATATTTAAAGAAATGCCTGCACATCTGTTTACTGCTAATTTTAATGGGTATATCCTGGGATTAGGGTTTTTTTAGACAAATTATTCAGATAATAGGCAACATTTGTTATTTGAGGTACAGTAAAATAACTCAAGCCGTTCCATGGCATACTGTGAGAGAGATCTGAAAATGAGTTGGTGATGCACAGTGAAAAAGCTCTGCTTGTGGGAGCTGAAAGGGAATGATCTTGCTTCCTCATTTTATCTTTTGAGCTCCTGATCAGTTGTGATGATCCATATACACCAATGGAATTGTTTTCCAGGTAGTGAATTAAAAGAGTATGTTTTATTTAAAAAGTAGATAACTAAGAAGTTCTTCCCTGTTGCACCAGTAGGCTTTCAGACCTTGTTTTACCAGTAATTTCACATGATTTTGTTGCCCTAGACTTCAAATAAACCACAGTGTTTTAAATACGTCTATATCCCTTGAATTTTTGGCAATAGGAAAACTAGCTGAAATCACTAAACTGCTTTAACTTTGGAAACTGCTCACCAAGTATGCATAATAGTTGTTATCCATCCTGTTTTGTAACAGTGCCAGAACAAGTTCTTTTGAGATGCATGAGATGGAAACCCCATTCTCTTCAAGAGGAAGAACCTTTCACTTCGCAGGGTTGTCTCAGACCAGGGGGTATATTATCCTCTTAATGCACTTGCATAACTCCCATTAACATTAATGGAAATTACATGCACTCCCTGTGAGGTGAATATATCCTTTTGTTGAAATGAGTGATCCATTGCGACAGATTTTCCAGTGATGTTAAATCAAATTTAGATTGTTATACTAATGTCACTAATACTAGTTTTAGTATCTTTGTTGCTTGTAGTTTATATTAATGAAAATTCACAATGGTCATGTGTTTCTTATAATGGAAAAATCCCATTTACAGTGCTCTAGAAAAATTACATTTTAAACAGGGAGCTTGCCCATTTCCTTCTCCAATGTAAAATGTGGACCACTGTGTAGCAAACTTCTTATTTTCTTTTGGTTTGGTATTAACTGTTTGCGGTCCCTTTGGAGATCATTTGTAGAGGTTGTGTATTGCAGATGACAAACTGTTGGCCTGTGGTTAGGATAGAGGAACGCTGGGTTCCTGGGTCTCTTCCTGGCCTTGTAGCTGAAAGGCTATTTGGCTCCAGGTGACTCGGCTGCCATGTCTGACACTAATTCGTGTCTAAAATGCTCAGAATCAGAACATTGTAGCTCACAGCTGTGTTGTAAAAATTAATTGTCTGTAAATTGTTTTATTGTGAGATGGAAGTCGCTAACAAAAGGTTAAATGTTATCTCAGAAAGCAATGTAAGTTTTATCAACATGTCAGCAAGGTGTAGCTCCTGTTTTACACACAGCTTTTGTCTTAGTGTAACGCCCTGTCAGGGAGCGATTTATTTATACCGATACAGTTATACTGTTGCAGCCCCTAGTGTGGACGCAGTTGTACTGACATGAAGTGCTTCACTTCTATTGTTTATTCCTGTCCATACGGGAGCACGCTTCGTACCTTGGTAGTGACATACCTGTTATTTGGAGGAACTGTGCCATTTCAATTGTTGCTACTTTAGGGTCAGGCTACGTGCAGCTAACAATGAAAAAAGGTTCAAGAAGATTAGCCTTCTCCAGCAAAGTCCGAATTAGGTCATTGGAGGCAATGCTTGTTTGAAAGCAAAAATCCAAATAAATCATAGATGTTACAGAAGTATTTTAATATATATACATTGCATCGCTTTTCAAAATACTTCTAGAACTCTGTAGCTCTTTCTGTGAGTCTCTTCTGACCTGGCTTTTTCCCTTAAAACTACATCTAGTCATTTTCCTATAGCATTTTCAGGGACCATCATCTTTCCTCACTGGTTCTGCAGCTGTGTGTGTATTTTGACTTGAGTAGGGAAATGATAAAATCTTCTTTTTCTGTTTCTTACTCCTCTTCCATTGATTATTGTTCTTGCAGAGGAAAACTATATCCTATCCATTTTCAACCACATAAACCACTTTCACTGTAGCATCATTTTATGATAAAAACAGTGGCATAAAGTTCTTTTTATTTTCAGACGTATGTTTTCTAATGCATATTTTAAAGATACAGATTCAAAATAAAAACTTACAGATACACTGGACTTTGTGATCTATAGCCTCCCCCATGGATAATTTGCTACTAGGTGTCGTAATAAGTGTCGGGAGTTCTGGTAACCCTCGTGGAAGAAAATGTTATACTCTTTTGTATTTTTTTTAACATTTAACGTACCAGTATCTTTGAAAGATATGTATTTCAGAGGTCCTTAAGAATCCACTGGAGGTAGTACATATTTAGATGTTTATCCAAACACTGATGAGTTCCAGGAGTAGAACCTAATGTGTTCCAAGTAGCATAGACCGCACCTGCTGAAGAAGAACTTGCTTACACTTTTCTTAATTACTGATGAATATTGGTTCCTTTAACTTCAACTGCACAGGTGGACTGGGGTCTGCGTTACCACCACATGAAGAAGTCATCAGGCTCTCCCTCCACAGGTGTGTCTGTGCAGGGCCCCAGGCAGCCCCCAGCCCCTTCGGCGTCTGCCCCCGCCCTCCTCCGCCCAGCAGCGCTGAGGGCGGGGGGGGGGATCAGCTGCGGGGGCCCTGCCTGGCCTAGGGCGTGGAGGCAAGAAGAGCATAAAACATGAGGGGCAATTAATTCACCCTCCCTATCCCTCAGTGGCCTGTCCGCTTTGCTTACAAAGGCTTTGTGCACCCGGCGGCAGCTCAGCCT
>VYZM01001246.1:568452-583503 GCA_013398915.1 Dromas ardeola | reverse complement strand
TTAGGAAAAATTTTTACATGGAAGGGGTTATTCAGTGTTGGAACAGGCTGCCCAGGTAAGTGGTTGAGTCACCATCCTTGGAGGTATTTAAAAGATGGGTAGACATAGTGCTTAGAGATGTGGTTTAGTGATGGTTTTTGTCAGAGTTAGGTTGATGGTTGGACTAGGTGATCTGAAAGGTCCCTTCCAACCTAGGCGATTCTATGATTCTATGTGTATTACTGCTTTTTTTGAAGTATTTTGGGACCATGCTATATTGTAAGAAGTGCATTTATATATATTCTTAATTGGATTCAGTTTGACACTTTTTGGGGATCTTCTAAAGGTAGCAGTACAGGAGTTTCCAGAACAATGTGAAGCAGTTAGAAGAAAAAATTCTTCACAGAGCATTTATGATGTCGAGGTGGTAGTTATCCTTATATATAGAGACGAGAGTAACCTTGACCTCTCTATCTGTTTGCCTATAATATTATACCTAGTGTTTTCAGATCCTGAAATGGCTTCGTATAGATCATAAAGCATTGGGCTGCAGTTTAGTTGGAAAGTATTACGAAATGAAAAATCTCTTACAAGACTGAGAAGGATGGGCAGGTGAATTCTTCTTATCCAGACTTCTAGGAGGATTTAGACCGGTGACAAATCTCACTTGAAGAAGAGTCTAAAAATAATACTTCCTACTGATGTAGAACACTTAAGGCCAGGGATGCTATAAAAGGTAAGCAATATTATGCTTATCTTAGAGTTCAGGGGGAAACAAAGTGGTAAAGTCTTAAAATTACGTAGCCGTTCAGTACAAGTGGTGGGAAAAAGAATCCAAACCACTGCTGTAACATTGGAAGCTTCATTGCCTAACAAGTTATTTGCAAAAAGTGGGGAATCAGCACTGTCCTCTGAATAGTCATTAGCGGTGCAACATCCTTTCAACTCTGATCTTAGGACATAAGACCCTTGTTCTAACAGTGAGTGCCCTCTGCATACTTTTAAATCTGGCATTTGCTCTGATTGGAAGTTACACTCTCTGCATTCTGCATATCTAGACTGTGCCTCCATGGACCTTTAATGCAAGCAGATAGTCTTTATGAGCATAAATTCTCCAAGGAATCTCCGAGTATTCTCATTTAGTTTTTAGTGCAACACCTGGAGGCTTTCAGGTTTGAATTTTCAAAAACAAAAATGCACGTTTAAATGTTAAATTGCCATTAATACATTAAACAAAATTGCTCTACTCAGTATTTATTTGGTAGATGTGAACACGATTTCATTAATAATAACTAGAGGAGCCCTCTGGCTTTAAGCATGCAAAAAGAATTTTCAACTAAAACTGGCAACTTCCTATTCCAAATCTGAAGACAGAAATCTTTCTAAGGCCATGTGGATGGTGTGGAAAGCGTCAGTTTTTAACGCATCTCTTCAGCAGCAGTACTGTACAATTCTACCAGAAGTTTCTTTGAAAGGCTGCTGTCTCTTGTGTTAAACTTTTTTTGCCTGTATAACAGTGACAAACACTTGCTTTTGGGTAGTAATGTGAAATTTAGTCAGAAAAATTTGTAAAGTAGTCTTACAGTCTTCACACTAAGTATATTGTAGAAGGACGACATCCTTATTGATTTTTGTTAATTCTCAAAAGCCACTGCAAGAGAGAAACGTTCAAAGGGAACTGGGGTTTTTGTCCTTTGAGTATCCTGTCTGACTGGTGCTGTAGAGATGGCTTGTTCTCAAGATGTCAACAATATCTATTGTTTTGAAACCTCCACAATAACAGTTGGTATAAACCTGCAGGCAGCAAATACAAGACTTAAGGTTGGCAAGGCAAAATAATATAGTTTGATATATGGGAAAGTAATCACAATGTGAGAGAGAAACTAGGAAATTGCATGCAGGTTCCAGGTAAAAGAATCTTTTAATGAAACTTTGCAGCTGGAAGAACGAATACTGTCATAGGTCAGAAAGAATTTGTGTCTTATACAGGCTTGGTGTTCAATAGTGTATTCCCAAAGCCTACTTCTACTACAAGCGGAAGCAACAGGTTCTTTCCTTTCCTAAATTGCTGGGAAACACGTTTTGTGAATCTAAATCTTGAGCTACAAAACCCCCATCTTTTTCTGTGAACACCTTGATAAAGGCAAAAAATGCTTTAGATAGCAGTGAACGTGAAGTTCTGATTCTGAATATTTTGACAAGTCTGAATTAAGAGTCTGTGACATATGAGTATTTCTAAACCTTGTTTTTTCCTCCTGAAATCTCAACTTCAGTAATACATTTTTACTAGAGATGTAGAAAGTGGAGTGCCCTTTAGTATGACTAGAAATACTTGTTTTCTGTTGTGTGCTTTTTTTTTTTCCAGATCCCATTTACAAATGTGCTTCAATTTGTTTTTTTCCTCTAATAGAAGAATCTCAACAACTTCAAGATGTTGGTCATAGAAAATACAATATAAACAGTGAAGTATACAGTATGAACACTGAAGTCACTGAAGTTAAACCGCTTATCACCGCATTAAACAAGCAGACAGTGGTTTTGTCTCCCTTCACATTCTGATAAATAATAAAATACAGGCAAATGATGAGAGTGTTGTCCTTATGCCCTTTCTTTCTGAAAAAGAAGCAACGATTTTAGACAAAGCTGAAACAACGTCTAGAATGGTGGAAAAATCCACTTAAGATCAGTGAGAGGTTGAGATCTGGGCATGAATGCATGTCTTCCAGGCAGTTTAATGTCAAATAAAATATTCTGATGGTGTCGTTTGCTGTTGTTAGTTCCTAGAATTTGGTTAGTATTCAGGGCAGCATGAAAAAGTAATCCTTTCGTACCTGTGTTTATAATATGCAGTGGTCAACTGGATGAAATGGCAGAGCAGGGAATGTTTTATGTGGGTGAGAGAGTTTTCCACAGGAGACAGGATAGATAGATTTTTATTTTTTTTTACGCTTTGGATGTAGGCTTAGAAAACTTAATTTGGTTAGAGTGGAAAGAATTTCTTGTGGATGTGAGCTACTGCAATCTCAAATTTTCTGGGATGGCCATTTCTAGTTCCACAGTACTTAATTTCAACATGGAATTCAAGAAGTGCAGAGCCATACTTGAAGTTGTATTCTGTTTTCTTTAGCAGCTTCCTCTGCACTCTGTTGTGTTCATAATTTCCAGGGAGGATTATTTTCTTAAAGGTGAGCTGCATTTTAAAATCAGATTAACTAATATTTTTGGGATTCTTGAGAAGGCAGTTTTCCTGTAATTACTTATAATAAGCCTCTTGAAGTCCTTTGGTTTTTCTTTTTTTTTTTTTAAATTATTTGCTGGTGTCTGACATCTTTGCCTTCAGATACTTTCTTCTAATAATTGCAGAAGATGAGGTAAAGAATTTTAAAGCAGGTAGTACCTCTGCTTAGGTGTGAAGGCTGGATTCATTAAGAGTCAGCACAGATGCACTCTGCCAGAAACTGGCAACGCAGAAAGTATTCTTCGTGCACTTGCCAGTCAGCAGAGTGGATAGATAGGCTGTGATTTGAAGAATATCCGTTGCTATTCTGGCAGACTTTTGAAATTTCATTACATTTGAAACTGGGGATCTCTTTGATGAAGAGAGTGGAAAAGAATAAAAGAATAGCATTCATGGATAGGTCTTGGTTTAACAAAAAAAAAAAAGGAAAAGAAAAGAAAAAAAAGACTGACAGTAACTTTAAAAGGCAGCAAGATTTTTTGATTCCTGCTTGGTGATTTCAGAGGTGAAGAGACTTCGGTGTCTTAAGTTGGTATAATTTAAAAGCAAGTTGTTTCTGATAAATCATGCAACAGGGCTTTCTTGAAGGCACACCTTGGGGGGAAAATGGGACTTTTTTTAGGTCACCAGGGGATGAGGTATCTTTTTCAAGGACTGAGTGCTTTGGCCAAAATGATTTGGACATGCCATCTGCCTTAACCCTTGTTAGGATTTGTCACGGGTAGTTCAAATTTACTGTCTGCCCATCATAGCAGGCGTAAGCGGGAAATACAGTGAACGACTTCTCTTTTGGGTGTATGTGATTTGACATTTACCGCTTGTAACGTGTCAACCAATGACTTCTGTGCTGGGCAAGAAAAGTAAACGAAATGTTAAGGTCGCTGTAAAATGAGAAGTGGAGGAAATCTGGACTGATGGAAATAGCTTTCCATAAAAATAGAGTATTCGGAATGCAAATCTAAACTGGTTTTGCTAGTTCTTTCTTCAAAGCATAAATAAAACAATTCTGTAAAGGAAACTAACTTGAAATATTATGATTCTTATGGCATTTCCCAGAATATTTGATCTGAATATTTTTCTTCTGTGGTAGATAGAATTTTTCCTTTGTAAACAGAGCCAGAAGTTACAAAAAAATACACAGCATTGATCCACTTCCTCCACATGGGACAGGCATATATATCTCAATCATGGACTTCCCCTGAACAGCAGAGGAAGAGATTAAAGTACTCTTTGTCCTATGATCATCTGATCATCTCTTGATCTTTCCTGTTCTTTAAATGCTTCTACTAAAAACCTCGCATAGAAATATGGACCCCAACTGGGAGTTAATTTCATAGGTGAAATGCAATAACCTTGTATATTTTGTCTTTTCTCTCCTGCACCCATAGACAAGAACTCAAATTGGGGTTCAAAATGCAGAAGAAAGTACACAGGGTGAGCTTGGACAGGATGTCTCTATCCGTTGTCTTCTGACCCAGGCTTTCAAAGCTTAAGAGGTCTTTTGATTTCTAAAAGAGGCTTTTGGTTTCTTGCACTTCAAATGACTTTATACTGCGTTTTGGTAGCCCACTGAGATCATGAAGTAATTATTGAGAGCTGTAGATAGCAAGCGTAAGTCAAAATACAAACACTTTGTTTTTACTACTGCCTCAGGCTGAATCTTAAAGCCGTTTTGCCAGCACATATGCCATGATTCAGAAGAATGCTGTTAGCTTTCAAAAAAGTAATAGATGAACACAGTGTCACGTAAAAACCAGCTTGCCTAAATGGCACTGAATTACTTTTCTGTTGTCTTTTTTTTAATAGTTACAATTGAAAGCCTTTTAAAGTTTTTCTTCTTATCAGTGTAGTATGTGTTAGACTGAAAGTTAATTCTATTCAACATATTAATGGGTAGTTATTAAAAATGTCAGTCCCTGGGCTTTCGGATACTCCAAAAGAAATTAGTACTACATTATTATTTAGAAATACTCCCATTCTCATCTCATAACACTGATGTAATTACTTTGCACATCTATCCAATGCTTTCTTTTCTGTTTAGATTCCAGAAATCTGTTACACACAGGAGGGAGTATATATTAGAAGTGTTTTCATGATAGCACAGTCTAGCAGGCTTGCTGAGTTGGGTTCCCTGTACCGGGATGCTGGTTTGCTTAATCCTGTAAGACACTTCACATGAATGTGTAGACTTGTTGACAGAAATAGAGCCAAGGAAAGTGATAAAAAGCTAAAGAATATAACAATGTAAAATTTAGCTTACCGTTCATTTCCTGCTATTCAGTCATCTTGCAAACTTGATGATGAGAAGTACACAATGTTTCAAGTGACATGCATGGTTGTTCTTTTGCAAGAATATCAAGATACCATTTTTGGTTATACTTCTGATTTTCTAGTTCAGATAGGAAAAGAAGGAATAGCCTGTACCATCCAAACCAAAAATAGTTTTGCTATTTGTTCAACATTTTTTACAGAATAGACACCTTAAAGATTATGGTCAAATCAGGTTTGCTTGAGAACATTGGAACAGGCCTTTTTTCTACATAAGACTATCACACCATAATTTCTATAATAAAACTCTTCTCAGAGGAGTGGAACACGTTGTCTGGGGAGGCTGCAGTATCTTCATCCTTGCAGTTTGTGAAAACTCAGCCTTGGACAACCTGATCTACCTTTGAAGTTGTCCTTGCTCTGAACAGGAGGTTGGGCTAGATAACCTCCAGAGGTCTCATCCAACCTCAGCATCTCTGGGATACTTCACTAATAAGTGACTGTGAAGAGCTTGCAAATGGCAGGAGCTTCTTGTGGAGAGAATACTCAGTGTCTTTTATGTGTTTTCAAATGCTTCTGTTCCGCTTGCTTATATCCAAGTAGTGATATTTCCTACTGATCTTCATCTTTTCTATTATGTGTATATCAAGGTCTTCTTCACAGTTGGTTTCCATCAGTTTATGCAAGGGAGGTGGATGCTTATGGAACTACAGGGCAAAGTTTAAAGTAGTTAAAATACCCAATTTATTTTAACACAAGGAAAAATAAGTTTTAAATATCAATGCTGCTTTTTTTTTCGTACAAGAATTAGACTTAGTATTTAGATGTTTTGTATAACAGAAGATAAGGAATGGGCTCATCTCTTTCACGGTGTAAAGTTATATCTAGCATTGGTGACCAGCAACCCTTCCCCATCCTCCCCTCAGAAATCCCCTCAGAATTTTCTCTTAAAGCATATGCTGGAAATACCTCAGTGCTGGTTGGTTGATCCTGTGTATGCTGTATAGAAACAGTAAATAGTACTTCAAGCATGATAAGTGCATGGAGGGGAAAAAAACCCAAATCAGTAATTCCCCTGTACAAACAAGAGGAGTGAAGGTTCCAAGACTTCTGACCTCACACGAGGCAAAGGTGATAGATGGTCCTCTACTTTCAAACCTGCCACTCTAGTGCTGCTTCAGTCACTGCCTAGGTGTTTTTGTGGAGTGATTCAAGCTATTTGCATTTTATTTATCAGTTGTTCTTCTGTGCCCCTGTCTGCACTCAGTGGTGGGGCTTTTACCAGGATGGCAGGCTGAGGGGTGGCTGGGTGTTGCAGTCACCTTCATGCTTAAGAGCTCTAGAGTCAAGATTCCCATGGCAGCCTCCCTCCTCAGCTTTAATTTTTTTTGACATGTGTGCACTGAGTAAATTGGCAATACGTTGTCACCAATATACTGCTTTCAGCTTGCATTATTGTTTTAGCCAGTCATCAAGGTATGGCAGTATATGTTCCGTATTATAATCGCACTCAGAAGTAGAAGCAGAACCGAGTCAGCGGACTTGTCTAAAAGATGGTGAAAGAAAGATGTACATTCTTTACAGTAAGTATATGCTAGGAATTTATTAGAAGCTATAAAATGCTGAAACATAAGGCAAAGGGAAAGTTCAGATTGTTTTAATAATTTAATTTTAAGATAAAGATGTCTGTGTGATAACTTGAAGCAATAATTCTTGGTGATAGAAAGCACATGGGCTGGGAAGACTGAAGAGCTGGAAATACCACACTGATTATCTGGCTCTCTGAGGGTATCCTTTAAAGAACAGAAGAAAATTCTGTGAAGAGTGAAACTGATGAAGTCTGTTTTCCTACTAATCTGTGTTCTACATCCTGTTTTTACCCCTATTCCCTCTTCTTCAATTAAAAAAAAATACATAAAAAAAAGACCTCCAGCCCACCCCCTGCTATTGTAATATTGGAGGAGATGAAGACCTTGAAGTTTGCCCGGACAGGAGGGAGCAGGTGATCTTGGCTGGCTTGTGTGTAATTGTGTACTGACTGGCCAACTGATAGACCACACAGAGGTGGTGATGATTGAGGTTGCTCATTTAGAGCCTCTTGCTCACTGGGACACTGCGTTAAGTTTCTATTCCCCACATCGCTGCTCGTTTTCATGAAACCTGTCTGTCCAGTTGGTTCCCAAGTGTTTTTGTGAGAGTAGGAGGAGAGACAGGACAATCACAAGCCCTATCTCATTAAAAGCTAGACTGAAAAAAAAAACCCCATGCTACCAAAGAAATGACCTGGTTAGGATTAGACACTGAAGTTTGTGTGGTTTTATGCTTTTTAGATAAAAATATGTAAGCTGGTTTTTTGAAGAGGAAAGGTTGCATCATCTCATTGATCACTTCTCTGCTGTGATCTTTAGCTCCCTGTCTAACTTCAGGTTTCTTTTTCAAAGCTTAATTTAGATATTGTGCATGCGGTGCTGCTCTGTTTGAGTAACTTCTGTTCTCAGTGCAAATTGTAATTTGATCCAAAAGCTTTTCTGTCCTAAGTAATAACCAAATTAAATTGTGTCGTCTGTTATCCTCTTCTCTGGTAGTGTAACAAAAACATTTAGATCAAATAACTTCTTGACCTTTTTAAATTTTAAAACTTTGGCAAGAGCTTATTTGCTTTATAGTGTCAACACATTGAAATGTCTTCATGCAGAGCTTGCTAGGTGCCAAATCCTGTGGTCCCTTTTGCAATCAATTTTTTGGGGTGTTTTAGATTGCGTAAGAGTTGGTGATTTTTTTTTTTCTCCCATTTTTTTAATGCAAATTTATTTTGAGGTTTTAAAGATGCATTATTATATTTCTATGTTGCAACTTGGTTTTATTCCCAAAGAGCAAATAAAAAAAAAAATATATGTGGTATAATACAGAACACCAATGCCGTTTTCTAGGATGTTTGCCCTCCTTGTGGTGAGGACAGCATCCCTGCGTAAACAAGGAAAGAACAAAATGCCTTTTGTTTGGGAACTCACATGCTTTCTAATTCTTGGAACATCTTTGTCGGTAAATGCACTTTTGCTTCCAGTTTCTAACCATCTGCACTGATGCTAGCATGAGTTAAATAACAACAAATTGTTCTAACCTTTATTACTGTTTATACAGCCTGAAATATTAACTGAGGTCCAGCCTCAGGTACTTGAGTACCGCTTGTGCTGAACAAGAATAGTGACAAAAATGGAGCTCAGTGAGACGTGACACACTGGAGCGAGCAGTGTCACCCATCTGATGACTAGGTCAGTCTCTGCTTCTGTTGCTCTGCAGAAGCGTGAATGTAGGCATATGCTGCCTGCAGGAGAGGTGGCTGAAAGAATGTAATCAACAGTGGACAGGACCTTGGTGACTGTGCCTCTTTTTATGTGCTTATCTGAAAGGTGATTGTCCAAGAATGGACAGTTTTAAAAGACATCAAAAAGACATATTCTTGTATTTTGACGGTTTTTCCCAGGGATAAGAAACTGGAGCTTAAGAAATAGCTAGTGGTGAATTAGGAGTTAAGATTTAGCTTGCTGAACGAGAACCAGAGTCTTTGACTTGGTGGCAGCTTGCCATGCCTTTAGGAGTTGGAGGACCCCACCAGAACTGGCCTATCTTGAATGTTCTAGCCAGGCTCCTCTCCCGGCTTTGTGGAAGCGTGTTATCTTCACTGCAGTAAGTGCATGGTGTCTTACTGAGGTGTGACTGGAAGATTGCTTCTTGTTGGCAGTTTGAAGCGTGATTACGGGGTATAATCTGAGTCCTGCTGTTAAAGATTCCTGAAAAGGAAAAGAAGACATTGCAGATGACACCCTGTAGTGGTATGTAAACCATAAGAGAAAGCTGTTTGCAAAAGGGTGGCAGCTGAAATGTTTGTGTTATCTGCACTTGTGTTCACCACTGATCCCATATACAGGTGTACGAGCATGTAACTCATGTGCTTGAGGGCATCGCTCTGTGCATACAGTAGTTTGATTTGTGTGTGCGGTTTGATAGACATCACGTCTCCCCACCCCCTTGTTAAATGCAGCTCTTTCGTTATAAGAAAAGAGGGTTTGGTGTTCTTTTAAGCTCAGTTCTCTGTCATGTTTTATTGCAGTACTTTATGAATGGCTTCCTGGTTTTGCTGCATAAGAAAATCCTCGCTGTTCAGAGTATTGTGGAAGAGAATTCCTCACCAAGCTGGCTGTTCTGGTGCTGGGCTTGTTTAGCTTTTCTGGTCTAATATTCTTGTTCATAAAAAGGAAATATAAAAGCTGAGGCACACAGATCTGGCTGTTAGGCATATTGCATAGTAAATTTTATTTACCAGTGTGCTTTCTGGTGGTTCTCTGTGACAAGATATCCAATCAGTCAATTCCCAAAGTGGAGTCCTGTGGAGCCCTGTGCAGTTTATTTTGGTATGAAATCTCTCTTGCCAGCTGACAGTCCAGCCCCTGAGTGGTTTCGTATCTCTATGAAACTCTCACCTGCTGCTCACTTGGTATTGGGTACTCTTTCTGAGTTAAATCTTGAATATTCTCCTCACCCTTCCTGTCTCCTCTTGCCTGCCTCCTTGTGACTAATTATTCAGTTTCCATGAAGAAATCGTGGTATTGGAAGACCTCACACCACTAATCATCTTTAGCTTCTTTTTGTTTGGAAGAAGCAGAATAAGGAAACAGACGTTCAGTAGTTGTGCTGTATGACTTCGAAGTTGAGGAATTTTGTGCTCTCTTGACTTGCCAATTCTGTCAGCATCTTTTTTAGTGCCCCTTTTTCTGAATTTCTTCTGTGGGTCAGAATCAGGCCATGCCTTGTTTTGTTCTGGTCTTTTAAGGAAAATCATGTTCCCTTTGTTGTTCTTACCAGTCAACATGCTTGAAGTTGGCTTTGTGACTTCCAAGAGTTGACAGAATGGTAGAGGTCTTGGATATGATAAAAAAATATGCAGTTGCAGAGGGAAAGAGACGTTGATGTCTGTATACAAATTGCACATCAGAGAACTGAAAACACTTACAGATTCCTAAATTACAAGCTCTTAAGTGAAGCTTTCCCCACAGTCACACACAAGAAGCAAATCCGTAGATAGCTAAGTTTAACCACTTTGGATGCTTATAGAGTTGCACTTTTTTTCCTCTCTTGCTAATCTCCTTTTGTATCACAACTGCAACAAAGTGCCAAGTCCTGAGCTCATGACTGGCTTCCCCTCTGTCCAGCCACAGACGTTCAGCAATAGCAGTCATGTCTTGGGCAATCACTAAAGCTAGGCTACTTTCGTCAGCTGCTTTCCTTTCTCACTCACGGAACTTCTCTTTAACCTCCTTGTCTCTCAGACTCTTGTTCTCTCAGCATCACATCTCAGTTCTTGTCTGCTGGTTACAGTCTCTTGACTTGCCTCTTCAGTGTCATCATTATCTGTTTGGGTTTGTGTGGTTTTTTTTTTCTATTTTATTTTTTAATTATGCTTGCTGCTGAAACTCCAGTTCAGGCTTTGCTTACTTCCTTGGTCTGAAATAATCTGAATTTCCTCATTAATGAGAACTGCAAGTTACTTTCAGTTCAGCACTGATTTTTCTGTTTTTTCAGATGCTGTTCTGCCAAGGCATTAGACTCTGCAGTCTTTGAAGAATAGACAAGGAACAGGCACATTGGTTCAGATTGTGGACCAGGCTTTATATTTCCCTTTCAGTTACTGTAGCAACTGGTTTGTTTGGGTATTTTTGGTTTTGGTGGTTTTGAATAAGACCCAATCATTGTATCTCTGTACTGAGTTATGAGGATCGTTTCCTTGGGCTCTCCCTGTGTTTGATGAAGATACGGAGAAGCTTTCCCCTGGGGAAGGGGGGCAATGAAGTGTGGTTTTGTCATTCAACAACTCTCTACCCTTGCTCAGCTGCTGTAAAGACATGAAATGGTAGCAGCAATGAGTTGCAATGATTTTTGTCTTTTGTTTCTAGAAATAACAGTTGGCATCAGAAATGAGAGAAATTTCCTTGTCTGTTTAGTCTCCATGGAAGGTTCTATACCAAAAGTATAGATGCAGAAAGGAGCTACAAGAAAATACGTTGAATTGCACATACTTGTTTTGGGCTTAATGAAGGAAGATAAGAGATCACAAAAACTGTGTACGAGAAGGTGTGTGTTTTTGGGATGCGAAGGATTTGACACCCTTTGTGGTATTGACGGACATCTAAAACTGAGAAATGAACTGGGCCTCATTTCTTCATTCTGCTTCTTAAAGTTGAATTATAACTGTAGGGCTTGAGGCAACTGTAGAGCAGCAGAATAGGTTTATATTTCAAGTGTCAGTTAATGTGGAGGGAGAACTGAAGTATGCCTTTCTCTTCTAAATATGTAAATAGGTGTTTTGTCTTCCAACTGTGCGTTCTCCTTCGTGTGCGGAGGTTTTTTAAGACCACTTAGACTTGTTTGGCTACAAGATAAGCAAGGGAATTACTGAAAACAGGTTTAACCCGGGGTATTCTTCCTCTGTTGCTCTGCTAATGCTTTGCATGCTGACCTAGAAGAATCACAGTCCAAGATAATAGGTACTATAATTCAGTCTTCACCTGCATTAATTATTTTGTCAAGTTGCCTGTCAGTTGTGCCTAGTCCTGGTGAACTAATCAAGTGTCCATGTTATGTAGGCCTTTCTCCTCTGTCAGTTAGACTCGTATCACTGTTCTCTTCACGTAGGGATGTATGGTGAAAAGGTTGGAAAGCGTTTAATAAGTAAAAACCTGTTGTTTTGTTCTAAAAGAAACTTAAAGCAGCATGTCTTATGCTGGATAGACAGGAGAAGTTGGTAGTGGAGCTGCGTAGATTGCAGGTACTCTGTATAGGACACTGATGGTTGTGTGCTTTTTATAATAGCATGTGAGTAGTGTTGCGTGTAGTACCGTTCCAGTGCACCTTCTCCACCACACCCCTTGCTGCTTCCTCTGATGGTATAACTTCAATATTAAGGACATCTTTCAGAGAGAGAGAGAGAGAGAGATGGAAGAATATAAACTCTGTTCTTATTGTTCCTAGAGTGATGCTCATAACGGATTAACACTTTGCTTTCAGAAATAGGTTTTGACTCTTGACCTTCTAGAGTCTTTGAAAAATGTGAACTATTGTACAGATTTGCTATGCTTAACGTACTTGGGCAGTTACGTATGTATTATGTTCACATCATGTGTGGAGAAGCATCTGGTCTTAGTGCTTTCTGGTTTTATGTAGCGTCTCAGAGATGCTGTGTTTGTCTCATTTAAATGGAAAGAGAGGTCTTCATTTCTCAGAAGTTTTCTCATTTTTCCTTCACAGAAACTATCTTAGAGCATGGACACCAGTAAGAAGACAGAACCCCCTTTGTCTGTAGAAATGGTACAACAAAGAGCCAATCCTGATCGCAGTCCTTCAGCATCGATTTATGTTCCAGAGCAAGGTGGCTACAAAGAGAAATTTGTAAATGCCGTGGAAGATAAGTATAAATGTGAAAAATGTCACCTCATCTTATGCAATCCTAAACAGACTGAATGTGGACATAGGTTCTGTGAGACCTGCATGAATGCCTTGCTAAGGTATGGTTTTTGTTGTGATAGAACATGCTGATACCTTTAAGTCTCGTGAGCTGCTGAAAATAGTGTGGACACCATTGCAGTTTTAGGATTACATTAAGTTAATGCCCTGGCTCAAAGGAGCCTCCTTCTTGTTGCTTGCTTGATTATTTGTTATCCATATGCTGGTGCAAACATTTGTGTTCTACTCTGGGTCAGGATGAGACAACTAAGCTTTCCATCAGTATTGTTGAAACGGTTGTTAAAGTGGTTTAATCCCGCGCAATGATGTGTTAGGTAAGAATTTCATTGCCTGTGGAGCCTAGACTGAGTAGCTATTTCATGTGACTGCTAACATGGCTATTTTGGTGTAAAATACACTCAGCAGAGGAAGTGAGCCTGCAGAGGCCCCTTAGAGTGATAGTACCTAACCTAGCTGTGGACCCAGCCTTACAGTTGAGTGGTGGGACCCTTGGGATAAATGTAATTGCTTGTGGAGCTTCCTTTGCCTGTAACCCTTCTAGATGCATGTCCTGCAGCTTTATTTTTTGTGGATTCCAGTAGGGTCAGGAAGGCTGGCTTCTCTATTACTGAGATGTTTGGGCCAGAGTGCAAAGTGTGTGAGTGAAAGTTATAGACATAAAATGAAGGCTGAGAGCTGCAGTCTTTCCTAGTCTAGGTAAGAATAAAAGTGCAATCATTCAAGGAGTATCTAGCTTGTAAGAAGTATCTGTGCATCAGTAGAAGTATATTTTTTTTGCCTCTCAACTTTGATGCGTTGCCACTGATTGCATTCAGCAGTGTGATTTTAAAACTTGGTCTAACGTTTGGAGACCATTCTGTAAGCTTTAATCTCCTGGCATAAATAAGTAGTCAATACTTCCATTTATTACTGGGAAAGCAGAGGGACAGAAGAACTTGAGCTCACTGGATGTTGCGCTCTGGACTGCTAACAGAGAGAGGATTTGCTTTTGGAAGGTCTTGGTGATCTCCTGTTTACTTTTTGTTACCACCCTGACCCTAGGTGTTAGTTTATATTTCACTTGGAAATACTGTGATCTCAGGTAGATATAAATCAAGACTACGTACAGCATGGCAAAGCAGATTGGAGGATATTACGTTACTCTCTCTCATGATAAAGAGTAACTTCTGTACTGGGCACATACAAGAGTCCATAGCTCACTAATCCACTCCTGTAGGTTTTGTGCTACAGCATGTTAAATTTAAAACAACAACAAAAAAAGCCCACTAACTTTTCTTTCAATACACATTTTCAGGTGAGGTGTAGCTCGTATTTAAGAAATGCAGTTACTTCTTTCTGAATGTGTGTTTTTTTGGAAGACTCTTACATGGTTAATAACAGCGACTGCAGAAAACCAAACATCTGCCATGCTTGGATGCGTGCAGATGGACAGAGCAGATCCTTGACCATCTTAAACAGTAACAATTCTGGCATTGCTGGAATCTGGGCAATTTTCCTTCCCTGCTGTGAGACATGCACATGTGCTTATTACAGTGCAGCTAGAATATGTGTAATTTTACCTTTCTGACTTTCCAACCAGTCTGTTATTGAAAAGGACACATGGCTAAGACCATCTACCACTCTGCTCTTTCATTCGAGGTATTTCATTTTATTTAAGTGCTTGTTGTAAACAAAGCCTTTATTAAAATTAAATCTACAGCTCCTTTTTTGAGAAATTAAAACTGTGCTGTAAAACTGGAAGGAAAATCAGTTTACAGTGTTTCTGGATTTGGCACAAAAATTTTTCATTCAGTGTTGATGTGCTGCTGCACGCACACACTGATTGCATGCTAGCAGGTTCTGTTCCAGGGTTATTTGAGGACAAGGAATTGGGAGTCGGTATAGATAACGCAGTAAAGCTGTCTGCTCAGTATGCAGTAGTAGTTTAAAAGAGCAATTGGGATGCTTGAGTGAATTCAGTAAAAGCGAGGAAAGCATGACATTGTATTAAACACTATATGCCCTCGAGTAGATTAGTTCCCCTCCCCCCCCGTTGTTTTTGTTTTTTT
>VYZM01001246.1:553248-566335 GCA_013398915.1 Dromas ardeola | reverse complement strand
AAAATAGGAGGAGGACATGAAGGGCAGTGTATATTAAATACATGTTAGACTAACTGTGCAAGTCGGTGATTTTCATGAAACTGGACGCCTCGCTCTTCCCGTAGAATGCTGATGTTTGAAATACTGAAGAGCTTTCAAACTACTGAAGAGCTTTTAGGCAGCCTTGGCCAAGCTGCTTAAAAATTATGTTAAGTTTGGTGGGCAAAATTGCACCTAGTAACAATGTTAATTACTTTGGAAAGAATACTACAGTGCTGGAAATGGATTATTCAGATGAGATTTGTTGATTGATTAAAACTTCACATATGCATCTGAAAAGTAAACAGAAATCAGTGACCTGTGTCAGGTGAGGTTGGATGAGAATGATTGCAGTGTTTCCTTCTTCGCTGATAATGGGGATAGATTCATAGTCACTGTGGAAGGATCTGACCGTAATTTTTTGTTGCTGTTGTTAAATGTTAACATGCAGAACCGTTCCATAATTACAGTAACCCTGCAGTATACGCAGTATCGCAGAACTCCATTTGTCAGAGAAGTAGTCATAGGTTGGGCTTGCTTCTTTGGTATGTATTAATGGTCATGAAAGCAATTGCAAAATAACTAGAAGTTTTTATCCCTTGGTTTTGGACATCCAAAGAGTAGTAATGGTCTTCAGTCCTTATCTCCAGTTCCTGCCCTTAGCAATGGGGTTTCTTGAGAGTGTGCATGTCTATCTTTTATGGGATATCACCCGTAAAAGGTGAAAAATCCAAACCCCAAGCTCTCTATTTCTAACTTCTTGCAGTTCTGTTATAGACAAAAAATTCTGGAAAGGCTTATAAATATTAAAACGGAGAGACAATTAAAGCCTGCTTATCTGTGTAAAGTTCCTCCAGTCTAAGACCTTAGAAAATGTCTTTAATTACGTGTCACCACCGAAGTGCAAGTAGGTGTTCCAGCTAACCAGTCTAGTCATTGTGGGACTGCCTTCCATGAAATCCTTTCTCTCTGACCCACTGGGCTTTGCCTCTTTTTTGCCTTATAGTATTGTGCGTAATACACCAGCTTCCCAAACAAAGTAGAGAGCTCTAGCTTATGCAGGCCTGTTATTGGCAAGGAAATTGCAAAAAATTTAGTACCTTTCCCTTTATTGTATTTATAGTAAAAGGGAAACAGTAGTAGAGCATCTGGCCAAATACTCTCTTTCACTGGGCTGCTTCATAGTGGAGGAATCTCAGTGATGTGCACGTTCAAGAAAAATTGAACGGTAGGATTTTATTTCTGGCACATAAAGCTAGAATTAAATGACACTGCCATAGCCAAATTGCATGGCTTCTACTTTACTTGAACTTGCATATTCTTGAGTGGTTTTAAATTTCTAAAATGAAGTGATTTTTTTTAATTTCTCAGGTATTTAAAGATAACTGTTGCAGGAGAGAACTACTTGCCCTTCAGATATACTGCAGAAATGAAAACAAGGGCTGTAAAGAACAACTATCTTTGGGTCAATTACTGGTAAGTAATCGAACATAGTCATAAGCTTCCGTTTGAGTTAGAGTGAATAAAAATCTTGCAAATTAAAAGCCCAGTCCATTTCTTGACTTGTTCACACTAGTGGTTAATCTGGTTTATAAATGTCAGAATAGAGTTAAACTATTTTGAAATTCAGCTTTTAGATGAGCTATAAGGAATTGTAGTAAAAAATCATGTGACTGTGTGACACTAAAGCTCAGAAATGTAAATGCATGAAACGAACGAAAACTGGAGGGAAAACTAAAATAGGGAAAAATCTTAGTGTGTACTTTACAAATGTGAGAAATTTGAATTGCTTTTTGGTGTGTTTTTATTTTCATTTACCAGTCTTAATCCTCTCGTGTAAGTGGTGGTTTATGTGCAGAGTTAAACCTTTGGCTTCTCCAGACTTGTACAAAATAACTTGTAGCTTTGTTTCATGAAGGCATGATTCAACGGTAATCCAGTAATTTTAACAGTCGGAAGGGATGGCTACACAGCAGTCTGCAGTGGGATATTTAGGTACTTAAACTTGCTTTGAATGAGTAAGCTCAGGTACTTAAACAACTTAAGGGCAGCATCTATGTTTATGTGGAATAATATACCTTGAAAAAGAATCCTTACCTTTTGTTTAAATAGCCTGTGTGGAATTTTAGTATGAAAGTACCTCGCATACATCTATAATACAGTGAAATTTGCTGTCTGGGTAAATGGACTGTAAAGTCAGAGATGTATTCCTGAGTAGTTCTTAGTTAGTTAGTTTAGGAGTTGTTAGTGTTTGCTCTTGCACAATATAGTGCACAAAATAACTTTGCTTACCTTGGTTCCGAAGTTATTTAATGTGGGAAGTCTCAAAGGATGGAAGACCTGCACAAAACTTAGTTGGCTTGGCTATTTTTTTATATCTTTCAGATGCATTTGAAAACTGATTGTCAGTTTGAAGAACTCTCATGCCCTCGTGCTGATTGCAAAGAGAAAATACTGAGAAAAGATTTGCCAGACCATGTAGAGAAGACCTGTAAATACCGGGAGACAACCTGTAAATACTGTAAAAGCCAAGTCCCAATGATTATGTTACAGGTGCAGTATTTTCTTGTGTATATAGAACAAGATTCCATACATTAATGTGAAATAATAACTCTTCTTGTGCTTCGTTGTAGCTGCCAGTAGAACCTGGGCCAGAATTAGTAAGTCAAAAAAGAAAATAGGCTGACTTTCAAAACGCTTTTTTTTTGCTGCAAAAACACCAGCTACTGCACTGACTGGGAAGCATTTTCTTTTTTCTGATGTTCAGATACTGCATTTAAAAGAAATTCAGACCTACTGCATAATATTGATACTAAAGCAATTTTTGCTCTGCTTTTTTATTTTGCTTAAATTGATATAATAAATGCAACTACCATGATAACAATTAAATGTTGGGCAGGAAAAGCATAAGCATTGCAATTGACTGGAGAAATAGCATCTTTCCATACAATCCTTCTTGGGTACTGTGTGATCTGTTATGAGAGGAAGGGAGGAAACAGTGTGAAAACAAATTGTGTCTTGGCATAACCAGCAGTGGTACATGACAGGCCTAGGCCAAGTTACTGCTGCTCTTGGCATATAAGTAGGTTGTCTGAGAAGCAGCATGTTATGAGTTTGAAGTATAGAGCAGAGGTTGAGAAAGTCTTACGTTACACACAGAATTGTGTACACACAAAACACTTGTCTGTGTTTGTATTGTTTTGCATTTGACTGTATTATGCTGAGTCTCTCTTGCTGTAATTTTAACATTTTTTTAAAAAGTTCTGTTTACATAGTTCGACAGTCTCGGATTTTGGACCTTTTTAGTATAGTAAGAATGATGAGAATTTCGTTTTCATTTGTGTTCTTGTGTATTGTTTGTTAGGTGAAGTCTCACAATGGTAAGAAGCATTATTTGGTCAGAGATGCCGTTACAAAAAGGCATTGGTAGAATCTCACCAAGTTCTCATTTAGATCTGGCTTTCAATTATTTGAGTGTATACCTGCAAGGGCCGGTACTTCAATAATTGTGCGTTACCTAGCATAAAGTGGCTCAGATGTGAAAATACACAGAGAAAATAGTTTACACTGTTTATTCTTGCACATTCTGATACAGAGGTGAAACTGTATTTAGTTAGATTATGGATGCTGTTCTCACAGAATTTTCTTTAGGCTGGAAACTGATGTCAGGCAAAGAGTGACATTAAAAAATGTGTTGTGTCTTAACAGCCAAAATCAGGGAATATTAAATATGTCTCGTACAAGCTGGATTTCCATATCTAAGCAACATCCTCACAGGTTCCTCGTAGGCAGGTTCTTTTTATAGGAGCAATGTAGTTAAATTTTTGAGAGGCTGAAATCTTCCTTACGCTTTGAAGAATATAGCACTTTGTTTTAGTTTAAGAGCTCTCTCTTTCATCAGATGTTGATGGATTTGACATTTAGGCGATCTTTAAACTAGCAGTAGCTTTCAGGATATTCAGAAGCTGAGACAAGTTTTAGTCTATCAGATTTTTAATTCACAGCGAAACCTATTTTAGACATACATGCTGGAAACAAGAATGGCGTATTGCTCTGAAGAACAGAAAAGAGTGTTTGTAAATGAAGTAATTGTTCTCCAAAATCTTAAGTGGTGAAATTCTGAGTTGCTTTAAGAGGTAATGGAATTGCCTTATCCAGACAGACAACGAGGTTAAAATGTAGCTTTATGTTGAGATGTCACTATTTTGATAGTATTAAAGTTGGTACTGCTATTTACCTGCCCTTAAAAGTTCTAAACAAATCTGCATTTGTAAATCAGAACACTTCCAAGGAGTGTTACATATTCGCATGTTATCATTGGCTTCTATGTTTCAGTACATAGAAAAAAAGGACAGTTTTACATCCATGCTGCTTTAAGGGTGCAGAAATCTCCACAATTGGCTGCTATTTTTCATTTTTTTTGCCTAGATTTTTAAAAGTTCAGTGATTATAGAAATGCAGGTGGTTTTATTTGTTGTTGCCTGATAAAATGTTACCTCATTTTACTTTGGTATTAAGAATCAGAAGCTTAATGAGACTGTACGTTTGAATGAAGGGCTTCTTTTGACTTCTCATTTGAGTTTTGTCACCCAGAGCTTGAGTTCATCTCTAGCTTCTGTAGCCTAAAATTTTCACTAATGTAATAATGACTGAAGCAGGCCTCGGTGACTTGAACTGAAAATGGAGATAGAGGGAGCGTACTGAGAAAAAAGGTATGCAAATGGAAACAAAAATAATTTTACCGGAGTATGTATGGTTCATGTCTTCATAGAATCCCATGACCCGTGGGGTAGGAAATCCCCGTTGTTGGAGGCAGACTTTTTAGTTAACGATGTTAGTACACATTTCTTCAGATTGTATTTGTCTTGCCTGCACTGTCTCTAAGCAAGTTAACGTCTTAATTTCTTTTCTTTTGTTTAAACCACCTAGAAAGTTTGGGGTTTTTTTGTCACAAAGATACCTTTTCCATCCTGTAACTCCTGGCAGACAAAGATGGTGCATTGTTAAAACAGAAATTAGTAGCCTGAAATGCTTCTGAATTATTATATTTTTCTTTCACAAAACTACTTGGAAGTGCGTCTCCTACAAAATTGATGCTTGGGCAGTAGTGGTATGGTACCGATGTGAAAGGACAGCATTACTTAGTCCCGAGGCTCTTGGCTGCCACCCTGGCCACAAAAAGGCTGTCCTGGGCAGGCCCTGCCAAGGCAATCTGGACTCTGCTCAGTAGGCCCAAATACCACTGAGATGACTGGGACAGCCACAGAGGAAGGCGTGAGACATTGTCACCTTGCTCCCTTGTCACTGCTCCACAACCAGACCTGTTCCGAGTGTGGCGCCGCTTCTCTGGGCAGCCATAATGATATCCTGCCTTGCCCTCATCTCTGCCAGGTGCCCTGCGCGTGGTGTTACCCATGTTACGTGCTGCGTTTGGCTCTTGGTTGTGTGTGCTCGACTGTGTGAATTTAGCCGGAAGAGGATTCTGCCACTGGAATGGGGTATCCTGAAGTGATTGGAAAGGCTCCCCTTGGTTTCAGTGAGTGGGCCCTGGGATGTGGAGTGAAGAGGACTGGAGAGAGGGCTGAGAAGAAGTTGCGTGTTGCCTTTTTGTCGTGAACTGAGAGTCAATGTCATAGCCTTTGCCAGTTAGTTTGGGCAGGTTAGAGAAGAGAGCGAATTAAAATTAGAGAATGAATGTTAGAAGCGGGTATTATTTTTCTATCTTTGTAGTTGATAAACTGTTGAAGACGCTTGTAGGGCAGTAGGCTCCCAGAGCTGCACAGCAGCGCGTGATGTCTCTCTTCAACTCGGTGACAGATGTGTTCAGAATGAGGGAGCCCAGGTCCAGTCCTCGAGTCTGAGCAGAAATGGTCCTGTGGGCTTATCAGAAGAGTACCGCAGTCACCCTGGCAGAGGTTACTCTGGGGAGAGGTGTCGTCAGCCTGTTAGCATTGCTCCTGGCTGGGTATCCAAGTCCTGGTGAGGAGGGACTGAGGCTGGCTCCTCACCCCCATATTTTGTGAGGCTCTGTCCCAGCTCTCTGGCTAAGGAGCAACCTAGACTTCCTTCCTTCTGTCGCTATGACTGTCTTACGTGTGCTACACCACGTGAACTAGTGTGAATAAGAATCATAGAATTGTCTAGGTTGGAACAGACCTTCAAGATCATTGAGTCCAACCATCAGCATAACACTGACAAAACCATCACTAAACCATGTCCCTAAACACCACGTCCACCCATCTTTTAAATACCTCCAGGTGGCGATTCAACCACTTCCCTGGGCAGCCTGTTCCAGTGTTTGATAACCCTTTCAGTGTAGAAATTTTTCCTAATATCCATCCTAAACTTCCCCTGGCACAATTTGAGGCCATTTCCTCTTGTTACATTCACTTGTTACTTGGGAGACCGACCCCCACCTTTCTACAACCTCCCATCAGAAAGATGACAGGACAGACTGCTTCAGAACAGCGTACCTGATGATCTGTTTTTAAAAGTGAGGAGGTATACATTTTCAAGTATTTGCAGATTTATGGCAGAGTTATGAACCAAGGCCTTTCACTTCTAAGAGCTTGGGTCTTCCTTTATGTCTTGGTTTCATTTCAGAAGACTAGACGTCATTACTGGGCAAAAAGGGCATGTTCTTCATTTTCTAACAGGCTTATAAATCTAGACCTTTGTTTTGTTTGCTTTTCTTAAGTACCAGAAATTAAAGAGTTTGTTTCAAGTTGAATGGGACATGTCACTCAACATGATATGAATTTCTTTTTTTTTTTTCCAGATTTTTCATTTTGGTAAGGAAAAACTGAGAATCAGTGTAAATTTAATTAGCTTGGGCCTGATTTTCTTCCCTCCCTATGGTGATATGGTTTGACATCTGTACTGAAGTGTCTGTCATCATCTAGGTTCAGATCAAAATGCCTGCCCAACATCATGATAAAATCTCAACACCTCTTTGAACTTTGGGTGTATAACAGTGAGACTTGGTATGAGATGTTTGGGAATCAAAATTAGAACAGAATTGGAAGGGGATTATCCGTACATAGGAAATAGAGATTCTCTAAGAGTGGGCAACGTACATTTCTCAAGAGCTTTTTCATGCACTGTATACCCTTACTAAAAAGGACGTCTGCAGTGGTTCTGCTTGCTCTTAAAGATGCCCATTTTTGTGAGTTATTCTTAGGGAAGAAGACTTGACTCTTATTCTTGTTTCATTGCTGTAAGTAAAAACAATAAAATGGGAAGCAAATAGATTTATTCTGTGTGGGGAAAACACAAGAAACCCTTTATTTTTGCTTCAGAATATCAAGACGTCTATCAACTGATGTTTGAGCAATTGCAGTTCTGTAACTCTGCACAATTGGGATAAGCGTTGAAAAAAATGTTATGTGGTTTGTTGTTTTTTTTTTAATTATTGTAGGATGCTTTTCTTTGCAGGTAAGTCCTCTCTTTAATTTCGGAGTAAGAGTTGATTTGTGGTTTGTTTGCTTTTTCCTCTGTAGAAACATGAAGATACAGACTGCCCGTGTGTCATGGTTTCATGTCCTCATAAATGTAGTGTTAAAACACTCATGAGGAGCGAGGTAAGAAGTCATGCCCAGTGTTGTGCTGAAAAATTAAATAATTTTTTTAGTAAGATCTCGCAAGAATTTTGCCAGAAGCCGTTTCCTTATTAAAGTGTGAGATCTAAAGAAAAGCTTTTTCTACCACACAGTTAAGTGTGATAACACTGAAATATTTTTAATGATTTCTTGAAAAACTATTGAAAAAGAAATAATTTCTTAGGTTTGTGTCATTATTACACTTGGCTTGCCCAAGATTAGCGCATGTCTTTCCTGCTTTCATTTTTACAAGCTCTCCCCCTGCCCTTCCCCAGTTTGAAGCATTTGTTGAGCACATTAGAGCAGCATCTTGGGGTAGTTAGCTTATATTAAAATAAAAAGAGGTAATTAAAATTTAGTGCACATTGAGAAGAGTTAGTAAAGACTAGCAAAATCGCATAAATGTGTAGAATCATTCAATGGAAAAACTTGAATTATGATTAAATCTGTTAAATTTGGGAAAAATAATAACTGACACTTCAAGAATTAGTGTAAGATACAGAGTAATATGAGTCCAACAGCCAGATGCAACAACGCATAAAAATTTCTCTTAATGTAAAGAAGCTTCCAGCAATATAGAGACCAGATTAAAAAAAAATAAATTAAAACCTGTCTTGGTTGAACAGGTCCACATTCTTGTACATTGAAAGATAGAAGTAGCATCTGTCAAAGTCGATGTGCATTATTTTTTTCCTAAAAATAAAACTTAATCACCAAGGATGGCGAAGAGCTTATTTAAGTCTTCAGCACTCTGTAAGCCTCACTTAAGGAAAGTTAAGTTTCTGGTCTGAGGATGTTTTTCCCTTTTCACTGATACTTACTTCCTGAGTTGGATTTGTACTGTTTTTCAGTTACACTTGTGAATTGTAATATTGTGTCACAGTGCACAAGGCACGTAAGGCACTTGCCGAACGCAAGGGCAGTCTTTTCCCCCACGATAATGAAATATAAAATATATGATAGATATTGTACCTATTAAGAGAAACTGCGGTGCTAAGAAAAGAGAAAATATGCATACCGAGCCAGTTCTATCAGTGCTTACTTCCAAGTTTAGATCCTGGTTCTGGAGCACTTGGGCATATTCTTAAATCTTGACTTCAGCAGTTACTTTGAGAAGACGTATTTCTGAGTGCTATTAAGAAATGACCCATTAAAGCCTGGGTTGTTACACATGTAGTCAGAATTAGGTTCTGAAACCATTGGTAGGAAAAAGAACTTTAAACAGTCATCTTGCCCTGCATCATCTGTTGCTGTATGTTGCTTAATTTTTTTCTGATACTGTGAAAATGTATATATTACTTAGCTGCATGGTTAGGGACAACGACTCTAATGCAGAAAATGGGAAAATGCCTGCCTAACAGTTTGAGAAAATTCTGTAGTGTACAACAAGTGAATATTCTATTGCAGAATAAAAGGCATTTTTTCATGTTTAATTCATACCTCTTTGGCAGACTTCTAGTTTTGAGAAGTTGAAAATGTGGCGTTCTTGTAAAGCCTGTTATACCACATGTCTCTCTCTTATTTGGTCTTATTTTTTTTTTCTGAACCACGTGTCTTTTGAAACGATACCGTGAATTTCTACAGATAGTGTTTAGAACATCATAAGTGTATATCAGAGATGAGTGACGGCTTGCATCTCGGTATCAGATTTTTAAAGACTGTCCTGTCTGTTCCAGAGCGACACGTTCAAAGCGGAATTGGTTCCCCACTTCTTTCCATGGAGGTGGATGAGCTGAGTCATGTGGGGCTTATATGGTTGTGGGAATTTCAAATGTGATTTTTGAAACCCAAAAGAGCGATGCCAGCTGAGGAGCTAGACTCTAGCTCCTGTCTGCTTTGTGGGAAATACAAGGAGAGTGTCTGTTGCACCATCCTTTCCAAAAATGGCTCTTTGCTCCAACTTTTAGGCAGTTTGCATCCAGCTGCTGCCCTCTGTGCTGCAATGGCTGCTGTCTGTATATATGTATACGCTTCTGTGAATTGGTTTATTTTTAAATGAAAAGTGGTCTGTGCTCATAATAATCCAAGATATTGGAATAAATCTCAATCTGTGAAAAATGCAGGCATTTTACTAATCAGTTTTAGTCCTGTGTACTGCATTTTTTTTAAAGTTACTTAACTGTACCTATTCTAAAACTCTTTGTCTGTTTCATGCAGTACTTGTTTAGTCTTTTTTGTGTAATTTAACCGTTAAATTTAGGCACAGCGAATTGCATGTTATGTTTTGAAAAATTGGTTCTTCATGAAATTAGGATTAGAAAAAATGTACTTTACTACAGTGAAACTGATCTTAAGACTTGCTCAGAACACTAGTAAAAAAAATTACTTGTTGAGAAAAGATTAGTCATTTACTAAAGTCAAATGAAATCATATAAATAATTGTAGAGCATGTTCTTTTTGTTTGCCCTTTTTTTTTTTAATTGGGTTGCCTATTGAAATAGTCTTTAGTAGAAGTTTCACTGTATATTAAATGTATCACACTGTATACTGTATCGGCATGTGCGTGTGGTTTACATATGTGTATATATAGTATTTGCACTTTAGGTCAGACTGGAGAAAATATACACACGTGTATTGTATGTTCTGCAAACGGCACACAATACAAACCTGATAACCTGTGCCCTTTATGTTTTGAGCATTATCATGCAAACGTCTTTTGCCAAAACTCACATTTTTTTCCTATTGCAGTTGAATGCACATTTGTCA
Source organism: Dromas ardeola (assembly GCA_013398915.1). NCBI lineage: Eukaryota > Metazoa > Chordata > Aves > Charadriiformes > Dromadidae > Dromas > Dromas ardeola. The sequence continues at coordinate 556,013 of VYZM01001246.1, read as the reverse complement.
GAATGTATTAATGCCCCAAGTACCTGTAGTTTTAAGCGTTATGGCTGCACTTTTCAGGTCAGTATATAACAATTATACTTCCCAATTGATGAAAGTCTGCAAATAGAACCTAACTCTTTGACGTGAAAGTTCTGGACTTCTCTAGACTCGGTTAAGAAAAAGTCATCAAGTTGCACCAAGCAATTATGCAGCAGATGTTTGGTTTTGCATTTTAAAAATAAACAATGTAAAAAGCCCACATGTTCCTGCAGTGGTTTGGGAGTTCAGTTACGGGGTACATCTTGTTGAAATAGGAAAATGATACATTTGAAGAACTCTTTAACTTAGAATAAGAGGAAAGTCATTTTTGTTCTTCAGAAAATAGACTAGTAACTTCAGTTGTTTCTATGAAAGTATTTATTTTCTTGAGCTAAATATGTTTATATTTTCTCTCATTTGTGTGTCTTAATATTTTTATTAAGGTTAAATATAGGTTAGAGCACTTAAAACGCGTATTTTTATGTGCATTCATATGTCTGTGTGCACATAGGTGTATAATCAAAGCATATCATGAAATTTATTTAAAAAAAAAAAAGTTTTAGATTTTAATCCTGGCAATCCCTGCAATATTTAAAAAAATTTAAAAAGGCCAAGCTTCAGAGTTTATTATCCCAGTCTCTTCCAATATTCTGCTATCCTTACCATATATCTTGAGGAATTCGGATGCTTATATAATGAAGAGATCAGTCAGGAAATTTCAGAAACCGCTGACAGGAAAAAAAGGGGTTTATCAGATAGTGTGATTCATTTGTTAGTCCATGATAACTTAAAGAGACAAGAACTATAAGCAGCAACACTTCTCAATAAACTGCTTCCTGCAGGTATTTCCAGGTTCTTAAATAATGAGCATTCATCATTTTAAGTGTTAACAGTAATGCTCTTAGTGGTAGAACTGATCAATGCTGTAACCCTGCCCACTGTTATGTCGTATGTATTGCCATTCATTTTATGTATATGTATGTATATGTGTGCATATATGTACATATATCCACATATATATTTTTAGTATTTTATATAGAGTACATACCTTGAGGATCATTGAAACCCTTTCAGTTGCTTTGCAGTGTAACTACCATCAAAGCTAACATACTCTGCATTGCAAAACACTTACTGAGGTAGGTGTAATGCAACACAATACAAATAAAGTCAGTCATATGGTCTGCATCTTATGTACTCTGTATATGATCTATGTGTGTTCTGTAAACTTTTTATATAGTGGTTATTTGTAACAGCATTTATAGGTTGTGCAGAGGCAGCATATCTGAATATCATAGGGCAATCACGGTAACATCTTAGGGTGACAAACTAGGCATTGTGTTATCTCTCAAAGTAGTTTATAAAGCTGGCAGTTTCCAGTGATGATAAATTTATCTCAAATATTTGTCTTTAATACTCAACTGAGGGAAAATTTAGTGCTTATGAAGCTGTTCATGAAATACAACAGAAGTTTTAAATTACGGTTTGGGGAATTGGACGTTTTAGGTTTTGTATGACTCGAGAGTTTTATTGTGCTTTATTTAGTGTAAAGCTACACAGAAGACTCTAAAATACAGTTCATTTTGTAAATCTTGTTCATCTTTATTGTCTCTGACGTATCAAACACACTGAATGGAGATATATGGCAGTTGTATAAAACACTTGCTATATTAAATGTATTCCTGACTTTTGTAAATTCCCAAGTAGATTTCCCTTCTCTCTACAGTTCTGCAACATGCATCCGTGAACCAAAATATGTAGTGTTGGTTCGATGTCTTGATATACTCTTTCTTTGTAGGTTTAAAAGAAGTGGAATTGGCTAAAATGTATAAATTCTTTGTTGTCACAGGGAACAAACCAACAAATTAAAGCACATGAAGCCAGCTCAGCAGTGCAGCATGTTAACTTATTGAAAGAGTGGAGCAATGCTCTAGAAAATAAGGTATATCTTCTACTCACTTCTAATTTTCATTGATTTCTTTAAATCATATAAAAGTACTGGAAGAAGCGCTTTTTTTCTGTTTAATAGCTGTTCAACAGTACAGCTAAAGCACTAATAGGCTCCAAAAGCAATCAAGCTATTTAGCATATCTGGTACCTTTGTTATAATAAAATGCTGTGAGAAACTTGGCTTCGCAACTCCATATACAATTTTCCTCATTGGTAACTTAATTAAAACACTTTCTTCACATAGATAAAAAGTCCAGTATTAAATTTCCTCTCTGAGCTGCCTTCTTACAAAAGGGAGGGTTCAGAAGGTTATGGCAGCGCTATGAGCTGTATTTTTGCTACCTCAGTATTTTTCCAGAGATAACATTATTAGAAATACCATGTAATAAACTGGTTATTTATTTTATTTCTTTTTGTTCTTGCTTTCCAAACTTAATGACCTGCAGAGATTAACTAAATTAAACATACTGTAGCTCATGGGCATGATGATTTCTGCTTTAGTGCTAGACCAGAATGAAGTTCATGTTGCAGTGCTTCCTTGGGACTCCTGGTTTTAGAATGTTTGGGATTTGGGAGATGCTGGAAATCGTATCAGTGTCAGCCACAATCTTGTGAATCATTTGAATGACTTAACCATCTGTTCTGCAAATAAAATTTAAGGCTTTGTTTAAAAAATACAAAACTTCAGAACAAACCACTGTTTTCTTAAATCTTTGTGAAAAAGTTTTACATAGCCATTAAAACAATGCTTCTGCCTTTTTTTTTTGGGGGGGGGGGGGGGGGGGGGGGGAATCCCGGAA
>VYZM01001246.1:503974-553212 GCA_013398915.1 Dromas ardeola | reverse complement strand
AATTCCTAAAATATTCTACAAATGCAGGCAGAAGAGTCAGGAGCCCATTCAGATTTTTCTAGAATGAGTTAAATAAAATGCCAGCGTAAACTTGGTGGCAGTTATGATATGTGTGGCTTGTGACTTCTGTCATCTCACAGCATCTAGCTAGCTCAGGTTTAGCAAACTCTGTCTAGAAAGCATGTCCCCTTCTTGGCCTCCAGTGATCTCTTATGCTTGGGTTTCCAGCAAGGTCCTGCAGCTGCGGGGAGCATAGCTTTAAAGCAGAAGTTAACAGGAACAGCAAAATAATAATTTTTGTCCCAAACACGTTTGTCCCTCGACTTGAAGCCCTGTAAGGAAACCATTGAACCTAGTAAAGGTCTAGTGTAGTTTTTTAGACAGAATTTTTACTACATGTGTAAGTCTTGATCAAAAACAATACTTAAGTTTGCTTTTGCACTCGAATCTCTTTGTTAATGTAGGAACTGTACATTTTTTGGTTTTAACAGATACAAATTCATATCCTTAGTTCTTTTTTCATTAGTCTGATTAAAACTATATGATTTATTTTACATCATAGGAAAAAACCATGTTCCTTGTGACTTCCAGAATAGACCATGTTCTGCCTTTTGTCAGTGTCCTGAGAGATGCTTTGTCATTTGAAAAATGCCCAGCAGTTCTATGTTTGTCTCTTATAGAACTGAGAGAATATACACTTTACTACTCTTTTATGTTCAATTTTGTTTTAACTTTCATTTAGGACATAACTGCTTATCATTGTTTGTCCATTTTATTTTTTTCTTTTCTTTTCACTTCCTGCTTTGTAGACTTCTTCCTATTCATAATAAAGAGTTGAATCACTGGAAATCCCAAGACCATGCCAAGTTACCAGAATAGCTAACCACATATCATATGTCAGTGACTATTCTAGAGAAGGGTAACAAAATGATTTGTAACTTCATTGATGTTCTCTTCTTTGAGAAAAAAGGAATTGATGCACTGAAGAACAAGGGCACAAAGTTAACTTAGCTGGTGAATATCACAGAAGTCTTGGCCCTGCTGAAATCGGTGGAAGTCTTGTTGGTTTCTGTAGGGTCAAGATTTCTTTTGGGGTACTCGCTGTGATACGTATGGAGGGGAAAGGAGAAGTCGCCTTCTCCCAGTCACCGCGTTCTTTAACAGCGCTTGAGGAGTACGCAAACTGAAAGTCTTCAGAGCTGCAAAGCTTGTGCTAAGCGATGAGTTTGGTATTTGAATGGGGCTGTTGGCAAAGCGTAGTAAGAGAAGGTCAGATGTAAAATCTTGAATCAAAACTTTGTGGGGCGAATTAAAATCCGGTGTTTTGTTCACTCTGTGATGGGACAGACTTGCAGACTGAACACCCACAGGTTTTGTGATGTTGGAAATGATGACATGAACGTAATTTTGAGGCATCGTCACATTCTTAAAGAAATCTGGTATAAACTAATTTTTCTTTTTTAATATGCAACTTAAATCTGGGACCTGTCTGTTTTAATCCAGCTCTTTGTGGCGTAAGAGGGTTTCTTCCATTCTTTTTTAGTAATCAATAATAAGCAATAGCTGAATTTGAAAGACTGCTGAATAAGAGCATGCTTTATTCTAGCAATATTTCAAATATGACAAGGAAATAAAGGAAGCTGATGGATGCAGTTTGTAAATGGATGCCGTGTTTCCTTTACCCTGTTTTTTAACTCAGGTTCCAAAGACTTATGCCAAATGCAATTAGGAAACTATATTTAAAGATTTCTTATTCACAAATTACCACCAAACTACAATTACTGACTTAGCAATGCCAGTTCTGTATGATTAAGGGCTGCAGGACATAATTCTATTTTTCTTCTATTCTGTAGAACTGTGTGGAAAGTCTCAGTACGAGACAAGCCCACGTTTTATAACTTGTACAAAAATGGAAATGTAATGTTAGTGACACAGAGTGTAACTGCCGTATGATTGGGAGGCCTGAGGAGGAAACAATGAGAAAAGGGGAATGTAAAGATCACAATTAACTAAAGAACTCTGATTCATTAAGGAAAAAGAGTATGCAAAAACCTTAAGTGGCTACCCAGCAGATCTGAAGTATGTAGGAAGCAGGGGCACTAGTTTAAATTTAAACTTGTTCTTGAAAATTTTCCCTATTACCTAGGCATGCATTCCTTCAGCCTCGAGGTTGTTTCTCTCTCTGCACTGGCAAAATTAGCTTTGTCTCATTTCTGTTGAGCCTCTTCTGCCAGTTTTTCCATATATAAAATGCGGAACTAATGTATGTGTGTATATGCACACATGCTGTGCTGTATCGAAAAGTAGATACGCACATAAATTATGGTATCTATGTTTTTGGGCCCTTGTCTGATGAACCTGCCTTGCGGACTTTGGCAGTCCTTTGTCTAGTTTAGGCTAGTATAGAGATGGACATTATTTACCTTTTTAAACTGGCTGGCTTCTTCAGTCTAGGAATGCAGTTGACACAAGTGATTCAACTATGTCTGATGAGAGGGCAGTTAGGGTGGTGGAATTCTACAGTGGTAGAATGATTATTACCACATCAGAGGTAAAAATGGCTTAACCTCATACTAGCCCACCTCATCTGTATTGGGGGTGGGGGTGTAGATTTTTTTTGGGGAACATGAAGCATCCAAGTAATTGGTCTTAACATGGAATGTTTGTCAAGATTTTCCTGGGTCAAAAATGGTGCTGCTTCTTATCCGTATAAAGATCTATGTGTGGAACTAGTCAGGGCATGTCCAAATGTCATTTTGTGTCAAGTGTTTGTTTTCTATGTTTTTGCCACTGAATAATCTTGCCTGGGGAAAAATGAGATTTTCTTTTTATTCTTTTTTTTAAAAAACAACCCACCACCACCAAGCAACCCCCTCCCCCAAACCACATTAATGAACAGAGCACAAAATAGTGTGACAGAGAGTATTTACCGTATTATGTTCATCCCCAAGGAGATTAAATATATGATATTCTTCTAACAAGGCTCATGTTTTAAAATCAGAATGAGTCACTAGTGAATGAATTCATAAAATGTCAATACAGAGAGAGAATATAATCTGCAGCCTATAGTTCTTTAATCTTTTCTACTAGTAGGCACCATTGGATTTTCTTTCAAATGCATGGATCCCTTCTGTATTCACTCATTTCAGGAGTTTTCATCACCATCACATTCTGTGAAGCCAAGCCAATCCTATGCAGATGATGTTTTTCCTTAAATTTGCTATAGGTCAGGATAGATTGGAGTGGGTGGGGAAGATGAATGTTTCCCTTTCCCAACTAGATTTTTTCTGGAATCCCTTCTGTGCAGGGCTCGAGCTCTTACCACTGGTCTAGAGCTAAATAGGTTGTTTCTTCCAAACTCCAGGCAACTCCCAAGTCAGTTAGTGGAAACCAGGAAACCAAGCCGTTAAATAAATGGAATAAAGAAAAGATGATGTTTAAGACACAAGCTTTTTTGCTCTTTGTGTATCCCATCTGCACTTTCATTAGCCAAAGTTCTACCGATACCACACTGTGGAAGTGCAAACGTAGCAATCGGAAGGTTGGGGTTTATTTATTTATTTGCAAGACATGGAGAGAGATTTTACTAGGATCTCATCCCTTTCATGTGTGTAAGATAGTTTAAAACTAACAAAGTTATAGGTATTTTCTTAATAAACTTTGGCAGGAGTAATTGTAGAATTTTTTCCAGGTGGCCTTGCTCCAGAATGAAAGTTTGGAAAAGAACAAGAGTATACAAACTTTACATAATCAGATTTGTAGCTTTGAAATAGAAATTGAAAGACAGAAGGAAATGCTGCGGAATAATGAATCTAAAATACTTCATTTACAGGTAAGAAATTTAGAATCTCCCCATTAAAGCAGAAATGGTAGTAGCTTCTGTTCTGTGCCTTTACAGTTGTGAAGTGAGGTGTTCTAATTAAAAAGGGGGGGAGAGAGTTTATCTTATTATAAACCTATTCTGAATTTTTTTTTTTTTTAATTATTCTTTGGGTCAGTTAACTGGTTCGTTGGAGTAAGGTACTTCACCAAAAGACTGCAGTTGCCTAGCCTATGTTAAAACAAACCCCCTGTTTAAAAAGAGAAAAGACTGAAAACAAAATTATAAATCTTATCTGAAGAATAATCATAATTATTTTTTCTTCTCTGTGAAAAATAACTGCTTGAGGAACTACTGTCAAACTGGAGGACGAGATTAGCACCTTAAAACTGTCATGTATAATGTATATTTCTTTTCTACTTGCTGGTATTTTAAAAAATATTAATCATGAGTGAGATCAGTCTGGTGTGGAATTAATCCAAACGTAGTACAATGCATTTAAATACACTTCTTAAAATACACGTTTCTGTTGTCTTCCTTCTGAGGAAAATGTATCTCACTATTGCTTTGCCAGTAGGTCTGAGTTTCTTATTCTGTGGTCCGAATCACCTGGCCACAAGCCAGCGTTAAACCGAAAATCCTCTGGATGCACTAGCATGGTGCTTAGCCCACCCAAGCTGGAATTCTTTGCTTTGCATTCAGAGCTGACGTGGAATGTGGAAGCTGAGAATTTGTGTTAGGTTGCGTGATACTAACAGCAATTAGGGAAACCTCAGGAGATATTTAGCAAACTATTGTGAAGGTATCATTTACACATTATTTTAGTATGTCTTGCTGCTAGAATATCAGATACCTGCTTTAGCATCCAGCTTGAAGGAATGTAAAAGAAATTATCTTTTTCACTTACTATTCACGTCACATATTAAACTGCAAATGTTGATACCCAAGAAAGATCTAAATATCCAAACTAGAGCATGGATAAAATTCAGAGGGTAGCACATCCAAGAACTCAGAGCCTTGAATCCCTCAATGTTGGTTTTATAAGGGAACCTTTAAGTTTGGCAACAGCAACATTTCTCCTTATAGCACTTATTTCTTTCCATGTTCTGCCCATGTAGTAACCAGTTTAGCCTGCCTTAGTCATTGTTATTTGGGCTGATGATACTCTGGGATCTGGCTGCATGCTTACAATATTGCATTCTGACACTGGGAAGCTAATCCTTGTATGTATTGATATTGCTGATTGAATCTACCAGGAGGTAAGTTAATTTGTAAGCCTGGGGTTTTTACACATGCTGTCTCAATAACCAGTGATGAGAAGGGAAATGGAAAAAACGTAGAGCAGAGTTTTTCATGATTGTCCAGATGACAAGTTGCAATATCTTTGATTTCCTCAAGCTGTAAGCGTTAGCAAAATCAATTTTCAAATGGTTTATGTTTAGAAAAAAACAAACCAGAAAACAATATGGTTGGCAGACTGCAACAGGTGGCTTTTTGGTGATAAGAAGTACTGGAGAGAATGTGTTTTGCTCTTTTTCTTTTTCCCTCCTTTTTTTTTTCCTTTTTTCTTTTTTCCCCCCTTTCCCTCATTACTTCTCGCCAGCTATTTTAGTGTAGTTATTTTAAGCCAAACTGTGTTTTACACCTAGTTCAACCTGATTTCCTTCCATTTACTGAAACTTCCTGGTTCAGCCAGGTTGTTAAGGGCATCCTGGAAACACACCTCAATTTGATTTTCCCCGGACAATATGATTAGCCTCCTAGTGTTGCTACGAGGAGTTGAAGGAGTTAGTTACCTGCTGTGAGCCATTCCTTGTCTGGGTTGCATCGAGCAGCCATGGTGATACAAGAGCCACAGATATTCCCAGTGTAGAACTAGCCAATTCAGGTCTGGCCAAGCGTTACTTGCTTAGTCCCCCAAGTTCTATACGTGCTAGTAATTTCTAGTACAGTTTCGGTATTAGTTGCCTTCTTTGGCTTGGGAACAGCTGTTTCACTGAGCACAACTGGCATCGTCTGCACCACCAGGCGTTTAACACAACTCATGTAAATGCATCAAAGGTGTCTGGGCACTGGCAGGAACCTCAGCCTTGAGACATTTTGAGATTAATTTGCTGTATACTGGTCTCTAGGGGAAGTGTTTTTACCAAGAGAGTATGTGATACTTTTTTGACTGCTGTCTTGTGGAAAGGAACTTTGACATCCAGTATCTCTTATGAGTGTATGGAAGCATGTTAGTAACACAAGCTGAGTGTGGACATGAGGTACTTAAAGAAAATATGACCTTATGAATAGAAAATGATTTGATTGGTAATACATTCCTTCAAGGGAGAAGGATGTATGATTTGTTTTCCCAGTCAAGTAGTACCTTTGGTTCCTTTTCTAGTGTGTTCTTTAGCTTTTCAGTTTTGCTTTATCTCAGTGGTCCATTAGGAGCATCTGAAAGAGAGAGAACTGTGAATATAACTTTCTTCAGTTCCTCGTGACATTTTCTAAATTCTTTTAGTATTAATAGTGCTAAAATTCTGGAAATTGTTTATTAGAAATGCCAAACCGAGATGAAAATAAACATCAAGAAGAGCCCTCAATGATTTGCCAGGCATATAACTCTGGATTAATGATCTGGAGAGGTCAGTTGCTGGAATAAAAAGTGCATGCAGAAAATTGATATGTACTTGAAAATTTATGAGTACGGTGTGAGACATCTGTGTGCTTTCTGATGGAATAATTAGAGACAGTGAAATTCTCCAGTGCTGTATTAAATTCAGATTTAGTACATCAGTATCTCCCAGCAGTGAGGGAGGTTGACTCCCTGTAGGATAAAAAGATAGAGATCCCACTGCTTTTTAAAAACAGAACACAACTCTATTTCTGATTATTCTGTATCTCTTGAATTCTCATGAAGAGGTACAGGAGATAAAATACTACACGTTTGCTAAAAAACAGAATTGGTTGTGCGTGTACAAAGGTAGAACGTTGCACACAGGGTGATGGAGAGAAGTTGGTCCCTAGTAACAACTTTTAGTAAACTTCTCCCAAAAGAAGAATAACTTACGATTCTTCTGCATCTTTACCACTTTCCCAATTCACTTAAAAATGTATTTATTCATTTTCTTTGATACTGTGTAAGTGCCAAGAGGTCCCAATTGGAAATTAGAGCATCTCTGTGTGAGGCACTGTACAAACCCATGACCGTGTTATTGCTCTTGCCTTGGAGAGTTTGTGTTCTGTGTGAGCCGACGAAAAGGATCAGACTCGGTCACACGTTGAGTTCACTTTTTCATGTTAACTGTGAATTAATGGCCAAATCTTGTGGCTCTGCTCTTACAATATTCATTCAGGCCATTCCATGGTGTGTTTCCTTTTTATATGTATAGTGAACAGCCCTTCCCTATTTTATTTTCCTGTTATCATCAGTTCCAGTGAGAGGATGTGATTGTGTTGGTAGCTGATGATCGGTGTGTCCGGGCAGGTTGCTTCATCTAGTTAATGAGATGATGCCCCTGCATTTATGATTCAGTACACAGCTCTCCTTCACAAAGTCGTAATTTTGCAAGTGAGATACATAAGCTTGTTTTAAAACTCCGACATAGAAATGAATAGTTAATCTTGAAATACGTTAGATTACTCAGTGGTTTTGAGAAACAACAAAATAAAACACTCCTAGAACATGATTTTGCTCGCTGACTTATCAAATTGACAGCCTTCAATTAATCGTTACAATCTTTCAGTATAACTGAAACCACATGATTAAAAGCAAATGCCTAAAAGGGGAAACGAAGGTTGCGTGAGGCAGAAGGGTTTTCCCCATCAGTGGGGAACATTGAATCCACATGGCTAACCAGAAGGCAAATGCAAAATAACTTTATTTTCTTGTTTTGTACTCAACTGCGACTTTTTTTTAAGAAGTGAAAAATTATTTTTAAACCTGTTGGCACTATATTATTATAAACTATAAAGTTAGATTTGGAATTTAACTGTAGGTGGTAGCAAAAGTAGTTTCTTGTCTCAAAAATTTGTGTTATCATTTGAACTTCACAACTGGTTATGAGGTTCTGGCTAAAATTCCTGCTAGTCCAAATTAGCTGTGATAACGTAAAGCGCTATGTATTTCTTGCACCAGATTCGAGGTAGACTGGGAAATATGTTCTCCTTTATATTTGTAATATACTGAGGTGCTTGCAATGTCCTGCTTTTGGAGAATACCAGCCACCTTACGTATTTTTTTTTCTTATTATATTTCATGCCTTTCTAAAATCAGCTGGTTTGGGTTTTTTTCTTTGTTTTCTTAAAAGGACTCAGCCAGCAAGCACCTTCAGGAGGGTTATTCAATTTAGGAAGTAAGGGTGGGAATTTTAAAAGTGCTTACGGGGTTGGAAGTGGTAGTTTTGCTTACACGCTTGAGGGCTTCTGCTATGGTTATGGGCACATAATAACTTAGGCTTTGATAACTGATTTATGTGAGCCTGGAGCTTGCTAATGCCGCTGTATCTGCACACATATGTACTCCTGCTCCATGTGTGCAAGAGTACTGATGTTTTTCTGGAGGGGTAAGTTATTTTGCTATTACTCAATGATAAATGCATGCACGTGAGCAGCCACTTGGTTCACATCATGGTAAGTTGTTCTTGTGCCCATACTTTGTTGCTTAAGCACCCTGACACGAAACCCAACAAATATCAGCCCACAATATCAATATAGAGACATCCAGATGGTTGTTCTTGCATTGAAAGGTTTTTTAGAAAAATTTTAGACAAGAGCACACTAACAATTCCTTTTTTTTTTTTTTTTAAATAAAAATGATTGTGTTGATAATTCTGATCGTGCTCTAACATTATTACCTATGCAGCACTAAAGATTTTTTGTGTTTTATAAATACTTGGGCTATTCCTCTAAATTGCCAAGGTTTGTGTTACTAAAATATTTGATAAAAGTGAAACTTGTTTATATTGGAAATGCGTCTTATTATCAATATATAATCCTTGCTTAACTTGCATAAATTAATGTCTCTCTGTTATTTTAACTCGTAACTTACTGTTTTATAAAGCGAGTGATAGACAGTCAAGCGGAGAAACTGAAAGAACTGGACAAAGAAATCCGTCCCTTTCGACAGAACTGGGAGGAGGCTGACAGCATGAAGAGCAGCGTAGAATCCCTCCAGAACAGAGTGACTGAGCTGGAAAGTGTTGATAAAACTGCAGGGCAAGGAGCTCGAAATACAAGTAAGTGTAAGCACAATGGAATGAAGTACTCAGCGGTGCTGTCAAGAGGAAAATTACGTCCTTTGAATGGCACTCCCATTGTGATTTTTATGTGGAAGCCTCAGTAAAGCTGATTCTTCTGAGTTTTGAGTAGGAAACTGCGTAATCCCTTTGTTGATGATGTGGCATTGCTTCCATGCTGTTGCTTAGGCTTGATTCTTGTCTTTTATTTTGTTTTCTTGACCCGTGTCTTGATTATAATGTTAGGTCATCATAACTAGTTTCTCAACTGATCTTTGACAGTTAATCGCTTTCAGCAGCTTCTTTAAATATAGTCTCAGTATACTGACAAGTTTCCTTTTATTACTCTTCTCCCCTTGTGAATGGATCAACAGTATGGTTATCCCGCTAAAACCGTGTGTCCTGATATCTGTTATAGAGATACATGTGATCCAAAGAAAACTGTGAGATCTGCTTGAGAGTGAGGTTATTGTTGTACTTGCTGAATAAAGTGAAAACTGGAGTTTAGCAAGGTAGTGTAGATCATATCTAAGTGTTTACATGACTGGGACAAAGACCTTAACGTTTAAATAGATCTGTATAAAACAAACCTGCCCTACAAATTGATCTGCTTCTCAGTATTGTACATTGGCCAATTTTGCCAGTGTGCAAAGACAGAGAGTAACGTTTTCATGTGAGGGAGAGGGGACATTAAAAACAGCCCTCCCTCCAAACTACATAAGTGACCATATAATGCAGAGCTAAGCTTGAATTTTCTGTTGTTCTATGATGAACAGCACTACACTTCTGAGACAAGTAGTGTCTGAGAAGAATATTTTGAGTGATCAGCGGTGCTTCTGAATTTCAGAGGGGATTGTGTAGGGTTTGTGACCACTTCCAAGGTCTTCACTGCTAATAGCAATCTACAGGTAAAGCTACCAAGTCTCCTCTCAAAAAATGGAAGTTACATTGCTTAGTGACCAGACAAAATTTATGTTAGAGGATTTGAATATTTGACTTTTACTGCCTGTGTGATTAACACCCGTGTTTGTAAAAATCCCAGTTAACCTAGATACTAGCTGGCAAGCTGTTGTCTGTGGAAATTGCTTCATCGGTGACTGAATGCACTTTTGTTCTTGGGGAGGAAAATGTTTTCATATACAGTAGCAGCATTGGCAGTTGATTTTTTTACAGTCTTTAGAAAAACACACTTTTCTCACCCTCGTCCTTTCCGTTTTCTAACAGGCCTGCTAGAGACACAGCTGAGCAGACATGATCAGATGCTGAGTGTTCATGATATTCGGCTGGCTGACATGGACCTCCGATTCCAAGTTTTAGAAACTGCCAGTTACAACGGAGTATTAATTTGGAAAATTCGAGATTATAAACGTCGGAAGCAAGAGGCAGTCATGGGGAAGACTCTGTCCTTGTACAGCCAGCCCTTTTATACTGGATACTTTGGCTACAAGATGTGTGCCAGAGTTTACCTCAACGGAGATGGCATGGGAAAGGGGACGCACTTGTCGCTGTTTTTTGTCATAATGCGTGGAGAATACGATGCGTTGCTTCCTTGGCCGTTTAAACAGAAAGTGACTCTCATGCTAATGGATCAGGGACCGTCTCGACGCCACTTAGGAGATGCTTTCAAGCCAGATCCAAACAGCAGCAGTTTCAAGAAGCCAACTGGAGAAATGAACATTGCATCTGGCTGCCCAGTCTTTGTGGCTCAAACTGTTCTAGAGAATGGAACGTATATTAAAGATGATACTATTTTTATTAAAGTCATAGTGGATACGTCGGATCTACCAGACCCCTGACATACAATGGGGGAGGCGGATTAAACAGAAGACAACTCCGTTTGGGGGTTTTATATCAGTTTGTCTTCAGTCAGAGGTCCTAAAGCTCACAGAACCACCTTGTGGAACAGACGGAAGAGTTTGAAGGCATAACTGCATAGGGTCCAATTGCGAAAGTAGCAACACATTAAGAAATCATACCATGGTATATTTTTTAATAGAACTAGCAACACTTAAGCTCTGAAGAATCACTTATCCCTCATGAGGATAATGATTATGGTCAGAGAGGATTTTTTTTTTTTAACTTATTAATGATCTAGTCAATTGGAGGTGAAAAGACATATACAGTATGTGCTGAATAAATTACTGACTTTTATTTCTTTAAGCTAGAATACAAAAACAAAAAAGCCTTCACACGTGGGTTTAGCTGGAAATTGTCAGCATGTTAAAAGAAGAAATGATGAAGTAATGTTGCAATTATGATATTATTTGAAAAACTGAGGTGCAATCTTGTCTGAAATATAGTATATTGTCTTTTTAAGGCCTCATCTGGTCTCTGTTTTAATAATTACTTTGTCAGAAGATCTTGGAAAAGCATCCATGTCTTCTCAAAAGTATCTGAATCAAAATCATATTTTTATTTAAAGTTCTATTGTTACAGAAAACATTTTATTTTAAAACTGTTGATAGACTGATATTTCTTGGAAGAAAAATAGAAGATATCAAACACTGGTTATCACTTGTGATAGGAAAAAAAACTATTCAATTCTGTTATTTCTCTTTAGAAATGTAAACCTACAATATATGTCGTAGTTAATGACACTATTTCAAAATTAAGGAAAAATCACTCATGGATGCTGTGCATCATTATCAGATTTATAATTGTTTTCACCCTAAAATAGGGCATTTGTTGAACTTTGGAGTTCTAAACGGAATCCTGTACATTTTTTAAAGTTCTGCCCCATGCTTTCCAATCAAGCTATATATGTTGCACATTATGCTGTCAGCAGTATATAGTATTTTCAGTATTGGGGAGGAGGATTAGTGCTGAAAAAAGCCTATATGTTTGTTCTGTACTAGCAGCCATTGCTTCTTAAGGACAAATCAGCAATGTCTTAATACAGTGATGGTGGCTTGCATGCATACATGTGCCTTAGATGTGCTGTGCTGCTTATAAACCATAGCTTTTTATTCAGATTAATTCTGATATCTGAAATGGTAGTTTAATTGGACTTCAGGCATAATGTTTAGCCTTGTCTTCAGAGCCCTTAGGTACCTTGCCACGTACAAAATAGAAGCCAAAGCCCATTTCTTTGGCTTCTGGAGCTTCTGTGACTTGGCCATGGTGGGATCCATCTTATTCAGGTGCCAAAACGTTATGCTCAGTGCTCCTATGGAGCTTGGACTAGACAGTCTCCATGGCCACTGTGAAGGCAGGCGACATTTTTCCTCTAATGCCTGTGGTTGTAAGGTGGCATCACTTGAAACGGACCCATCTGAGAATTCTGTGGGGCTGTGAATGTACACGCTCATGACAGCTTTTCATAGCAGACAAGCATCCTAACAGGGAATGCACGGGCTTCTTTCTTGTAACAGCCTGAACTGTAGTGGAAGGCGTTTGCTAGCCCTGAAACATGCTGATTGCAACCTGCTGTGTTCATCTGCTTCTATTTAATAGCCTGTGACAAGCAAGTCTAGAGGCGCAGCCTGACTGTGGTGCTCTTTAAAATCCAAGAACCGCTTAAGCAGAGCAGACTTGCACCACTGTGTTTTTAGCCTTCGTGGGCTTGAAGGAAAACCTCAGCCCTTTATGTCAGGTTGTGTCGGTTTTCTGCTTTTTGAGGCATAGTCACAATTTTCGTCTAAGGTGCAGTTGAATTCATGCCTTTGTATTTCAGCTTGTCTTTTGCCGTCGTCTTTTTTGGCTGTGCCTTCACACACAGTGCCTGCAAGAAGTATTTATGGATATACAATGCATGCTAAGTGGTCTTCATGGGTTTTCCAGGCACCTGCTAGAATACTGCCTGCTGCTGACCGTCGCAACCGTCGGCAGCAACTTGTCTTCCTTTTCTTGCCTTCCATTGTCCAGGTACTGTACTCCCTCTATGGTACATCGCTGTCAACAGGTGCAAGCTCAAATATGGAGGCACGTGCTGGCTTTTAATTTCTAGCACGGAAGGAGGACGTTCTGCACAAGAGATAAATATCTATAGATATACCCGCATCTATATCTCTAGATATAATTACATGGCACTTGCAGTTTTATGCAGGCTGCATAAGCAAACCCATCACTTACGCTTTAGGGCGAAGGTTCGCTCCACTTGTGTCATTTTAATAATTGTGAATGTAGGCAGCTGAGCTTTTGTGTTTGCGCATCACAGAATTTTACTGAAAACAGGATTCCCAAGTGGAAATGTCCAAAGGACTCTCCTCCCATTGCTAACGCTTGTCTTGTAAACTTAAATGAAACCGTTTGGCCATCTCAAAACAGATTATATCCTGTTTCAATCTGGGACTTGGAGGAGATTTCTAGTATAAGCAGGGCCCAGCATATTCTGCAGATTTGTGACTACAGTTTCCAACTCCTGTGACAGAATTGCGTTTCTAAATCCAGGCTCTTTAAAAGAGGAGGAAAAAAGAGTTCCCAGCCTTTGTGATTGAAAGAGGACTTTGAAACATGCGAAAAGTGTAAACTAACAGGGAAGTCTTCCTGAGTCTGCACGCAACCTAAACTAGTAGCTTTAAGAGATCTGAATATCTCCTCTTAGTGGGATATTGACTCAGAAACTTCATAGAGAAGTTTAAATACGAACACTGCTAACTATATTAATGCCGATCACTGTAGCAGAAACATCAGTCACTGTTGTATTTCACAGATCTCTATGCTGCTTTCCACATCTCCCAAGTGCCAAAAGCACCAGCTGCCAGAATCTTCAGCTTCACTTGGGCAGCTTTTATAATGCAGTAATGTGCTATCGATATAAAAATATTTTTGCATATATGCTTTTTATTATCACAGTTAATAAAATGGAGGCCTACTGCACTTATTTTTTAAAACTACATGAAGCTGCCAGAGAATTTCCAGTTTGCCAACCCTGCGTACTGTGAAATCCAGGATCTTGCTACACAAACGTAGACACCGCCTGCTGTGGAATACCTGAAGCCTTGACTGTAACACCCCTTTCTCCGCAGAACTCGCGGGCCATCTCTGTAGAGTTCTTACTGTGTACATAGAAATCGGTTTCCTCTGCTTTCCAGCAAGGAGTATGTAGCATTTTGTGAAAACAAGGCCACTGTATACTCTCTAAATTGAAAAGAAAAGATACCTGGTGCTTTACTCAACACTTTAAATTAATTAACTTTTTCTGTCATTGTTGAAATGCCCTTTATCCTTTTTTCTGTATGTTCCTGACCCAGATATCCAAAGTTTTCTAGGGATTGTCTGTTTAAAATTATTTATGGGGCAACGGGCTGCCCCCGCGTATACTCTTGAATCCCGGCTAACTCCTGTGGTGCGCCATTATTGCGAGGGGGTCCCAGAGTATTGGCATTACTTTGAACAGAGTTTCTTCAATGGAACCTTTTTTTCCTCTGCTTAGTAATTCTTAGCAGGGCACAACTGAAGTCTCTTGCTGGTATTCTTTCTTAACAACGCTGCTCCAAGTTATGTACAAGCCTCTTCCACTTCCAGCTTTCTCTAGGGAGATTCCAGTGTGTGACAATCTGGACGTTGCCCTTTTTGTATGCTCTTCAGCACAGGGTGAGTGCATCTGTTACCTAGAAAGTCTTGAATTCTAAACAGGATGAAATTTATTTGGGTGTTTAAAGACCAACCTGCGATTATGATGCATGACCATGTCTGCATTACTTCACTGATCTAATGAAAAGGGGTCTTGTTTCAGTTACTGTCTACATGGTACACCTTCAACTGCTGACTTACAATATGCAATGTTTGATTTCAGCCTTGTACTGTAAATGTTGTTCTTCACAAAGAGAATGTGCAATAGGAAAAGGGGGTGATGGGTGGCATAATTTTGACGGGGGGAAAAAAAAAATAATGTCGTGGGTAACATGCTAGCTTTCTTATAAATACGAAATGTGGTTTATTTCCTTTTCCCATGGGTTTTCCTACTTGGAAAAGGAAAGTTGAAGATACGTGCCTGTTTCTGTGCCTGGTGAATTTCTCAAATGCAAAGATAATAGAGATTTGTCTTAGTGGTAATTTAAGCGTCGAACCCATGAATGTTAGGTTGTGATTGTATCGCTCGTGTTTCTCGGCTTGCCACGATTGTGGCTGGTTGAGATGTGAGTTTAAAAGCTGCCACCTATTTGTATCTGTATTCCATCGCGTGGGATAGGCATTTCACCAACAATGCAGGGTTTCTGTTGTTTTGTTTCGTTTTTAAAACACTGGTGCTGTTTGGTCCAAGGCAGAGAAGTGTGTAGGGAGTGACAAGGAAAGTTGCCTGCACTGCAGGAGAGTGAAAAATGTGACTGCAGTATTGATGCCTTGAGATGATTTAACTATGCAAATATACAAATAGGTGAGGGGGAAAAATTCTTGGGTTGCATACCTAATCTCTTAGTTTTTGCTCTGTGAATTACTCGTACGTGTGTAGGTACATACATATACACACAGACATGCATGCACATATATATGCAAAGTCTTTTCTTTACGTAGAAGTGGTGAAACAAAACCCTTTCCTCCAAATTATACTTGATCAAGTGGTGCAAATATAACTTGCTGCTGCTAAGGGAGGATCTTGGCTAAGGGCACACTTTGGATTCACATCTTCCAGGTTTGAAGACCTGTATATAGCAAACAAACAGTTTGTTTAGCCTTTCTGAAGACCTTGGAATGTCATCTAGGACACGTGTCCTTCCTCATACTCCGCTAATTTGGAGATTGCTGTATTTTAAACAAACATAGTGGTGGGCGACTTGTTAATTGCAAATTCTTTCCTTTAGTTTGGGAATGAAATATAATAAAAAGCAGCTGGACCTCTTCCTGGAATTCCTATCCTGTTCAGTCGATACCTCTGTATTCTGGTTGACCTAGAAATTGTAGCTACTGCAATAAAAACGATCAGCTCTGGAATTCAGTCTGTCCGAGAGTAGTTTTTATCGCTATATACAGCGTAGTAAGCACTTTGCATCTGCAAACGTGTTCTTATAGCAAGCGCTATTTGTCTTTTCTGGAAAAAGGAAATCAAGGATGAAGCGACTTGCCCAGAGTCATGAAAGGAATCTCCTGGAGCCGTGACTGAATGCGAGGTTCCAGTTCCCTAGTGCTATCTTCAAATCACTAGGTTTTACTCTTTTTAATACATTTGTCCTTTTAAAGGAACTGAAAAACAAGTTGACATACCTTGAAGACCCACATCAGGACAGTAAGGGCTAGAATTAAACATAGAAGCTGTCGTGATTTGGGGTTGTACGTGTCTGGTGGCCCAGGTGTTGCTCACTCCTTGGCGGTGCTTTGCAGGCCCTGCAGAGTGGAAGGCCGGCCCAATGTGTCCGTGTGAATAATAGCAGCAAATGTGCGTCCTGCTCTATTTGTTCAGAATCCCCCAACAAATTCAGTCTCGTTTGATGCTCCTCTTAACTGGGGAGGGAGCGTACCGTTTTCCAGTAAAGTGGATTAATCTTTGTTCTACCAGCCTGTAGCGTGACTGACCGTTTCTTTCTTGTGAGGCTTTCTCCCCTTTTTTTTAAACCAAAATATGGAGGGCTTAATTGTTCTTTCCTGCCTCTTAATCCAGGCCTTTGCTGAGAAGCACCAGATAGGAAGGTTGTGGAAAACTTTGGAATGCCGATTCAGGGACATCCTCTTAAGATTTAGAAGAGTAGAGATATACAACACATAAGGGATCTGACTATTCCTATTTCTCTTCTAATTTATGGTCAAGACTGCAGCTTCTGTCTTCCATTTCATGATCTTAGTGTAGATACTAGGCTGTGTTTGTTTAGTCTTTTTCCCTCCAAGTTAGGATTAGTTCCTTAGGGTTCAAATAAGTTCTAAATTTCACAGAGGAGCACCTGAACCAAAATCCTGGATCCAAACATCCCAGACTTGATGTGGAATTCAAATCTGGATCCCAACTCTGTGGCTTACTAACCTACCCGTTCAGGGAAGGGTTTGTTGTCTCCGTGGTGTTTGTGTTTTTGGTCCTTTGGAACTAAGCTTTTAATTTGGTTGCCAGTTCTGCAAGGACTTTTTAACTTCTTAGCAATGCCGGTGTTCACACGCTCCATTGCTGGCAGTGCGATGCGTAGTGATAAAATTTGACTCTGTCTAAGGGTTACTGAGATAAACCAGCATTATCATTCGTAAGGGTCATTTTCTTGCGTAGTGTTCTGAGCTTTGGATTTGAATAGAGCTCACATCTGAAAGGACACATCTTCCAACTATGACCTGCGTCACTGGCAGAGAGTTGTATAATCTGTACTTGTGGAATGGGAAGGTACAAACTTCCATCGTTGCTGATGCATCATGTGATCCACCTATTTTGTTTTTCTTATAGCTGTTGTTTGGTTTATATATTTTTTTCAGTTTTATAGAAAAAAAAAAACAAAAAGGGAAGTTCAGGATTTTTTCTACAAGGTATAAAACTCCAATGATTTAGTGGTGACTAGAGAGCTGTGAAAAATACCCCATTAGGAGACAATGGGCTGAACGTAGGTCCGTTTCTTAGACAAGTAGGATAACCTTTAAGATGCATGGAACAACGTAATAATCGGGAAAACTAAAGCTGACATTTGTTTCCAAGAAATTCTGTAAGAAATATCTATGGAAAAGACATCAGTGATCGAGAATAATGTACAAATTAATGTGTTTGAAACTTGTGTATCCATTTCTTTAATCTCATACTCTTCAGTGAACGGTACACTTGTGTTCAGTTTTACGATCAAAAACAAAGACCAAAGAAGGCCAACCTCATTTGATTGTGTATATTCTGCCTGTCTTAATTATCAATAGCTGTAAGGATACAGTGCAAGTGATCTGGTAACCAGTGGTTCTCGTCCTTTTCTTTTAGGGGGAAAAACAACTTTAAAATGTATAATTTATTGCTCAGCAATAACCATGTTGTTAAAATAATAATAATAAAAAAAGAGGAATTAGCAACATGTCTTAATTTCCCAATAGCATTATTATATGTTGTATTTCAGTTTATTGTATATTGTGTTTTTGTATTTATTTGTGTTTGGAGGTCTTGCTATGTCTTTTTGTGTTTAAATGCTAATAAACAAGGACAGTGTGTAAGAGTGTAGAATGCCAAACTCTGAAATGCTAAACTGTGTTATTAAAGGAAAAATAAATCTAAGTAGGAAATCATATTTTTTAAAAAAACCTGGTGTGTTGAATTTGAATGACTGCTGTTGACTTGCAAATGGCCAAGGTGCATCCTTTCTCCTCTCTCAGCCCACCGGAGGATGTTGGCTGTTCAGTTTTGGTGCTTTATGTTTACGCATCTAATAGATCTTTACTGTGGCATTTCGCTTCCTTTTCACAGGAAACTTGCCGTAACTTTGGTATCGGAGTCCTATTTTCCGTGCGATAATTCTGCTAGAATAAACTAGGTGATGATGGCGTTCATCCTAACGTCAGTGTCAAAAGTCCTCATGCACATAGAGTAGAAATAATTGAAATGGCTTTTCGTGCGGTTGTGGTACACCGCTTGCCCAAAGAGGTGTGGGAAAGGAGGGGCAGAGTGCGGCTTGAATGTCTGAAAATGTAGATTTGTTTTTTTTTTTTTTTTTTTTTTTTTTTTTTCTCCCGTTTCATNNNCCAGTGTCATTAGTGACTCGACTCTTCTCAACTCAGAGCTGCATTTAAGGTGCATGCTTGAAATCACGGGACACAGTGCAGTCTGTAAAAGCACCGCGCTGTTTCGAAATGAGTGAAATAATAATATTATTTCTACCGCGTTTCAGATTCAGCCTAGTGAGGAAAACCCTGATCCCCAGTGGTGAAGCACGTCACTTCTACCGCGCTGATCTGTCTGTCCTTCCGTTTCTTCTTCCCTCCCACCTCTTTCTTACTGAAATTCCCATTTCCCCTCTTTCACGTCACTGTAGGGGTAATACTGGGTTTAGCAATGTGGGAATGTCCTGCCTGTGCTCAGAGGCAAGACCGTGGTGTCTCAGCGAAAGCCACCGCCGCGCTGCCGGCACCCGAAGGTGAGTACGACCGGGCCAGCCGATAGCGGCGTTTGCACCAGCTGGTCTAGAAGTGCTGGGTGGCTGAGTGCCTTTTCTTGATAAAATGGGGACACCAGAGGAAAAGCGAACGTAGGAAGGTGGGCACAGTGAGAGGGAAGGGTGGCTAAGAAATGCCGTCCTCGCCGCGCACAGGGCATGCTGAGGTGGATGTTCCCTTCTGCTGCTGAGAGCAGCCACTGGTAAGTGCTCGGGATGCTCTGGCATCCCCTGCCCTGCTCATCACTCTTTCCACTCCTACTCCCACGGCCGGCACTTGAGGCTGTGCTGCCTAAAGCTCTTCGCATCTCCTCGCTGTGGAGCGTGAAGAGATGGGGAACTTCCCTTGTGTTCTTAATGAAGCGGGTTACCTTCAAGCAGAGCCCTCTCTAGGAAGAGCAGCCTTTGCTATCCCCGGAGCCCCTCCTCCTTCCAAAATTTTGCTTGGTGCTGCTCAGACCGTGACACCTGTGACATTACAGTGCAGCAGTATAGGTGGAGAAGAAACAAATTGCTTTAAACGTGAAGGCAAACACCAATTCTTTCCTCACCTCCCTGCTTCTCCTCCCACAGCAATGAATCCTAATTGAAATGATAACATGATGCCGTTCCGGCAAGAATGAGTCTTCATAAAAGCTTTCTTCTTCACGACAGGTCACAGAAGGCAGCTGGCAGCTTTGTAGCGTGTGTTCCCCCCGCAGGCGATATGTTTTTTAGGGTGGTGGGAGCAGAGTGCCAGCTCTGGGAGAGCAGGGTGAAGAGCTCTCCTGGTCTACAGAGGGTGCTGTGCAGACACATACGTCCCCCAAGCCCAGACCTGCTGCTGGGGCCATCTCTTGCAAGAATTGCAGGGGCATTTTTAAAAAATTTTTTGAAGTCTTCTAGTGTTTCAAGCCTTGGGTTTGCTTGCTGCCTGGTAAGGAGAAGCATTTCAATAATAATCAATAATAATAATTAAGAAGGACGTGGACCTGTTGGAGTGGGTCCAGAGAAGGGCCACAAAGATGGTCAGAGGGCTGGAGCACCTCCCCTCTGAAAACAGGCTGAGAGAGCTGGGATTGTTCAGCCTGGAGAAGAGAAGGCTCCAGGGAGACCTTACAGTGGCCTTCCAGTACCTAAAAGGGGGCCTACAGGAAAGATGGGGAGGGACTCTATCAGGGAATGGAGCAATAGGATTGAGGTGTAATGGTTTCAAACTGAAGGAGGGTAGATTTAGATTAGGTATCAGGAAAAAATTTTTCACTCTGAGGGTAGTGTGGCACTGGAACAGGTTGCCCAAAGAAACTGTAGGTGCCCCGTCCCTGGAAGTGTCCAAGGCCAGGCTGGATGGGGCTTTGGGCAACCTGATATAGTGGGAGATGTCCCTGCCCGTGGCAGGGGGGTTGGAACTGCATGATCTTTAAGGTCCCTTCCAACCTAAACTGTTCTGTGATTTTCAAAACCTCTGCTTTCTTCGTCCTGCAGATGGACCTGTCTCCTGCTCTCCAGGATAGCCTGCTTCTGTGTGACCAAGTCCTGGAATTGTTTGAGGAAGGGGAAAATATATGGTGGTCAAAACAAGTGGCAAAAGAGGTGATTTCCCCTGTCCTTCCTCAAAGCAAATTTTCCATGAGTCAGTTATGCGGTTCCTTCCTGCACGCCTGGGTTGAGCCCTGGAGGCAGTCACCATTGAGTAACGCTTCTGGCTTATCGTTGTTGTTTGGCCAAAAGAGGTGATAACCCAAGTGTCTTCCCCTCCCTCCCTCAGCAAACGTGGCACCTGGGGAGGGTGATCCCACCCAGCTCTTTGCTCCTTCGGGGTGACCTCTGGTAGTGGTGAATGTTGGACCTTGATGCACGCTCTCAGGTGTCCTGTAGGCTCCCAAGAACGGGGAATGGTCCAAGCTGGCAGCTGAATTCCCACTGTCTAGACTGACAAACACAGAAGAGACCCTGGGGCCCGACTTCCATCCCACAGGCTGCAAATTGGGCTAGGTGGTGTTTGGCCACAGCTCAGGGCACTGGTTGCAGCTGGTGGAAATGTGTGTTTTGACAGCATCGCTGTGCTAATTAGAGGTAGGAGCTGTTTGCAGACATTGCTATGGACACTTCGTGGCCGCTTTGTGCCAACACAGAAGCTCCCGCAGAGGAGATTATTTGGATCAGCCCTGGCTGGTAGAAATGGCATCTGTCTCAGCATACTCTGTGCCACCAGCCAGCAGGAACGCAGACGAGGTGTGAGCCTGATCCCAGCCATTGTCCCTTTAGCAGAGGTCCAGGGGGTAGACAGTGAAGGCTGGTAAGTGGGTCTCAGTCCTCCAAGGATTAAAAGAAATCTCACCCAACTGCAGCGGCTGGATGAAGGGGGATGGTTAAAGTGTCCAGCAAGGCGTGGGCTCAGGACATGAGAAACGTGCCTGGTCGCTCAGCTCCCCACATCCACGCAGCTGTAGCTCTGTAGCCCTTGTTCTCCTGCTTCACACCAGGAGACAAGAAGCGAGTGGAAACCTGGCTTCCAGATAGCTCTGAGATCAAATACGGATCCCCTCCAGTGACTTCTCCTGCCTTGCTGCTCCTAGGGAAGGGTGACTGTGTGGCTGATGGAGGCCTGTAAGCACCAGGCGAGTTCCTCTTCCTGAACTGGTGCAGAGTCCCCAGGAGGGTTTGTCTCCATGGGTTGAATGAATATTCAACTTTTGCTCACGACCGGCCCCGACGTGGCACCATGCCTCTCCCAGGTGGGCACACAGCTCCTCTGCCACCGAGGACTGGTCCTGGCAATACAGATTGTGCTGCTGCACCCGAGACGTTAACATTTTCTTAAATAAAAGGAAATTCCGTGTGGGGATCTTACTCTGCTCCCTCTGATCGCTGCTGGGGGCTGCCCAGCTTTGAGGTTCGAGGCTGGAGGTACAACAGCCAGAGCGGCTGTCGCCTGGCAGGGCGCTTCTCCCCAGTTATTTAGGATGAGCTTCATGTCCAAACCTTAAGCAATGATGCACCGTGCCAAGGTGAGAGGCAAATAATGTGTGCCCGGGTACAGCCTGGCCTGGCGGCGTGTCCTGGGAGCAGCCTTGGGCACCCCCGGGATGCGTGGAGATGCGCAGGAGATGCCTGCTTTGGGCAGGCATCTGCCCTCTCCCCTCTCTCTGCGGCCACAGGGCCTCATACAGTTGTCGCAGAATAATTTTTCCATGTGCTGAATGACTTTCTGGGGACGGTGCTGTTGCGGCTTGGCTGTTTGGAGGGCTGCAGGGAGCATGTGCGTGTTGGGGGCCATCGCTCACGTCAGGGACTGGTGCTCACAGCCACGGCCGCTCTGTGCTCAGCACGGGCTCCCTTTCCAGCCCCAAAATGCCGGGGCTCAGGGCTCGCACTAAAGTCCATTGTGTTGCAGGCTACAACTCTTTTAAGTGGTGGGGAGAGCTGGGAAGGTCAAGCCTCTGCTGTGTGCTGTTTTTCCTCTCTGCGTTGGGGATGTGCTCGCCCTCCCCAGGGGCATCGCAGGCAGCCATTGCCGGGGGAGCAGAAGGATGGGCTGGCGGCAAGGAGTAAAATGTGCTGATCTCCCCATTAGGGCAGCTGCTTTCGTTGCTGGGGACTGATTTCTGCTTCCTTTTCATCTTTCTGTCTCTCCTTGTAACCGCCTGATCCAAATCTTGCTCATGAGGCTGCGGCTGCCTGGCTCTGGGGTGCAGCAGCATTTTGGGGCAGTAGCAGCGGCAAAAGCTGGATGAAAGAGGAGCGTGCTCCGGCCCTGGGGAGAGACCTGTAGCAAGGGTCCGGTTCTTCTGTCCCCCTGCTCCCAGCAATAACGCGCCACTGAGTGGCTGTCCCCAGTAACACAGGTCTTGCTGGGGTGTCTGTAGTTGCCCTGCCCTGTCCTACCCTAACGCTAGAGCGGGGGGAGTGGGGACTGTCCCTCCAAGGACAGAATTTCACAGGCCCTTTGATGAAGGCAGGGCAGATAGGGTATTTCAGACCTCTGCCTGCTTGTCAGATGAATCCTGGCTCGCTTAAACTCAGACAAGTATCAGCTTCGGTGGGACCAGAGCAGCTGAAACAAGCAGCGCCCAAAAGCTGCAGGGCACAAAAAGTAAAAATAAAGGTGTAAAGCACCCCTGCAACACGGTTTCAGAGGCCACGGCATCTCATACTGTGAGCTGTTTCTCCCCTTCTACTTGCCCCGGACGTGCTGCGGGATGCTGAGGCTGCGGACAAGCATGCACCCTGCCCGCTGCACACTGCTGTCCTTTCTCCAAGCTGTTATTGCTGAGTATCTGTGATTTGCACTTTTTTTCCTCCCCCCTCTATTAAAATACAAGACATCTCGCTGCAGCCAGCATTCACCCCGAAGAGTCCCCCGGGAGAGATTTGTGAGTGGTAATGAGAGTGCGGGAGCCTTTCACCTCGAGGACATCTCTCGGCATCCAGCTCCCTGCGCAGAAAGTGCTGACTGCGTTTTGGCCGATACCCAGGCTGAGAGCTGCTGCTGCTGCTGCTGCTCAGGAGCTTTTTCTCTTGGCAATTCGCGGGCCGCGCTCGTGACACCGGTGGGGACAGAGCTCCAGGTAGGGGCACCTCCATCTTCCCTCGCAGGGCACGGTGTGTCGCCCGGGGCTGTGCCAGGGCAACCTAGGGACAGGACCCCCCCCTCGCTGCTCTTCTCGCTCCTGAACTTGCAGCAGAGGTGGGAAATGGCACCACACTTGTTAAGGTTTTTTGAGACTGGAGAGAAGATTTCCAGAGTGATGGGTCTCTGGTCCCCACTCCCCCCTCCTTGGTTTGCCTGGCTGGAAGCTGAGAAGCGGTGGGAGCATGAAGGGTCGGATAGGGATGGCCTGTTCCTCCTCCTGTGCTCCTAAATCCTCGCTGGTGTCAGGTCAGAGCTTCTTGTGGTTTGTGACCCCTCCGCTGATGTCCCTTCCAAGCACTTCTCCAGTCTCCCCCTGGGCTCCTGCATTCACGAATCTGCCCTCACCCTGCTTGTACCAGCATCAGCCAAAGGGTCCCTGCCAGAGGGGTGCTGAGCCCTCCAGCCCTCCCCGTGGTGTGGACCTCTGTCACCGTCCCCACGCTGTCCTCTTCCCAGGCTGTCCTTGCTCTCCTCCTGCCCTTGTAAAGACATGGGCCTGGACCTGCCCACAGCATTGCTCCGTGCTGGAGCACAGGTCGGGGATGGTGAAGTCCTTCCTCCTCCTCCTGCAGCCCCGTGTGCTGGTGCCACCGCCAGCTGCCCCCTTCGACCCCCAGCAGCCTCCACAAAAGCAGCGTGGGGCTGCGCCGGCGCTGCCGCGGCGCGCGCCGGGTAATGAGCAAATCAGCTGGTGGCCAAAGTACGATTACAAGTCATCGCTGGGAGCTGCTCTCTTCCAAGTGAGCTAATTGAAAATACATTGAGACCATTATTGGTAATTACAAGGTAGCCAGTGTTATGCAGGGGAGAGCGGCGCAGGACGTGCATGTGGCACATTCGCGCTCATCACCCTTTAGTGGGACCCAGATGGGTGCAGGGGACATGGGTGAGGAGGTCTCGGGGGCTGGGCTGGGGGGACCGCTGCTCTTGCCTCCCCTCCTCCTTCCCCAGCGGCTCTCCCAGGCTCCCCATGGATGCCGAGGAAGCGGGGATCTTGGGAAAGGAGCTGAGAGCAAAGTGACTTCTGGGACTGAGGAAGGCTGTGGTTCATGCTGGGGGAATCCTGCCTCCCGCACTGGTTTACTCCTTTCTCCCTACAGCCTCCTCCGGGCTGAGCCCATCACGTGCCCCTGAGAAGGGTCCAAGGTCTGGCCGGGCAAGGGCTGTGGAGGCGAGGGCTGGCAGCCTGCTGCAAAATGAAGTGCCTGTTCTTCCTCCTCAGTGTCCTGCAGCTCCTCGGTGAGTACGCCCAGGTCCCGGCCGCCATGGCGAGCGGGGGTGACCGCTGGACGACTTCCCCATTTCGGGTGCACTTCTTGGCAATCCTATTTCGGAGCCGAGCTGCAGGTTCTGTCACTTCAGGTGTATCCGTAACGTAGATGGGAAAAGGCATTTCCAACCGGACAGAGAGAAGGCAGGGGAAGGAGGCTGGGATTAGCGTATCGTGCCCGCTGCAACTCCGCAGCTCAGGTTTTCCTGCTCTGACTTGAAGCCAGCAGCTCTGCGCTGCAGGACACGCGCTGTTGAATATGCATGTTGCTTTGATGTTCAAGGACTGCGCTTCCCTGGAGACCAGGCTGATTAAATAGCGTGCTGATATTTCCAGGGCTGCGGAGGGTGCAGGAATGCATCAGCGCGGCTGCATGGGGGAAAAGGCTTTGCAAGAGGAGTTTAACCTCCGCCGCCCCAGAGCCCCCGGCCAGAGGAGATGCCCCCGGTGCCGCCGCCGGGTGGGCAGGCAGAGCCATCTCTGCGGTGTGGGGCAGCACAAGCTCCTGTGACACAACACTATGGAGCTGCGGGAACGTGAGGCGTGTGTGTGATGGGGCTGGCCGAGCCTTTCTGCTGGAGCCTTAATCTCCCCGTTCCCTGGCGTCCCGGGACGGGAGGGATGAAAGTCAACCGCTGCAGGGACAGAACAACTGGCAATTACCGGCTGGGGTTTTTTTCCTTTCTTAAGCTCTTTTTGACTCCAAGCCAGCAAGGTGTTTGCACCCACAGAGCTGCAAGCAGCTGCCTGGGTCCGGTTCTTGTTGCTGTTATGATCTTTTTCCCTCTCAGTGGGTTTTAAAGTGGATACGGGGCAGGGGGAGTGTTTGCTCTGTCTAAGGGCTCCTTCAGGCAGCTGAAAGCGGTGGCTGCAGCCCCGGTGTGGGGCTGAGGGGCCCCTCTGCTCCTCACACCCGGGCTCCAGCCCCTATTCCTACATTAGGACTTTCATTCCGGTTAAAAATACATCTTTTCCTCTTTGCCTGGACGTGGCTACGTACAGCAAATGGTCTCAGCACAGCCCCTGGCAGAGTCAGACAGTGCAAATTACGCTTTGAGGTGATCGTTACGTGCTGATAAAGCCTCTGCAGAGCCTACAGAGCACAACCCGCCACATCCCTCCCCGTCATTTGGACTAGCAGGGCCTGGGCTTTCTGCAGTGCACCTCCCTCCATCAGCGGAGTCATTCAGACCCTGCTCCCTTCCCAGGCCGGGGGGTCCCCGCAGCCCCTCCTGCCCCCATTCCACCCACCCTCCAGCGCCCACGTCCCACTCCACTGCCTGGTCCCCTTCACCACTGGCTTCCTACGTATTTTGTAGTTTTGTGGGGTTTTCCCCTAAAGAAAAGATGATTCATATTAAGAGCAAAGGTTTTTTTTTTTTCTTTTTCTTTTTTCTGTCTCATAACTCACTTGCCCAAAGCCATTTAATTCAGGCTGCTGGAGATTCATCTTCACCTGGATGTCCATCTCCCAGCCAAGCCTGGGCGGTGTCAGGCTGGGGGGCGTGCGGCTCTGCTTTGCTCGTGCAGACAGAGCAGGTCAGAGTGAAACCCCACCTCTGCCATGGCCCATCCCTGGCCAGTGGGCTCATGGCTGCTGTCCCGGCGAGCCCCATGGGGAAGACCTCTACTTCCCATCCTGCTGGTGTCTCAGGCTGCAGGACACTGCTGAATCCCCCCGCTCCAGCCCCAAACACATGAAACCAGACCATAATTTAGGCTACACATCCAATAGCAAATGCCCTTTGTCCTCTCGTGGTCCTGCCGGCTCCGTGTGCCCTCTCCCCTGACTACTGGAACCACCAAGGTCGAGGGGTCTCTGCGCATTTGATAGTCTGAGTGGCAACAAACCCCACTGCAATGATTGCTTAGATGCCAGGTGTATGTTACACTTGCCCATTGCCTGCAGGACTTTCCTGCCTTCTCTCTGCTTGCCAAGTATTTGTCCCTCACTCTTCTTCCTACCTGGGTGGGTAAAAGCCATCACCCGGCCAAAAAAAATCCCTTGTGCAGAGGAGGGCTGTGACTGCTCAACTAGGAATACGCAAGGCTGCTTTTGGGTGGAAAAATCCCCAAATCTGGCCTGAAAAGGCCAAGCTATCCCATAACACATCCTGGAGAGGGCTCCCGACGCCTCCCACGACCTGTGTTACACGGGTTTCCCTGCTCCTCCCAGCTGCTGCCACCGCCGTGTACAAGCAGTGGATCCCCAACACCAATTTTGAAACCGCCTCCAACTGGGATAAAGGCAGAGTCCCCTGTGCCAGCGACCTGGTTCGTTTTGAGAAGAACAAGGTATCGAACATTTTTGGGTTTTTATTATCTTATTTTATTTGTATGTTATTTCTTTTATTTTAATTTATTTTATTTCTTTAATTTTAATTTAATTTTATTTTTAATTTTTATTTTATTTTTTGCAAAACGCCATAGGGCATCGGAAAAGCCCATTACCTGCCGGGGGAAAGCACGTTTTTATTTTTGCTTTTCTTACAGGTCGTTTCAGTCTTCGTCAGGTCTCCCCACGCACTGACAGACATGGTAAGGCAGCGTGCGGTGGCGCCGGGACGGCGGGCGAGGGCAGGGCCGGTCCCGGGTGCCACGTTCCCCCCCGTCCCCCTCTCCGGGGATTTTGACATT
Organism: Dromas ardeola; assembly: GCA_013398915.1. NCBI lineage: Eukaryota > Metazoa > Chordata > Aves > Charadriiformes > Dromadidae > Dromas > Dromas ardeola. The sequence continues at coordinate 525,674 of VYZM01001246.1, read as the reverse complement.
TTGCTCCGTGGCCCAGCCAGACTGAGGATGCCTCAGCTGGGGCAGGGGACAAGAGTCACAGTAGCCCGGGTCAAAAATCCCATTTCTGGGATTATTATTTTTTTTCATTAGGGGAGTTGGGGGACAGCATTCCAAAACCCACTTTCATTTGGGAGAAATTAATTTTTTTCTCTTCAAATGAAGGATAAAACCCCCTCCACGGGACTGAGACCTTGGCAGTAGTCTGCTGAGGAGCACCAACCCACGGCGTTGCCGATGCGGAGCAGGCACTAGCCCCGGGCAGAGGCTAAGTGAAGCTAACATCAAAATATCTTGAAAGGAAAACAAACTGTTCTGGGAAATCCCAAAATGTTGCTCGAGAAATTTTCTTTCAAGTGCCGTTGGGTTTTATATTTTTCTGCGGCATTATTAGCCTGGCTGTGGCAGGATGGTCACGACACCCTACTGAAACGCGTGTGTTGGGTGAGAGAAGACTGGGGGGGTGTTTCACCTCAGAGGGGTTTCTCAGCAACCTGGTGTCCCCCCCGAAGAGGACCCCTGCCCGGAGCAGGCTGACAGGCAGCCATGAAAGTGCGAGGTCTTGATCCCCACGGCTTGGAGGGTAAAATTTAACAGGGAGAAATTAAAAGGAAAAGCAAACCTGCTGCCCCAACACACCAGCATGGGACAGGTCACCGTCAAGCCCCGTCCCAACGCTGGGACGGCACGAAACGGGACAGAGCCCTTTGCAAAACTTCCTCCCCTGGACAGGATGAGCTGGTGATCGTGTTTTCTCTCTTGGATTTAGGGCAGCTTTGCTCTTTTATCAACCATTAAATCCAAGCAAGGCCTTGAAATTTATGTGGTGTGATTTGTTCAGGATGTCTATGCCACTAATAGTTTTGATGCTTTAATAATGCCATGTGCCACATTTAATTCCTCTACAAATATTTGGAGGAGTTACTTTATTTATATGGCATTTTAAATATGAATTTTAGGAGGAAAGAATGTACTGGGGAAAGACGTACAAATATAATGTAATAAATGATGTGGAATTTACCCAGAGAAGAAAAGAGCAAAATATCACCCCAATAGATTTTATTTTACTTACAGATGAATGTATAATATTTCTAAAGTACTTTCATCAGAGGCCTGCAAAGTGCATAATTGCAAAGCAGCGTTATTCATTACGTTATTCATTACGGCGTGAGCCTTTCACGACTAAAGAGCGGAGCTGCGCAGCCCTGCGGCTGGCCGGAGGAGAGGGAGGTGCAACACAACCTTTGCACGACTCGTGGCATCCGTGGCTGTGCTGCTGTGCCGACTGTCCGCCGTGGATGTTTCCCATCAGGGCTGAGCACCATCAGGGTGCCGGAGTGTCCCCCTGCTCATCCCGATCAAGGGGACCCTCTGCTGCCCCGGGGTTTCTCTGGGATCCCGCTGCTGGCAAGCGGCTGTGCAGGTTCCTGGGTTACAATGAATATTATAGTCCCACCGTTGTGCCGGAGGAGAGGAGGGCCGAGGGGGGCCCACGAGGGAATAAATCCTGGTGGCAGCACTGGCTGTGAGAGCTCTGTTCCGTTCCCCTCCAGCCAGGAGCTCGCCCAAAAGCTTCACCAAGTTGCACCTCCTGTGAGCAACCAAGCTCATCCCAGGCTATAACCCAAACCGCAGCTCACGCTTTCCTTCCGAGCATCACCGCCCCAATGGTTTGCAATGAACCATCCCAGCAAGTTTCCTAGCATGGTGGTTAATATTTCTTTTTAATTTCAGCTCAACCACCTCCCTCCCGTGCGCTGCCCCTGCTCTGTTGTCACCAGGTGATGACGGGACTGCCAAGATCAGGGAGGAAAAAGGAATGAAACCCAGCACCTGAGCCACTCTGCCACTTGTGGGGATGGCATGAACTTTGGCAGCCGGGTGGTTAGAAAATGAATTGGTCGTGAGGCTTTTTGCAGCGAGGCTGGGCTGCACCTGTTCGGCTGCCGGCCGCGTCGCGCCGGAGCATTAATCACTTAAATCAGCAGGAATACATTAAGCTTTAGAGTCGCCATGGAGATGCGATACAGCCTTTGGCCAAAAAAAAGAGGAGAGCGTTGCTTGCTGTAGTAGCGCAGGAGGAAATTCATGGCCGGGGAAGGGGCTGGGCTCTCATTGACTTTCGTGAGGACGGTGCCCGCCATGGCAGGCGCAGGGGGGATGCTCGGTGCCGGTGCCCCACCGACGGAGGGGCAGCATGAGACCTCCCATCCTGACTCCCCAACTGAGTGGAGCGAGATCTGGTGCTGCACCCCCCTGGGTGCCAGGTGGTCCCCATGTGCCACCGACAGCCCCCTCTAGACATTTATATTAAAGGAAACACTTCTGTATGGTGAGGTCTACAGCTCCTCTCCCCGTCCATCCCACGTGGGCACCAGCTGAGCGCTGGGAGCTGCTTTCTCGGGAGGTGGCATGCAGCCCACTTCCCTGCTTGGAGAAAACCCATTTACAGTTTTAAACTGAAAGAGGGGACATTTAGATTAGATATTAGACAGAAATTCTTTACTGTGAGGTTGGTGAGACACTGGAGAACAGGTTGGCCAGGAAAGTTGTGGATGCCCCATCCCTGGAGGTGTTCAAGGCCAGGCTGGATGGAGCTTTGAGCAACCTGGTCTGGTGGGAGGTGTCACTGCCCATGGCAGGGGGGTTGGAACTAGGTGATCTGCAAAGTCCCTTCTAACCTGAACCATTCTATGATTCTATGATTTATCACCCAGCTCAAAGGTTATTTGGTCTGAAGTTTCGAGTGGGTCCCTGATTCAGTCACACACTAAATCCAAGTGCAGCTTAAGCGTAAGTGACTTTGAAGCACAACCGTTGTGATTAGGTTGGATTTTTCTATGGTATGTAGCTGCCTAAAGATGCAGATCAGTATTTACCTGACTTGCAGAGGCACCTGGGGGTAAATCAGCAAAAAAGATGGAGGTGCTCAGGGTGGCAGCACCTGACATGGGTCCTCCAGGGCAAGGCAGGCTTTGGCTTTGCTTGTGTCCCTGCTGGGGGAGAAGGGCTCCTCTGAGGGATTTGGACCCTCTGGCCATAGCTGTGTTTTCAAAGGGAGCCAGGCCAGGGCACAGCCGTGGCTGCGAGCCCGGAGTTTGCCCCAGTAGCACCAGCCCTGGCGCGGTTTGTGCCTGAGCCAGCCAGTTTCGCAGCGTGGGCCAGGGATGGATGATGCCACTTGCTATTTTTGGGGTGGCGAGAGTCAGGTTTAGCCACGTGGGCAGAGCAGCCTCGCTTGACCCCCGTGGTGCCGGGGTCAGGGCACTGGCCAGGGTTATTTGGCAGAGCCAACATCTCCTTTCCAGCTCTGCCCCATCACCGAGCCCTGCCACGGTGGTGGCAGCTGCCTGCGCCTCCTCCCTGCCTGCGCCTCCTCCCTGCCTGCCCGGTGAGGGGCCGCAAAGGCTGGGTGAGGGCTGGGAGCATGCGGGGCAGTGGGGTCTAACCAGGGACGTCTCGACCAGGCTTATATTTTTAGCTGCTTAATTGCGAGAGCAGAATGTACTCGGCTTTGCTGCAGGATGCTCCCGCTCGGTTCCTGGCAGAGATTGATCTCGAAATGCCAATTGCTCTCCAGGGGCGCTGGCTCTAATGAATTGCCGCGGTTTGCGCTCGTCCCAGGCACCGGCGCTCCCTCCCCCCAGCTTCCCAAGCAGCAGGGTAACGAGACACCCAGAAAAGGGATTGTTTTCCCTTCTCCTGAGATGAAGGTAAAAAAATTTCACAGGAGTGCATGTGTGCGTGTGTGTGTGCCAGCACATCATTACAAACCCGAATCCTGCAGGCTTTTCTCCGGCAGCATTCCTGCTGATGGCTTGCCCTAGGAAAGGAGTGCGGTAAAACAGCCTTTTACAGTTGCTGCCCCGAGTTTATTTGCTCCTTGCAGGCTAATTTCCAGCAGGAGGAGTTATTAAAGCCTGTGATGAGCGGAGCATCTTGCCAGCTTCCCGGGCTGGAGTGGATGCTGGGGCAGATCTGGCCACTCCGTGCACCAGCTGCCATCCCTTACCGCTGGGGATGGGTCCCCTTTCCACACCTCAAGCCACTTTCCAGCTCTCCCTGACCTTGTCTGCAGAGGGAAGTTCAGGAAGTGAGCTGAACTAACCTGGAATAGATTTGGCAAATGGCTTTAAGCCTCTGTGTGCCTTCTGCATCCACAAATCGAGTGTCTTGGGCTGATTTACCTTAATGCTCTCCCTGGGGGGCTCCCGATGTCCCCTTGTCCGTCCCCCCCCAGGACACCCGATTTCTGCACCCTGCTGGGACATGTTTAGCTCTGCATCTGGAGGTGTGCCCTGGGGGGTCGCAGTCAAATTAATGAGCTTTTTGGGCCTGTTGCTTTTTTTAATCCCCTGCACCAGCCTGCCCGAGCACAGGTTTCACGGGGGGTAAAAATGTATTTCTTGCTTGGTTTCCTTGGGATGCTAAAGCCCTGCTCCCGACAGCCAGTGTGTGCCTGGGCAGGGAGCTCTTTGGGAAGCAAGGTCTGAGTCCAGCAGCGGGTCGCCCTCCTCAGCTCACCCAGAGCTGTTGAGGTGGCCGTGGGTCCTCCTGCCTCCCCGGCTCCTCTCATGGGGGATCTGCAACAGCCGATGCAGGATCAGGGGCTATGGCGGGGGCAGGTCGGATCCGGCGGTAGGCTGGGGTGTGGAGTGGTGTGTGGGGCTGGGGGGAAGGACACCAGCCCGAGGATGCAGGTGGGAGCTTCACCCAGGCAGGAAAGCAAATGAATGAACCCCTGCTAACGAACCCAAGAAAGCCTGTGGCGAGTGAGCCCCTGGCAAAGCTCCAGAGCTGCCAAAGGGATTCACCTGTGGGATGGATCTGGTCCCATGCCTTTCTGGAGCCTCCAGCCAGCAGCTGGATCCCACCCAGGCATCTGCACACCCAGCTGTGCTCAGACCCCTCAACCCCAATGGGAATTGGGAAAACACCCCACTGTTCTCACCCGTGGGCAGCAATGGACAATGGGCTGCCCTGCCTGCTGCCTGCCTGCTGCCATCTGCGGGCTGCCGCTGACCCAGTGCAGCAGAACTGGGAGAGGTGATACAGAAATCCTTGAGCATTAGCGTCTGTTGTGGGTTACGACACACATCCTCCCCATGGCGGAGAGATAACCCTCACACATCCCACCCCAGCGATGTGTTTCGACGGGGTGCCAGCAGTTCCAGCCCGGGAGCTGCCCCCAGGCTGGGTGACGAGTGGGGAGATGTACCCAAGAGCCATGCACAGCCCCAGTGGCTACCGAGCTTCTCGCTGGTGCACCCATGGGTGCAGCGCTGCCGAGCCCTACGTGCCCGGCCAGTCTCAGCGTTGTGCAATGGGGATGGTGGCAATGTCTCACCCCAGCAAGGAATTCAAATGTGTTGATGCTGCTAATTAAAAGAAGGCTGGGGGAAGAGCCAGCTGCAATGACAAGCATGGCTCACCCAGGTTCAAAGCAGAAGTGCTGCATTTTTTCCTGCGCTGATGATGGTGACAGGCCAGTCACGCTGCTGCTGTCAGTCGTCTCATGAATCGAGCGGAGCTGGGATGCTCCAGAGGCCAATTCGAAGCCACCCACTTCAAAAACTGCCTCTCAGGCCTTCGCTATTTTTTTCTTTTGCATTTCAGAGGTTAGTTTCATTTTCACTTATCCATTGGGACAGCAGGATTTCTTCTCAGTGGTGCGACGCTGGGGTTGCAAATGCGGTGACTGTGGGTCAAAAGCCACATGGGGTCTTTCCTCTTTTTTTTTTTGCTGACTTTGATGAGAAAAAATGATGACTGTGTTTCAGATGTCACTACACTTGATAACGATGACTGAAGAGATCAGTCATTTACCAGTATCAGGGATGGGAAATGACTAATGGGACTCTAAGCTTGCTGTATTAATGGCCCTGGAGTACAGGTTGGCAGGAGCAAGGGAAAGCAGATGAAACTGCCGGCTTTTTGGCTCTGGTCCTTTGGTACATGTCATTGCTCAGTTCAAAATGTACTTGGAAAATGGCCCAGCCTATATGCAATTTCTATACTAAACTCACAAATGCAGAATGCTACTGTCCAACTGGAGCCTCCGCTTGTCCTCTGCAGTGAGCTGAGATGCTTAAGTTACGTTAGGAAAAAAGAAAGGGCGAATTATTTGCAAACTAATATCCACTGGACGACAGAGCCACTTCTGAAATGCTGCCCAGTGGCATGTATCTCGTGGCGGGCTGGTGGTGGATGGGCAACACATCCACCTTGGTGGGCAAGACGCTGTAGCTGCAGGGGCCGGCCTAAGAAGTTCCTGCTCTGAAGCAGAAGCGTAGGACTATTCTTGCACTTCATGTTTGTGGAGATGAGGTGTCTCCATCCGTCAGCTCACACCGTGTTGTGTTGCATTTTAATTCCAGGGCTGGTACTAACAGCATTTGGGCAGTCCCAGGGGGTGAAGGAGTCAGCAGCTGGGACACCGTGTGTCCTGTGGGACTCTCATTTCCCTGCCACACTCACACTCACGTGCACAGCTTCCTCTGGGCTTGGGAAGCCCAGCCAGCCTGGGGTTTCGGCCTCAGTGGTGGAGGAGGACCTCCAGTGCTAGCTGGAGAAGCTGTGTCTTCTCCAGAGAGCCCAGAAGGAAGTGTCTCCTGAGCCCTGCGGGCTTGGGGCAGGTTTAGCATGAGGCATTTTCTGCCACCTCTCCCCGTGGGGAGAATTGGTGCCCTGCACCGCGGACCCTGCGTCTGCTCCACACCCCCTCCAGACCCCGCTCACCTGGGCCCCCCCAGGCACAGGAGGACGCGACCTTGGTTGGTCATTGGACCAGCATTTGTGGAGCTCTGTGCACACACGTGTGTGTAGCTCTAACTGAGCAAGCCCACCTCATCCCTACTCTCCCCACACTGAACCCAGTGTGTCCACCGAATGGCTAACTCCCTGGGCAGGGAAGCTCATTTTGTCCTGCATGGCCACCGCAGGGTGTTTGGGAAGCCGTGGCCCACAGCCACAGTCCAAGTGTTTGGTAGCTACATGGGAAAGAGCTGTCAGGCAGGCAGGGATTAGCGGCAGCGACTTCCCAACCCAGTGGTCTTGATCCAGCCACAACGCACACAAATCCCAACTTCTGCACCCTGGGAAAGCAAGCAGAGGCCAGCCAGTCATGGCCCTGCTGTGTCACCTGTCACCAGCAGCTGCTGTCTGAATTTTCTTCCTCCACTCAAAGTTCACCGCAGCTGTGGGCCAGAGTGCCCATGGGTGACTGCTGTGAAGAGCTGGTACCCTGCATTGGTGAAATGATCTGCTGCATTCCATCCAAAACCCCACCACCCTGAGCAGCTCAGCTGGACCCCAGCAGCCATCTTTCCCTGCCACCCTCCCTGCTCGCCCCCATCACGGCATCATAGAATGGTTCGGGTTAGAAGGAACCTTAAAGATCATCTAGTTCCAACCCCCTGCCATGGGCAGGGACACCTCCCACCAGACCAGGTTGCTCAAAGCCCCATCCATCCTGGCCTTGAACACCTCCAGGGATGGGGCATCCACAACTTCCCTGGGCAACCTGTTCCAGTGCCTCACCACCCTCACATAAAGAATTTCTTCCTGATATCCAATTTAAGTCTCCCTTCTTTCAGTTTAAAACTGCTACCCCTCGTCCTATCGCTCTGCTCCCTGATAAATAGTTCCTCCCCATCTCTTCAGGTACTAGAAGGCCGCTATAAGGTCTCCCTGGAGCCTTCTCTTCTCCAGGATGAACAATCATGCACAGCTGCAGGGCGGCAACCTGCAAACTGGGCAAGAGACTGCCGTGAGGGGCTCCAGCCTGAAATGGCCCAGCAGGTTTGGGGGAAGGGACTTGGTCTGCAGTACATTAGCTGACTGCTCCAAAGTGCCCCACCACCCATTCCTGTGCGGGCTCACAAGAAAGCAAGCCAGGGCACTTCTGAAATGAAGCACCTCGTGAAAGAAGCTGATAGCATAGATCTTGCCCAGCTCAAAGCAGGCCAAGTCCTGAGCCTCAAAACGTCAGTAAACACAGCTTTTATATCTGCAGCTAAAGGGCACGTTGCCATTCATATCCTGGCAGACCTTTCAGCCTCTTTCAGTGCTTCAGTATTGGAAAAATTGGCTTTCCTCAAGAGTAATAGAAATTCAGAGAACATGATGGCGTGGTTTCCAGCTAGGCATGACACAGGCTATAGTGTCATGGAGCAGTGTCCGTAGGCAAAGGCCTTTTCCTGGCCATTGGCAAGACTCCATACCCTTGGGGCAGACGTTGCCCAGACCTCAACTATTCACCTCATCATCCCTTTTTCTCCAGCCCAACATATGACATTTCTGGGTCTGAAGCACATGGTGCACTTCAGAGCTCTTCTCGGTGGTAGCCACCCTCTGCTCTCCACCCTGCCTCCTCACAGTTCCTGAACCAAGAGGCGGACATGAGCTATGGCCTTCAAAGCACCTCCCCACAAAGGCGCTAAATGTCTAAACAGCTGCCTACAGCTTGGAGGTGAGGAGTTTTTGCCGTGTCCAACCCCCCCTGCAAGGTGGTCCCTGTGTGGGACAGAGCATCCTCAGGCAAGACTGCCCCAAGAACAGAGAGCTATTGCAGGCATCTGCAGCAGTCATTCATAAGTCTTGCTTTCTCTAACCTACATACATATTTAAAGACCAATTAAATAGATGAAACCTTAAGGTCTCACATAACGTGCTTTTGCCTGAGCACAGGACCTAGTGCATCGGCATAACGCAGTCCTGCAGGGCTTCCAGCTGCTGTCTGGGGAGTGATGCTAAAACCCTGGATAGACTGAGCTAAAGGAGAAGGTAGCCTTGAACGTCACTCCTTGACATGAGAAAATATTGGGAGAAAACCTGATTGTCTCGTTGGCAGTTTCTAAATGGAAAATAAAATGGGCTGGGCTGAATCACCCATGTGCTGTGAATGAGTTGCTTGAGTCAGTCGTTTGCCAAGGCCTGTCCCAGAGTCAGCAGTGCCAGCTGGTGACCCAGGTAGCCACAGCTTCCTGCCAAAAGGGCCCCTGTGGCAGAGCTGCGCCTGTTGAGGCTTGTCCTCATGCCCCAGAGCAGAAGCCTGGCCACAATGAGGCCAAGCAAGTGTGGTGACCCCGACTACCTGCCAGTGATGTCCTACCTAGTGGGTACAAGAAGGTCTAGCTATGGCAAGCTGCACCAAACGCCGCTGTGTGCTTTCCTTAGCTCGCACTGAGCACAACTCCACTAGCTGACACCTCCCCAGGCATTGCGTGGGCTCCTGAGTTATTTTTTGCGGGGCAAGCTCAGTCCCTGGAGGTGGGAACCCATTAAGCAAGGAGACCTCTGGGCACTTGCAGAGTAAGGTTGGGTTTTTCATGGCATACCAATGTATAAAGCCATTCCTGAGCTGCTGGGAGTGGGTGTGCAAGAGGAGGAAGGAGCTGTCGAAAGACCTTATTTTGCTTTTCCCTTGTTCTTGCTTCCCTGAAAGCTTCATGCTTTTCTGTGTTACTGGAAGATAATGTCAAACTGCCTCTCCCCATTGCAGCGTCCCCATCTGTAAAAACGGGAGCTGATACTTTCCCATTAACACGGGGCACGGCGAGGGTAACTCCTAATGACTGTAAAGTGCCTCAGAGACAGCAAGTGTTACAGGCAGCCTAATAATTAGCACTGTTATTTGATTACAAGCCTGGGTGGCTGGCAGCGGGACCGCACAGTAACACTCTGAATCCCTTCGTCTAGTACCTGCCCCTGAACGGAGAATTCGTGCTGGCGTCTGGTGCGGGGTTTGCAGCTTTCGATGGCAGCTGGGATCCAGGCTGTGACTCAGGTATTTTATGCCCAGCCCAGTCAGCCCATCAGCCCCTGACTAATCATGCAAATTCAGCCCCAACGCTTCTACAAAGGTCTTTGCTGTCCCTCCTCAGAGCAAAGTGAATCACTCCTCTTTTAATACCTGCCTTTTCTTTGATGACCTCCCTCACATCAGATCTTTTCTTCCTGCTAGATCACCTGTCTTCTAAAAAAGTAATTATAGTAGGGAAGCCTTTGAAGTTGTAGCAGAGAGGCAAATATTGTTTGTATTTTACCCTGCCTATTAAGCATGTAGCCACATCAAAGCCCTCATTTTCTTTGCCCTGGTATTTCTGAAGAAAACCGGTTAGGAATTACACGCCGGCGAGCTGAACCGCAGCCATCGTGGCGAGCTGGCCTTTGGCCCAATGCGCACAGGCATTTCGGCGCAAGAGCATCCTTCCCTCCCCTCGTAGCCTCCAGCCCAGGTTTGCCATGACTGAGGCAGGTTTGTTTCATCGGTGCCTGCTATTAGCCTGAAAGCTGTTTGCTAGGGAGACGTATTTGGGGTATTCAAGAGCTACTAAGTGCTTTCAGTGGCAAGTAACTTTTTAGTTTGGCTGCAGGAAAGGAAGAGTCCAAGCGGAGCGTGAGTGCCTGCACCCTGACCGGCAAAAAAAAAGAGAAAGAGGAGAGAAAAAGTCCAAGCAGGTCTGCCTGGAGGAGGGACTGCAGCATCAGGCTGTCCAGAGCCACTCCGAAATCCTTCATCCCTATCATTTTTCCTCACTGGGGCTGTTTGCCCCCCATCAGGGATGCTCCGGCAGCTGCCTCCGCCTTGCACTGGGCTTTTCCTTCTGACCATGTGCTGCTCCCCTGAAATCAACAGGCGTTTCTGGGGCAACTTTCACAAATGGATTTTTTTAAAGCATGATTTTAAAATGAATGCAAATAGTTCAGTCAATAAACACCCATTTGATAGCTGAATCGGTAGAGGTTCAGCTGGTGGGGAAGGGCGAGAAGGAAGCAGGGCATCACTGTGTGATGATACTAACTGTGACCAGCAGGGAAACAGTTAATGGTTAAATAATTAATGGTTAAATGGTGCACTGGTTTCGGGGTTACCCGCTGTGGGGAACAGGGCTGGTCACGTTTCTGCAGGCCTGCCAGGCTGCTTGGAAACTGGGACATGAGTTATCATACCCATTTTTATCCGCTTTAGCTGATATTCAGCATTTAGGCTCCGCGGCTGTTTTCCTCCTTAACCATAAGGGTGAGCTTTAAAGAAGTGGGGTAAAAATGTGGGATCTGGCGCCAGAGACCTGCAGCCAGAAGCGGGGTCTGGGCTGAGCTGCTGAGACGTCAGCCCTGAGCCCTGGGAAGCTTTGCGGAGATTCCTCTGGGCTCCAGGAGGTGCCTGTGGTGGCTGCCCGGGAAGGCGATGCCAGGGCTGGCCTTTCACTCCCTCCCCGTGGGGTGAGCTCCTCCTCTTTGGGCCAAGCTCTCACTGGTTTTACCAACCCAGAAGCATCCATCAGGGCTGTGGATTTGGGGCCGGGTCATGCTCAACCTTTCCTGTTGCTTTTCCAGGTGCAACAGTGAGGTTCGCTGACGCCGAGCAGCACGCGTGGTTTGACCCCACGCTGTGGCAGGCTGTGTCCCCTGGCAGGGAGCTCGACCTGGGCGGGCGCATCTTTTCTGTGGATGAGGAACGTGTCCCGTGCCGCTACGACAATGTTATCTTCCAGCCCGAAACCTCCTTCCGGGTAAACATCGACTCATCGCGGCGAGTGATTCATCTCCGCAGCATCTCTCTCATGGGCCAGGTAACACGGGGGTGATGAGAAACCGGCTTGCCGCCTCCTCGCCACAGCCCCAAAGTAGGTCAGGAGAGGAAGGACCAGCCGGGGATGGAGGAGCCGTGCTGCGTGGGGAGATGGGGCACTCCCACGGCGCTGCATCTTCATGGGATGCTGCTGCGGATGATCTCGATGACTTTTTTCCTCTACCAGTTTGTTATTGTCTCCCTCCCTGTGGCGTGGGAGCACAGGCCATCGCGCTATTCACACTGGAGAAAAAAAAAGGCCAATGTGCACGGGTCACACTGCCAGCAAATGGCATCTTCTCCAGCACCCAGGGGCTGCCACCTTTGCAGGCACGTATCTGCAACCACACTGTGCAGGGACCCTCTGGGGTCACCTCCCTCCCGTCCCCGACCTTAATGTGGCTCGTGGCCCTGCGATCGTCTCCCAGCTTTGCTTTGGTACTGCTTTTTAATTGATTGGAGGGATAATTATAGAAAGGCTGGCAGCCTGCTGTGCTGCTTCAGCCCGGGAATCAGGCGCACGACGAGCCCTGTCCCTCGCCGTTCAGAGGAGTGAAAGATCACAGGCACTGCAGCGGTAAACACAGGCTCCTTCCAGGAGTGGGAAATGCGGCAGACATTTCATAAGTTATTTATTATTTCTACTGCTGCGCTGCCTGAGATCTGCCATTTCGGGGCCAGGCATTAGGTAAGCGTTCTGTGAGTAATAAACTCAGCTGGTGTCCAGGCCAGTGCAGGCGAGTCTGGACAAGGTAGGACCCCGGTGGAGCTCACCTGGGGCACACGTAGCCTCAGGGATGCAGAAGTGGGCGGTCCTGGATGCTCGGAATGATGCTGGTCCCACTGATGCCTGGGGACCACCCCACATATATCATCCCCCCTGCCAAATCTACCCCGCCAGGGACCGCAGCTGGCCATGCCCTGGGGTGGAGGCTGCTGCTGAATGATGAGATGGAAAGAAAAGGTGCTTTTTATTTCTGTGATTATAGCGTATTTCCTAAAAACTGACCTTATAAGATACTTTGCCCCTTTGAAGACAGCCTGCTCCTTGCTCTGGGTGGGGTATTTTCACCCCAGGGCCTGAGAAATCCTCCTGCTATGCCAGGGCATGGAGGAGCCTCCCATGGAAGGCAGCGGGTGAGGGACGTACCATCAGCTTGGTAGGACAAGGCTGGTCACTCCAGTTCAGCCTTTGCTAATGCCGAGCCCACTGAAACGCTTCCCAGATTGAAGGAAAACACCTTAGATCCAGCCCCTTCATCCTGTACTTAAAAGCTGATAAATTGAATGCCATCAGAAAGAGAGAAAACAAGAAGGAAAAAAGCCCGGACATCTCATGATTTATTTGTAGTCTTTTTGTTTGTTTGTTTTAAATTGGGAAGTGTTTTTCTGCTGGCCCCGTGGAAAAGCAGGGGTCAGGAAAAGAAGTGGCAGAAGGTGCACTCACCGCCTGTGGTGGGGCTGCCCCAAGCTGGCCATCGGATGTGGCAAAGGGCACCCAGGTGACACGGCCAGGTGCCTGGGGACAGCGCTGGGGCCGGGCTGGGGATTCTCACCTGCTTTGCTGCTCTTCCCCGCACAGGAGCTCAGCAGCCCCGAGGCCTGGGCCAGGTACCTGCAGGGTCCCTCCGCCCCGCTGCAGTTTCACGGCAATGGCACTCTGCAGGTGACGGGCACCGGTTGTCCCGACAAGTCCGGCTGTGCCTGCGGGAACGCCCCGGTGAGTCCTCCTTGTTGTATTTTAGGGGATTGCCATTGCAATTTTGCGGGGGGACGAGGGAGGGACGAGGAACTGATGCTGCCCTGCTCGTCTTTAGGATGGCCACCGCATCTGCGCGGCCCTGCGCGGGGCGTCGGGGAGGCAGTGCCCAGCGGTGACGTGCCAGAGCCCTTTGCAGCCCCTCGGCCACTGCTGCCAGGTCTGCGGTGAGTCAAGGGGCACGGTCCTACTCCTCCTTCCCACCATGCCGGCTGCCCCAGCCCCCTTCCCCTGGCTCCGTGGGGGAAAGTTGGGGGGTGCTGCTGGTCGTGGGCTGAAGTTTTGCTGTATCACTGCTCCCATGGGCCCCATCTGCGGGTCCAACCCGCATCCCACGTGCCACCCTACCAGGGCATCGCTCTGAAGCATCAGCCTGGATTTTGGGAGCCTGTTCTGAGTTGCAGCCCTTTGTCCCTGCCTCTGGTTCATCCTGTCAGGATGTCACATCTCGTCAAGCTAACAGGGCTCTGCTGAGTTTATGCAGTGGAAAACACTCAGAGGAAGTGCACCTTTTTCACCGTAATGTCAGCTTTCCAACAGCAAGTTTGTTTCATTTCATTTAAAATAAAAACATGCAGATTGACAGCATTCCCTCTGCAATGGGCACTTCTCCGTTAGTTTACCGGGAAGGTTGGTAAGGGGAATTTTTCATGCACAATTGTACCTGGATATGTGGTATATCATATTTGATATATCATACCAAATTCATTAAAATGGGACCATATGTTTTTCTGACAGAGCCTCTTAAAGCCTTTAAGACAATATAGTATTTCAAAAAATGCTCTCTTGCATTTTTCCTAAGGAAAATATTTGACCCAATGACTGTATTGCTGCGGTATGGGGAGCGCAGGTGGCCCCTCCTCATCGTCTTCCCTCCAAAGCCCAGATAGATAGCGTTGCTGAATCGCAGCCTTGCAGCCCAAAAACCAGATGCAGGCAGAGCTTCCCCGAGGGATATGTGGGAGAAAACGTTCCAGGGAAAGCGTCTATCTGGAATATGGTGGAAACCAAAAGACTTTCATCAAACCCAGTTGATAAAATGGCCAGCGAGGGAGGGAGATATTTCTTGGGGCAGAGCTCCTCAGGCAGGGCTGTAGAGCCACCTCTCCAGACCAGTTGCATGGAGGTACTGGAGGGTCCACAGTGCCTTTTGTGGCAGTCGGAGCTGTGCTCTCTGCCTGGGCTCAATGGCAATGTCATGTCTGTCTGTTTCCATGCTGCAGGAGCCACCATTAACCTGGATTTCACTCCTGATTTTGATCTGCAGAAGTACCAGGACAGACTGGTCCAAGCCCTGCTGAGCCAGGTACGTCAACCCACCCGGTCAGGCGGGGCTAATGAAACCACCAGCCACCGGCCATGTCTGTCGGTGACTCGGTGCTGGTGTGGCTGTCTGGAGGGGTAGGCAGTCCCAGCGATGCAGGGGCTTCAGCCTCACTCCCCACCACCCCGCAGGGCTCACCCCCTACATTTGTCCTCTTGGATGTGCCAACTTGCCGTGGGGGCTCGTGCAGCCTCCCTTGCTCCCCACTATAGCTATGCTGCCCCCCTCAACGCGGGGCAGGAACAGCTGCTGGCGTGCAGGTGGGGAAGGATGCGAGGGGGCTTGCTGGAAACCCTGGTCTAGAAAACACGGGAGATCAGCCAGGAGGTCAGGTCACGATAACATGGGAGGTCAGCCCATGTGGCTGGGATCATGCAAACCTGCTGCAGCGCATCCTGCGGGCTCTGGGAGACCATTCCCAATGCTGGGCTGCTTTTGATTCCTCGGTAGGCAAGCACTGGGTGGGTAACCAGTACTGGTCAGCACTCAGACGCATGGTCTACAAGGCATCACTCCACGCTGCTGCTTGTCAGACACAGCATGACATCCCTCCTCCTGCAGCTGGGGGCTGCCGGGGGGGGGAGGCGTGTTCTGAGTTACAGCAGGACGATCGATATCAGAGTATTGCTCTATTGATCCCGAGCTGAAAGCCTGCTGCCTGCCCTCCTTACAGCTGCACACATCTTAATACAGCGTTTAATGGGTGTGCTACATAAAATTGCTTTCTCGGCATGCTTGGTTTCGTGGGAGGACACTGCGTGCTGGGTGCTGGTCACAGCTTCGAAGGGAGGGGAGATATGAACCTCTCATTTGGGAAACCCAATGGCACTGTGGTAACTGGGGTGGCAGCTCTGTGATGGGACTCACATGAAGATTTATAGGTGGGCCTTGCTGGTGCATCCATCATGGCTGTCTGTAGAGGTGACTAATTTCTGCCTGCCGCTCTCATGGGCTTTATGTGTTGCCTTGTGTTTTGAAAAGCCCAAGTACGCCGGTGTGCGGCTGGCCATATCCAAGGTGCACAAAGCACAGACCTTCCTGGGAGTCATACCCCAAAGCTCCACTCCTCTCATCCAAATCGTGCTGATCGATGACGAGGCGGGAGCACAGACCGGCACCGCCGCGGAGCAGCTGGCTGCAGACATCATGGAAGACATCGCACAGCATGGTAATGCCACTGTCCTCCTCGGCGGGTCCCCCACGGTGCACCTAAAACCATCACTGTCTAGAGCTTCTTGTCCCCCACCAGCAGCCCACAAGGCAGCCCTGCATCCCTGCCCTTTCACCAGGGAATCACATGGGGATGAATTGGAAGCTCCCTGAGTTGAACACTCCTAAGGTCCTTGTCCTCATCAGTCTGGTCCAGCACACCACGAAGCCTTCCTAACACACACGCTCTGCATTTCTAATGATTTCAGTAGTGAACTTTGTTTACCCAGAAGTTTAACTTTGCTTACCCAGAAGTTTTACCATTTTGATTGTAGTAGGACAGTGGTGTGGGCAGAGCAGAACTGCAGGATCAGAATTATCGGGTTTGGCAGGGACCTCTGGAGACCATCTTTCTCCTCTGCCCCCAAGAGCAGGTTGCCCAGGGCCGTGCCCAGTTGGGTTTTGAATCTCTCCAAGGATGGAGACTCCACAGCTTCTCTGGGCAACCTGTCCCCACATTTGACCAGCTTCGCAGTAAAACAGGCTTTTTCTTAGGTTGAAGTGGAATTTACCATATTTCAATTTTTGCCCATTGCCTCTCGGCCTGTCACTGGGCACCGCTGAGAAGAGCCTGACTCAGGCCTTCATCTGTGTCTCATCAAGGCAGAGCAGAGGGAAAGGATCATCTCCCTTCACCTGCTGGCAACTATCCTCCTCATGCAGCCCAGGGTACCATTGTCCTTCCATGCCATGTCTGACCATGGTTAGCTTGGTGCCCACCAGGAGTCCCAGGTCCCTCTCTGCAGAGCTGCTTCCCAGCCAGAACGCTGCGTGTGGAGGCAGCCGTGTAAGCTGGCAGATGACGACGAGCATGTAGCTAACAGCCAGGGGACCTGGTGGTTGTTGTATGGGTAGCAGACCCACATGGGCTTGTCCCACTTGAATCCACCCAGCTGCGTATCATAGAATCATAGAATGGTTCGGGTTAGAAGGGAACTTAAAGATCATCTAGTTCCAACCCCCCTGCCATGGGCAGGGACACCTCCCACCAGACCAGGCTGCTCAGAGCCCCATCCAGCCTGGCCTTGAACACCTCTGTCCCCAGGGAAAGGTGACTAACCAGGTGAGCAGTGCCAGACCCAACTGCAGGCTCCCTCTGCCCTGTCCACGAGTCGGGGTGGTGTGTGGGTGTGCGGAAGTGTTGCCCCATGCAGTCCTCACCCCTATTTCTTCCTGCCCTTTCCCAGGTGAAGCACTTGGCATTTCAAATGGCAAAATGGAGGTGGCCACTGGCAGCACTTTCAGCGGGCAAGTGGGGAGCCACACATTGAACAGGATCACAGCGGGGACTATCTTGGGGCTGCTCTTCAGTCTCCTGTTGCTTGGAGGAATCCTCTTTCTCTACAGAAAGGGAAAGCTAAGGTAGGCATGAGGCTTCTCCTGCAGCATGTTGCCAGGTTTCTCCTGCTTGGGGGCAGCTATCATCCCAAAATTGTCCTTCCAGCCAGCCTGGTGACACGGAGGCATGCAGGGCTGCCCAGAGCTCTCATGGTGGTGGGCATGGCCAGGCGGTCTGCTATACCCAAAGTTGCTAGTTCATTGCATCACAGAATGGTTTGTGTTGGAAGGGACCTTTGAAGATCACCTAGTCCACTCCAATATTTTCCATTAGACCAGGTTACTCAAAGCTGCATCCAGCCTGACCTCGAACACTTCCAATAATGGGGCAGCCACATCTTCTCTGGGCAACCTGTAACAGTGTCTCACGCCGCTCACATTACAGATTTTTTTCCTTACATCTGATTTAAATCCGTCCTCTTTTAGTTTAAACCCGTTGCCCTCGTTGCTCCTCACAGTTTATTGGAGGTGAGGTGGCTGGAAGGCACTTCTGTACTCTTGGCCTGGTACTTGCCTGGGAGGACTTGCTTCTTGGTGCCATGTGGCATGGTGTGCTCTGGCGGGAGCAGGGCTGCTGTGTCTCGGTTGGAGCTCTGCACTGCCTGGTCGTGCTGCCTGGGGACATCTCCTGTTCCTTGGAACTATTAGTTTGTAGGCCTGCTGGGGGATGGAGGACTGAAACTGCCAGCTGCTAAATAGGCATGCATCAAAATAATTCAAAGCATTCATCCCGCAGCTTTGTAGCCATGGAAGGGAGTGACAGCATCCAGAAGCAAATGCAGCTTCTGGTGCATTAGTTGCTCACGTTTTGCGGAGAGTGGTGTGCAGGTCCCAGGGGAGGGACGGTGGGGTGCATGGCACCTGACCTCACCGCAGCTGGGAGCTGGGCAGAAATACCCTTCTCCATCACCTTTCCCCCTCACGGCTTGGAGACAGGCTCCAGCAGTGAATAGGGCATCCCGGCACAGCCCACAGCAAGCGTTTGGGGCACCCACCTCTGCTCCTCGCTCATGCACCCACCTTCACCCAGGGCCCTGCCTCTCCTCTCCCAAGGAGGGTTTATTGGCAGACGTCTTTGTGCGCGGGGCTGGCCGCTGAGCCGCTATGGCTTGTCTCATCTATTTGAGCCTGGGCAAACCGGATGGAGCCTACACTTTTTATAACCAGGGGGGTGGGAATAGCTTTGATTTGCGTGTGCAGGGTGCATTGGTGTCTGCCAAGGCATGCCGGCCATGTTGCAGGCTCGCAAGTCAGGTTGTTTCTTCCCTTCTGGTTCCTCCACCAGGGTTTTCTCGCCGTGCAGCAGCGGCCATGGCCAGGGATGCTTGTCCTGTTGCTCGGCACGTGCTGACATGACATTTCCTAGCAATAAACGCACGCCTTCATTTAATTTCTAAATAAAACTCCCAGTCCCATAATTGCTACTTGGTGATTTATCTTCCACTGACACTTCTTTGGACGCCGGACAGGCCTTTGAAACCGGCTCCGTCGGCAGCGGGAGGGAAGTTTGTATAGCTACAGGAGACGGACCTGAACCTGAGCCCAGGCCACGTCCCCGGCCGACCCACTCCTGCTGCGCGTCCCTGGGTGGCTCCAGGGCAGGTGCCCTTTCAGGAATTGAGCATTGAGGAGGCGTCCGACACCAGCAGGGATGCTGCAAATTAGTCAGGAGGCTCTGGGAGCCTGCAAACAGTCTGCCTCCACTCAGCGGAGGTGTCCTGACCACTAGCAACACAGCGAATTTAGCTTGTTTCCAGCAAAAAGGGCCTGGCACAGCCCTCCTGCAGATAGCACAGCTCCTCCGGTTGCATATATAGAGCTTGTGGTCGCAGTGTTTAAGTATCGGTGGGCTCTCGGGGCCTGCGGTGACATGTGAGGACCCACTGCTGAGCCCACTCGCACCAGGTGCCTGGTTGCAGGGGATGAGGCTCGGTGACTGGGACCCTTAGGATAAGAGCAATGAAGAAAATAATAAAAGTAGTGCTGACGATTAAGATGATAAAATGATAACATGATAAAAGTAATGATAAAAGTAATTAGTGCTTGTTGAGATTGCGGTGGGAACAGGTGTCAGCTCTGTGGCAATTCATTTTAGACCGCGGGGGGGAAAGCAATGGCTCCGAAGTGGAGCCTGTGCTAGGATTGTCTACATCTGACAAACTCTTCCCTCCAGGATGCAGGTCCCAGCCCTCTAGGCTTAATAGTTTCTGCTGGATAGGGCAGCTTTTCCCTGGGAAAGGGTAGAAACAGCCCATTTCAAAGGCAGCCTGAAACTTTGCCCCTGTATTTTCCCATCCACCTCTTGCAAACGCAGGGTTTTGGTGGGGGGAGCTGCTGGGATGGGTGGGATGCGGGTGGGTGATGCCAAGGTCTCTCCCCAGGCTGCCTGCCCTGCGCCACCCCCGGCCCTGGGACAGAGCAGAGGACCCGGCGTCCCCTGCGCCAGCCGGTGACAAAGGCTTCGACAACCCCATGTTCGACGTGGTGAGTTGCCACTGCCCGGGGATGCTCGGGGACGTGGGCAGGAGGTGACAGAGCCCCAGCCAGGACCCTTTCGAGTGCTGGTGGAGGTGCAGCACACCCGGCAGGGCTCCTCCTTTCCCCAGGCCAGGAGGGGTTTGGGGGACAGTCCCATCCTCCCACTGGGTCACCAGCTCCTCGGCCGTCGCGGGGACTCAGCGCTGGGTGGGTTTTGCTTCTCTTCCCCATCGGTTGCTTTTCCCTCCTGCTGCAGGAGCCACCAAGCGCTGTCCCTGGAGAAGAGATGCCGCAGGAGATGGCTTCCAAAGACCACCAGGTCTTCTACCTCAACCCTTTGTACGATGCAAGCGAGACGGAGACCTGATGGCATGGCCTCATGCTGGGGGCAGCCACAACCACATCCCTGGGGACACCGCCGCCTCTCCAGCCCTCACAGCCCCTCACATGGCTCCTGGTGGGCTCTAAAACACAAGCATGAAGATCCCACCTGAATAAAAGTGTCCCTGCAGTGAAGGAAACCATAGCAAACCTTCACCATTAGGGCTCAGCCATGCAGGCACGGCCTCCCTGGTATTGCTTCTGGGTTTTAAACTGTGTTTTGAAGGTATAAATCCTTTTTAGACAGCTCAACATTGAGATTTGGGTCTCAGGTGATACCTGGGGAAGTCGGGGTCTAACTCAGCACCCTGGTCTTCAGCCAGCACCGTGCTGGATTTTCCCAGGGCACGCAGCAGGTTGAAGGATGCATCCCTGGATGCATGATGGAAATTCAGTGCTTTCAATTAGTTTCAAAATGTTGCCCAGAGCCTCCAGAGCTTGGACCCATTAGTTGGGATAGAAAGGAAATTATTTTCCTTTCCGGCAATGTGCTTGGTGCTGGGGCATCTCTGCACGGGGTCCCCTGTTCCTCCTCTCTGGGACCTCTCTCCTGTCCCTTGGGCGCTGGCACAGGGCTCCCTCCTGAGCAAACATTTCCCTCTGCTGAGCCGCCTGAGCTTGTTCCTTCCCCCCATGCCTGGGCTGATGGTTATATCACCCTCTTGGTCCTATCTAGGGATTTATCACGTTATTCCCCGCGGCGGTGCGAGGGGAGGGAGGTTGGGTGCCAGTGTCAGGGGTCCCCAGCAGGAGCCCGATGGCTGGGGACAGTCGCTCTGGCCTGTCACAAACGAGGGTCGGGGCAGCGGCGGCGCCGAGGGGCCTCGTTAGCGGCGGCGTTTGCGGCCTGGCGTGTGTCAGATACCCTCAGCTGCCCGCAATGTCAGGCAGTGCTTCATTACGGGAGCAGGTCTAATGGGTGAGGCTGAAATTATGGAGATGCATGCAAATTTATGCAAATTTACGCTCTGCTGGGTTTTCAGTAGGGCTTGTTGGCATATTCCATAAGGAAGCAGCTATTTTAAGTTTATTATATTTTGTTCTAGTCTCTGGAAGACATAATCCCTTCTCAAAGGCCTGGGAATTCATCATTAGGCGCATCAGAGCCCTGACGAAGGGTGATGGGCAGCGCGTGGTGGTGAGAGACCCACCCCCCCACCGGCCACGGGCAGCGCGAGCAGGCAAGACACAAAACATGAGCCTGGCAGGGCATACGGCCATCGCCAGGCCCTGGCTGTCGCCATTGCGTTGTGAGCCAGGGGCACAGGGTGGGGATTTCACCCTGCACATCGCTCCCGAGGGTGCACCTCCAGCAGCACTGGGACGAAAAGCAACCTGCCCGGGAAGGAGCTTCATGCTGTGGCTGTCGGGCACTTGGTGCCCAGTGAAATGGTCACCAGCTGGGCCAAAACGCAGAGGGAGCCATCGGCTGCTGCAGGCGGTGGCTGACACCAGCCGGTTGGGAATACCCAAGTCCCACCATCCCGTGGTCCTGCAACACGAGCATCTCTGTGCAGAGCAGTGGTCTGGGGCCGAGTCCTCAAAACTCACCCCACGGCACACAGCGTCACCCCTGTGACATGAACCCCAGGGAGACACACACCACCCCACACCACCC
>VYZM01001246.1:436536-503938 GCA_013398915.1 Dromas ardeola | reverse complement strand
GACACCCACCACCCCACACCACCCCCACCCCCCCCCCAACCCCAAGTCCTCAGCTGGACCTCACGAGGCCGGAGAGCACCCCGTGGCCGAGGGGGCCAGTGGGGACATGGTGCTGCATGGTCAGCCCGTGCGCTGCTGGCCAGGGAGGCCCTGGCGCTTCGAGGTTTCCATGGTGCCCGCGAGAGCAGCCGCAGCATCCTCCAGCCCCGCACCGACTGGGTCTCACTGCGGATGGGGGGGCTGTTTGTATCCATACGGGTGTTACTGCTGCCTGCGAGAGCCTTTTTGTGCTCTTTTCCCCTTTCAGATCAGTTCATTGCAAGTGACCGAATCTCCTCTATCTTACAAGCCTTTAAATAAACATAAACACGTGATTTATTTTTCCCGGCGGAGGCTGATGTAGTGCTGCATACTGGAGGCCGCTGCACCAGGCAGCTCATCACCCCAGCGCTGCCCTGTGTGGGGTGGCGGGGGCTTTGGGCCACTCTCCAAGGAGCCCCTTGCCGCTCACCATGGAGCTGGTTTTTTGGGCCCCTCACTCCAGGATCACGAGGGGTCTTGGTGGCCACATCCCTCATGACATTCGCAAGAGCATGCCGTGGCCACACGCCGAGGGAGGGAAAAGAGAACCCATTGGCAACAGAGACCATCGCACAAGGTGGTGGCAGGATGGCACCTGTCCCCTGCGGGCAGCTGGGGACATCGACTCCGTGTCCCGCCAGGGGACGCGGGGATGCCAGTGCGTGCCCGCGAGGTGGGGTGGCCGCAGGGGACGCGCGGACGATGGCACTGCCGGCAGGGAGGGAGGCAGCACCCATCACCGCCCGGTAACCCCTCCGTATTGGGGCGTATGGATTTGCTGCTTGGCGAGGCTTCATTTTTAAAATGCATTAGCAGCTCGAGGTCACTTACAATAGAGGCTTTAATTAAAGTAGAGATCAATTTTTGTCAGCGCGCTAGCAGAGCACACTCTGTACTTTTCCTTCAGGAGCCACGTTCGCTCGCTCGCTCGCTCGCTCAGAAAGCGTCGCAGGGAGGGGGGAGCTCTGCAGAAAAAAACCTGAAGCGCCAGAGTCAGTTTGCGATGCCGAGGGCCAACGGCTGCTGGAAAACCAGCTGTATCCACGTATCCATGATCCCTACCCTGCGCACCGGCGCGCAGACAGCCCGTGGTGCAGGCAGGGGAACGCGGTGGGGTTTGGTACGTAAGGGTCTCTCCTGGGATCCTGCCTAAACAAGGAATTTAATTCGCAGACATCTTTGGCGAGCGGCGCATCAGATGGGTGGTTTGTGCCACCGAGGCCGTGCGCGGCGCGGCTGGGCACCTGATGGCTTTGTTTTGCTCTTGGTCCTGAGAGTCAAGGGTCCCCCCCGCCGCCACAGACTAATGCAAAATGCATTAGCGTTAATGGCAAGATCTCGGGAGTCGCTGCTCCCCCGGGGTCTTAAAAGAGAAAGCGACCTGCACACCGGTAATGGACACCGACTCCTGTCGCTGTGCCTTCCCGGCCGCTCGCAGAAGTTGTGCAAACCTGGATTCAGGCAGCGCAGCGGGAATCAGCGCTCAAAATACCACCGAGCCCGCAAAGAGATTTGGCCCAATACATTTTTTTTAAAATTTTTTTTATATCTTTTTTTGGCAGGAGGTAGCAGCAGCAGCGAGAGGAGGGGATGTGGCAGGGCTGGCACCCGGAGAGGGCAGGAGGCGGCCAAGGCGCTGCGGGGTGACAGCGGAGCTGTGGCCATCTCCTCCATCAGCATGCGGGGCTCCGCACTGCTCCTCCTCACGGGCCCGCAGAGCAGGGAACCGCGCACGAAACTGGAAAGCAGGCGNACGGCGCAACACAAAAAAAAAAAAAAAAAAAAAAAAAAGCCGAGGGTTTTATCTGTGAGAAAACAAGCCATAAAGCTGCATAAACCTGTGTAGTCAGGTGACAAAAAAGTGCTGCATCTTATCGGGGAGCAGGGAAAATATTTGCTGCAAGGACGGGGGAGCTGGCTGATTCCTGAGTTCATGTTCCTCCTCTGGCTGGAGCGCAGCACTGCAGCTCCCGCTCGCTGAGCACGTCCTGCTGTCTTCTGCTCCTGTCCTCGGCTAACCCCGCCAGCAGCGCTAGTCTGAGCATCGTTCGCCACTGGGACATGCTCTGCCAACGTTCGGCTTTCCCTGGCATCCCGCAACAGGCGTGCAGCCAGCGTCCGGTCTCGTCATCACCCCACGTCCCCAGAAACACATTCAGGAGGGCTTTGCAAGGGAGCACCGAGATCGTGCTGGCTGTTTCATAGAATCATAGAATGGTTCAGGTTAGAAGGGACCTTGCAGATCACCAAGTTCCAACCCCCTGCCGTGGGCAGGGACACCTCCCACTAGACCAGGCTGCTCAAAGCCCCATCCAGCCTGGCCTTGAACACCTCCAGGGATGGGGCATCCACAGCTTCTCTGGGCAACCTGTTCTCCAGTGTCTCACCGCCCTCACAGTAAAGAATTTCTTCCTGATATCCAATCTAAATCTCCCCTCCTTCAGTTTGAAACCGTTACCCTGTGTCCTATCACTACACTCCCTGATAAAGAGTCCCTCCCCACCCCTCCTGTAGGCCCCCTTTAGGTACTGGCAGGCCGTTATGAGGTCTCCCCAGAGCCTTCTCTTCTCCAGGCTGAACAACCCCAACTCTCTCAGCTTATCTTCATGGCATAGGTGCTCCAGCCCTCTGATCATCTTCGTGGCCCTCCTCTGGACCCGCTCCAACAGGTCCATGTCCTTCTTGTGCTGAGGACTCCAGAGCTGGACGCAATATTCCAGCGGGGGTCTCACCAATGACCATGCCTTCCCTCCTGCCTCCCTGGTGCGGTACATGTGGCCGTGGCGCCCCTTCCCCCCAGCCAGAGTCCCCCCATGCCGCTGCCCTGCCCCACCAGCGGTGAGCCCAAGGCTGTGGGGCAGCAGCTCCCAACCCACAGGAAAGGGGCTGCTCTGCCCTGGGCGAGGGTGGCAGCAGCTGCCGCTCTTGACCCACGACCTGCGAGAAGCCCAAGGCTGCCAAGGAAGGATGTAAGGGGAAATTGAGAGGGGAAAGCAGGCAGGAGAAGGTGGTCCAGACCTGCTGCCACCGCAATGGAAGGCAAGGGCTGGGCAGGTGAACACCTAATTTTTGGTGTGTCCTCCTTGCTCCTTCCTGCTGGAGCCACTTGGTAGAGTGGGCAGGGTGCAAACCAGAACTTGAGATGCTCCAGGAGCCTGGCATGCCAGAACACTCTCTCTCTTTTTTTCTTTTTCATAGGCTGAACCCAGCAGCAAGACAAGGTGCGTGTTCATGACACGACACCTTCCTTCGGCTGTTACTTCCGTTAACTGTGCCTAAGGGTGCAGTTCAGTTCCCACAGTCATCCCTTTCCTCAAACGCTTCCCTGCTTCTCAGTGCTTCCCCGCTTCTCAGCCCCAGCCCTTCAGGCTTTTCTGCATCTGCCTTCTCCCAGGGATGCCTAATCTGGCCTTGTGGAGAACATCGAGGGTGCCTGGACCATCAGCATTTCCACGCTGAAGTCTCCTCCCCGTGATTTAGCTGTGTTAAACACTTACCCTGCAAACATAAAGCGGGCGTTTGAGCACTGGCCCCAGCAGAGTGCACCCATAGAGGAAGCCGTTTGCTCTCAGCACATCTGTGCTAGAGACAGAAGCGTTGGCAGATGGGTTTGAATCTTGGGTAGCAAGTGACACCAGGACATATTCCAAAATACGCAGCCTTTCAGGGCAAAGATCTGTGCTAGAAGTGACCAATGTGTTCCGGTGAGCGCTCGGCCCACGGCCCTGGCTTTGGGATCTGATGTAATGCCTCTGAAAACGGAACGGGCAGAGGAACGGGCAGACCAAATTATCCTCCTTCCTTGCATAACTCAATTCCTCACTGGACTGGTAGCCTCCAGGGAGAAGAAAGTGCACTGTCGGAGGAACATTTCACATCGAGTCTTGAATTTCTGCATTTCTAAAAGTTCTCCTGAGGGCTGAGGAGGACTCTTTAGGTAACCAGCATCAGAAGCCTTAAGGGAATAGAAGATTTGCGGTGGTAGAGGACTTGGGGAGGAATTTTGCTCGGCCAGGCTTGAGGGGAAGAAAAAAAAAAAAAAAGAAAAAAGAATAATGTATTCATACCGAGCAATTAATTTATTTTTCGAGAAACGTTCTCCTGCTTAAATTATAACCAAGCCCTGGCACTGCCAAGTGCTATGATTTAATACCCCCATAATTAAAGACTTTGTTGTCATCCGAAGCCCTCACTGTGCAGAGAAAAATCAGCTCAAGTGCAGCCAAAATGTTTTTTTTTTAAAAGTCAAAGGCTGATTAGCATGAATACTTGTGAGACAGCTTCCGGCACGCAGCTGACAGGAGGTTCGAGGGCTACCACCCCCCTCCCCACAACCGCCTGCGGGTGGCACTTTCCCAAGCCGACCTGCCCCTGCTGCTGGCCTTGCCCAGGTGGGTTTGGTCAAACAAGGAACAGCAGGGGACAAAATATTCATCTGCTCCTTCCCCATCAAAATAACCTGGAGCGGGATGGGCGAGACAAACCAAGAAGTAAGCCAGGAGCACCTGGGCACTCCGTAAGGGATAAGGGACGCTCACCCAGGACACGCTCGGGAAGATGTTGGCTGTTCTAGCTACGGTGAGCTCTGCAGCCCTCAAATACCAAAGCATGAGGGGAGCTTTAAAAAAAGCCCACCCTATTTTAGGGGCTGCACCATTCACACCCCAATCCTTGAAAGGTTCCTAAGTGTTTCTTTGGGACTACAAGTCAAAAGTCTTTATTGTTTTATGACACTTATGATGTCCGAATAGATCCTGCAGCCTCCTTAACTATGCTTCGGCCATAGCCATACAGAGCAAGGCAATGGTCATACAAATAATTTAAAAATTAATTAATAGGGCAACAGTCATATAAATAATTTAAAAATTAATAGGGCCAATGACTCAATGAAATGACAACTCTAAACACAGACCGAGGGCACAAAATTTCAACACTGTATTCCACCAAAAGGACTTCCACTGCTCCTTAACATGCATTTACGTGCAGAAACACCCCCCCCCCTTCTCGCAGCATTCAGGTAACGGAGCCTCAAAGCATCTTTGAGTTCACATAAAACGTCCACCTGAACAAAGTGAATTTACCATGAAACTAAAGCAAGTGTCAGCGGCAGACTGTTTTCACATGTCAAGACAGACGACTATGAACTTTAAAACCTCCCTCTTCTGCTTTATTGACAGGTAAATTGTTCAAAAATGTTCTCACAATTCAATAATTACAAAGACTTAGACTTACATTAAAAAAGTAAAAACCAGAAAACCCCCAAAGCAGTAGTGTCCAGCTCTAACTGAGCCCCTTTATCAAGAATCTGAGAAAAAGAGCAAGTACTGTCGAACACTTAACATAACAGGATTAAATGTTGACTAGAACACTCCGTTTAAACTAAAGATAAGTGCACGTCCTATACAGTGTTTCAGAAAAGAACATTAGCCATTGGTATATCATTAGCCCACTTAAACCAAATTTTAAATAAGTGACATCCAACTGTCATAAAATTGGCACAGAAGGCACACTAGTGTGACAATGACAAACTGGATATGCCAGCCACGGAATTAATTACAAGCTTTTAATGAAACATGGTCACAAATCTTTGATTACTAAATGTATAATACATGGAAGCATGAGATTAAATATACACGCAAAACATCACCACTGCACGTGGGCCATAGCAAAATATACAGGAGTGTGTTGTGCATTTTCCTACATGATCAATACTTGATTAATAATCATGGGGTCTTCATGCAGGTGAGGATACAATTAATGAGAAAAGCAGCACCCCCAGTTACACATCCTTCACGTTCCACTTTGGTAACCAGTAAAACAGACCGATGTTGTAGTGCGATACAGTCCCTTAGGTCAAGCAGACTTCGAGGGCGACACGTCCACGAGAAGGCTTGCTAGCTAAACAACGTAGTGTGTCCTTACACCAAAAAACCCAGGAGAAACAACTTCTCAGGAGGAGATAGGCAGGAACTAGGAGTAAAATTTTTTTTTTTTTTCCCAGCAGTAATTACCAATATTTTTTAAAAGCCCTGACTAACGACTGATTGAGGAGGACTAAAAAGCAGGGTAACGGGTAAAAGATAACTGGCAGTAGTCCTATGTACAAGACTAAAAAGTTGGTAGAAAGATAGAAAGACAGTTATGCAGCTGTATATGTAATGGCTAAATGAATTAAAAGGCCACAAAACTATAACCAACTTTTATTTAACTTCCTGGTGATTCTATTGATGTTGGAAATGACCTACAGCTTCCTAGCATTCTCCTTTAAGATTTAGGAAACAAACAGTTATGGGAAAAAGGGAAAAAGTGTATTCATCTGAGGATGTAACTAGACCTGCTTGCATTTCCTATTTAGAGGTCCAAATTGTGTCTAAAAGGATTTCCTGCTAATGAGACATTACATCATTCTATAGAAAAATAATATTCCTGATATTGTAGCAACATTATCAGTATCTCTCTCTATTTCTTTTTCAGCATAAGAATAAGACTATTTACCGGTGGCCTTAAATTGCTCCTATGCAATAAAACTGTGTCACAGCTGTGCAGAAAGGAATCAACCGTAACTGAGCAGTGAACAATTCTGCATAAAAAGCTCGATTGCTATTTAGTAAAGAATTTTCTTCATTTCAATAGTTTGTATCTACAATCTGGATATATAATTATTCTTGTACAACACTAGAGATTCAGTGTCAGTCTTGGCACTAGCATCTGAGACAGCTTTGCCCTGCTCTGGAATACTCCGCGGAGCAGTGGGTGATCGAAGCCAGAACGGTGAGAGCGGTAGTGTTACGCGTCACAGGTCGACTGGTCCAGTCCATCTAGCGTCAGCTGATTCCTATGAGGAGAGTTGGGACTTGGGGGACCACTTGGATTTGAGCTGTTGGATGGAGTAGAGTGTTTGGTGGAGTCTGAATCAGGCTGTTAACGAGAAACATTGGGGGGGGGAAAAAAAAAAATTATGTTTACTTAAAATCAATTCTTTACACTCAAAAGCTTTCAAAAGCACTCAAACATTAGGGTGAGCAACACTTACAAAGCAGTGTGTATTAGGTTCGTTTCATAGCTAAACAGTCATGCAAATACTTCCATTATCACCAATAGGCCACAGCGCAGTCCTGAAGGTGATGTTCTGATGTAACAGGAATTATGGCAAAGTACACGGAAATCGCTACATCTCAGGCTCCTCTCCTTTAGCCATTGCAGAGCTTTCCTGATGGAACACATCTACCTGTCCACTGTTGTTCTCGACTTACCAGTCTGCATTTTTTAAGCAATTTTTATAGCCCAAGAGTAGATTTATGTGCCCCTATAAACAATAACAGTCAAATTACCTTCAGTTTGGTGAGAAGAAAGGAAACAAGCACATGAACTGTTTACAAAACAGCAACAGCGACAAGCATGTGAAGTGCCTGACAAAAGAGTGAAGGTTGCCAAGTCTCAGGCTGGAGATCGGGGAAACAGAATATATTTACTGGAGACGCCCTACGTCAATATCTAATAAAGACAGTCTATTCACACTTATTTCCCCAGCGTTAGATTGGTTGTTGGCTATTTGCCTTCACAGGCTGGCCTCACTTCAACAGGATGGCTGGCAAGTTTCCCACTATTTTGGTGAGTTACAACTCTGAGCAGTGCACACATTCGCAGCTAACGAAATACTGCGCAGGAAAAAACTGGTACCACCGCAGGAAGATATTTTCAAGGAAGGGAATATATACTTAGCAAACAGGTTGAAAGGTAACATCCTTCTAGA
This sequence comes from Dromas ardeola, assembly GCA_013398915.1. Taxonomy (NCBI): domain Eukaryota; kingdom Metazoa; phylum Chordata; class Aves; order Charadriiformes; family Dromadidae; genus Dromas; species Dromas ardeola. Next base: position 496,104 of record VYZM01001246.1, on the reverse strand, counting down.
ATGCTGTTCACAAGATTTTGCGCGGCTCAAACAATAAGATGATCATCTCTAACAAGATTATCCCAACACGATCCAGCTCATGCCGCGATAAAGCCAAAAGCCATGGGAAAAATAGTATAAAGCCAAGAGGTGTTATTAGAGCCTCCCTTTTCAAGTTTCAAACTACTGTTTTTTTTTTTTAATTTAAGTAATAAGAAATCGTAAGTTCTAATGAAAAGAAAATGTTGTAAAAACCTTCGAATCCACTACTATTTGTGCCTACTAACAGCATTTATCATTAGAGCATGGAATGTAATGGAATTTGGGAAGGATGTTGCAGAATAACTAAGTGAACTGACGTAGTCCATCATCAGCACCTTTGAAAATCAAGACAGTTTCAAAAATACCTATGTTTAGAGATCCCTATTTTCACATTTTTAATGGCTTACTCAAGGTGACAAAGGAAGTCAGAGTGTGGCTGTGATCAGAACCGGACAAATGCTTTGACTTGGGGTATACTGAAGCATCCTGCAAAGGTCTGGCTTCAGGAAAACACCCTTCAAAATCCAGAACGTTACACGGACCTCTAGTTGGGTACCAAAAAGCGCTAAAAAGATGCGAAGATCTTGATCTAGGAGTTTGCCTCCCAGGAATAATTCCTGACGCTTCCCTTGCACAGACAATGCTTCAACAAAACTTGGAAGAAGCTACACCCACGATAAATCAAGGAAACAAAAGTGACGCATATTCTCGCCTTAGATCCAGGGACACCAGTTTTGTGCAGCCAGGACATTTTCAGTTTGCTGAATACCGGCACGTACTTTTACTCTTGCTAAAAGCAGTTTTACATATTTTAAAATAGGATTCCTTCTCAGGTTACATGACAAAAAGTCTTCCTTAAGGCAGCACAGAAAATTACTTAACTAGTCGTATTACTTTGCTATTCTATGCTAATAGCCCAGTGAACATTTTTAGGAGCTTCGAGGACATTTCATCAATTAGTCAAATTTCCCTTGTCTACAAAGCTTAATCCAAGACATAACCCTTCTTAAAATATCCCCACAGAAAGATCTGCTCATAGCTGTGCTTTTGTGCTGGCATATCTAACCCGCAATCATATAGTACAAGCTGGAGAAAACATTTGTGGAAGGAAGACATCTCCATAAAGAATACGGTCTTTATGAAGCATCTCTTCAGAAATTTATTGGAAAAAGAAAACAATCTACGGCAACAGGATATCGTTAGTCTCCATATAACAAAAGCTACTTTACCTCTTTGTCAAACTCCTGGTCGGGATCAGACATACTTCGGGAAGGCATGGCTCCTCCCACATCACTGCCACCTGGAGAGAATGAAGGCAAAAATGCAGGTTTATGCCCCTCGTTGAAGCCATAAATTACAGCTCCAAACTGACAAGCTTGCTTGCGGCCTTACTTGATGAGGGCCATGAAATATAGGTTTTGTTTCTCTGCTGCTGCTGCTGCCGTGAGAGGTTAGCTGTAGATGGACATGATTTTTCATCCTGTGCTGCAGGTAGGACACTCTACAGTTGAAATGAAACACCTCGTTAGCCAGCAACAAAAGCTATCCAACCAGGAGTTCTTACTCATGAAAACTTTACTGTGCTTTTGAAGCTACTACAAAACCCAGTGTTGTTAGAAAAACTCTGAACTTACTTGACCACATCCACATATTTTCAGTAACAGACACAAACCCTGAGAAAGACAGAGAAAGAACTAAGCCCCAGAGCAGCCACTGGAACCTGTCAGCCAGCAAACCCTCTATGAAGGGGCAGGGACTGTCCCGACAGCTCTGCTTTCCTTCCTCCTCCTGCTGAAAGGACAAATGCATCATCTGGGCTAGCTGAGAAGGACAAGAGAAAGCCTGTCTAGCAAGGTACAGAACATAAAAGTGTTCTCATGGATTTAACACTAAAACAGCTCACAAAATGCTGTATTTGTTAAGCACAAAATAAAAATAATGCTAGAAAGCACTGCAATTTACATGCATTTTAGTTACCTCCACAGCATTAGTTTTTCCCCCCACCTTGCTTTTGCTCTAGAATTGGCAAAGTGCCACAAGCACACCGTTCCAGCTCCTAACAGCTTGTAGCTACTCCTACCCTTGCTAGGGAAGCAGAGGAGGGACAGGAAGAGGAAGAAAGCAGAGGGGAGCCTTGCAGTGAGGAATGGTCACTCTGGAGAAAGATTTCAGCAGAGACAGGGCCCATGTGATAGACGTGCTCAAAGCCTGTTGGAGCGATATCAGAGCAGAATGTCAAGAGGATGAGGGGGAAGGAAACTCATTCTGTTATTTTAAGATGACAAACAAGAAAAAGGAAGGAGGAGAGACTGATTATTCACAGAAATACTAACAAGCTCCTGGCAGTGATATCTATTTATTTCAGTGTCTCATTCGTAAGTGAGCTAACAGTATCTCCTTGCACAGGATTTAGAAGCATTGCACATCACGAAGGTTCACCTTTCTCAAAATGACTAAAAGAAGAATCTGGTACAAAGATAATACTTGAACCCCATACAGCTCATCTTCACAGTTTTTCTGAGCAAGAACAAATGCACATATACCTCCCTCCCTTTTAAATGTATTTTACCAGTGGGAGGTCCATGAGAACCTGCATTCCATCTCCTGGTCCCATATGAGCCACGTGGTTGAAATTTGTTGGGTTAGAAATCATCTTTGACCTCAGCTCAGGGTCTCTAAGCATTTCCCTAGAAGAACAGAGTGATTTTTACTATTAGCATTCCCAGTCTCTGCATGTCATCACGTATACGAAGTCACACACCGCAATTAAATTCTTACCGCCTTTGCTGTAATCGCTCTTCCTCGGGAACCTTAAACACAAATCTTCTTTTGCTCCTAGTTCGAAGCATTTGCTTCTTGCTATTGTCAGATGTTTCTGGTACGCTGAGGACTGCTCCTGCTGTAATATCACAACGCAATTTCACATACACAGGTACACGTTGACCCAGATGCATCCAAGTCAAGTCACCTCATGCAAAAGTGACATTGCTTAAAATTACCCAGTTAGCTTCATGTCATTTCCCCATTTCTCCCCTCGCTCAGTACTCACCTGCAAACTTGTTCTTGAAATATATTAGTCTTGGTGGCTCGCAGTTAAGGAGATTCAGCGTGCCGTCCATGTTTAATGGCCTGATCTGTTTTGAGGAAGGAGGCAGAGAATTAACTCAAGCCTAGCATACGCTGTAAAGAAATGTCTCATTTGGAATTAACCCAATTAAGTTCTATATTCAAAGAAAATTACTTACCCTTCGCAGGCCAATAGTCTGGACCCATTCCATAGTGTTAACATCAAATACATCAACACCATACTCGCTATACACCGTTACGTACGAAGAATTGCAACCTGCATAGATTAAAAACAAACAGAAAACCCTAATGTAGTTGCGGTAGTCCAGAACTAACATACATTTGAGCAAATTTCAATAGTTACAGTTTTTCCACTATGTTCAAGATACACTTTAAAACGCTTTTTCCCAGCCCCACTTTCAAACAGATATTTTTGTGGTAACAGATTTGCTAACGACAACTGCCAGCATCATGGAAAGATAGAAATTTGACCCTTTCTGTATTTTTAAACTTCAAATTATGATTTCATGAAATTGCAAAATGGCATCTGAAGTTTTCAGATGCATACAAATTTGCTGCTTGGTAGGAACTGAGCAGCTAGCTCTTCTACAGATGCAGATTACTTCATTTTGGAAGCAGCAAACTAACTATACATTTGCTGTGTGCAAGGGAAAAGAGAGGGCCACCATCTGTGAGGTGGGTCATGAAGTCCTGATGTGGATCTGTTCTCAATTTCCTTCCTCTTTTGCTAACAATTATCTAGCTTTAGATATTCATGTATGGGTTGCTTTCATCAGGTTAACAGAAAAATGTCACAATGCTTAAAGCTCACAACCCATTTTTCTCTTTTCAACTTTTTTTTTTTTTTTTTAAGAAAAGGCATAAAAGCTATCAGCAGACAAGTGTATTTTAGGTCAAACGAAAAACAGAGATCCCTAGAGCTTTATATCAACATGCTTCCGCTCATGTAAAGACTGTGCTCTGATGTAAAGCGCAGTTACTAGAAATTTATGGGATTTAATAGAGAAAAGAACGGCTTTAATAAACAAAAGGAAAATAACCCAGTAGGACACCAAACACATCACAGAATCTTCTCAGAAGAACTGAAGTAATGGTTGTGGTGCTATTTTTTAAACTTGTTCACAGAAAGCCTTGGGGACAGCTACCATAAAAATGTATCCCCAAAGTGATTTATGGTCAAGTTGTTATTTTATGGGGACATGGTTGACTTGGACGTCCACATCAAGGGAGACCAGCGAGCACCAGACAGAAATACCAACTGCTTCTGCCTGGCCAGCTGGTAGCCAAGGCCAGCACTTACCAGAGTTGACGAGCATGATCAGATCTCAGTTGGTTCCCAGAGAGACGTGTCAGTGTCTGCACTGGGCTTGCCCACGCTACAGCTTCGAGACCTGCTGGCTCCAAGTCTCTGCACTGCGCCGTACTCAAGCTAAGCGGCCCCACAACGCCTATGCTGGCTCAGCACAGAACCAGCACATTAAGCTGGTTTAACTGCAACCTAGACAGGCCACCCAAGATAGAGCTGACTGTGTTAGCACAGACCTTGGCCTCTCCTAGCACGAGGGGACTGAATGCCCTAGAGGCAAATTCTCCATCGTGTCCTAAAACCTCTCTACAACACGGTCCTTCACCACAGCAGAAACTGCAGCAGGGGGAGAACTATTTCCACTTTGATGATCTCCTCATGGGACAGTTAAAAAAAAGCCACCATCACCGGTGGTGGACTGAGGAGGGAGGGTAAGGCTAATGAAAAGGAAAGTAATCCAGTTTCCTTTGGCAGTGGACAAAGTTGCTCTTTCTACAAAAACAGCCCTAGGCCAATGCCACTCAGGATTGCACATACAAGAACGCTATAAAATAATTTACAGTAAGAACAGCTTCTAATAATAACAGACAAAACAATTAACTAGCATGTCTAGTTTGCTGAAATGCAAAAAACCTGTAAAAATGATAAAGGAAAAGGAAACATTAGCTTTGGCTAATGGCATTTTAAAGTAAATTTGCAACCACGTTGTTTCCTTGGGCCTCTGCTTCAGACTTCTGCACAGAACTCGGCCAGAGTAAAGCAAGCAAACAATTTCAGTTCGAGACAATTAAAATTAAACAAACTGCTGTTAGGGCCTGGCCTGATGAAACAAATGAGCACCTAACTGCTTGGTGTACTATTTAAACAAAAAGCTATTTCTTGCTTTCAAACATTCAAAACACTTTAATTGCTATTTGAGCTCCAAATAGAAATCCTGGTTTTATGATGAACTACCTTTGACTACCAAATACTGAAAAATGCTCCACATGTGCTTCTATCCTAACTAGCTGAGAAACCAATGGGCCTGAAAAGAGCAGAGCGGTTGAAAAAATTACCCGCCACCGGCCTATATTATTTTGGAAATTTTCCCCTTAAGAATAAAACCAATAGGAGAAAAACTGCAACCAGTTCTGCCAAAAGCAGTATTTTTACCTCTTATTTTGTTATCTTTATGAACCCTTAGAGTCACAGTTACAGTTCATCTTCAACTTGCTGTTGTACTTTGAGTACAGGACACAGAAGACATCTTAAAGACAACCAGACATTTATACTTTCTAGGGGAGCAAAAATCTTTACAGAATTTCACAGACGAGTAGTCTTACACTGTCCTGCATTCAGGACTACTCTCTGTAAAAATTATTTCCCATTCCATTACTTGTTCTTCTGTGTCCTGTAACAAGACAGAGCTTCTTTTCTTGTAGCGCCCAGGATCTCGCCAAGTCCAAAACTACCATCAGGAAGAACTACGTATCCTGTTAACTCATCAAAACTTAAACTGTAGACAAACCGAAGCAAAATAGAATACAATGCTGATTAATTTTAGACAAGTAAAGCAGCAACAGGGATATGGCAACAGAAAAACATATACATACTACAGGCAACAGGAGTTGCAGGCCACATTAGTTCCTGCATGCGTGACCTTCGACCTTGCGAATCGACGTATACTCCCATATGGCTGAAGCAAAGCAGGTATTCCTCATTACTGAGCTCCACAGCACAAAGGGCATCAAAAGACTGCTGTGAGAGGAAGATAAGCGAGGGGTCATTAGGATTTACCAGGTTTATAGATTGTCCATCTCCCTGGATGGTCAACAGAGAGAACCCAGACTGGTAGCCAACACAGAGCTTGTCCTTGAACACTGTCATCCACTGTACAGTTCCTGGAGCCTGAATTTCACTGAATTTTTTGTGGAAAGGTTTAGTTCTGTGAATTTCATAGCAAAAAACCTGTCGTTTGACAGCCACAAACAAACAAGTCGAAGAACTCTTCTTTAGTGTTCCAGTTGTAATCAATTGGCAGCCTTTAGTTTCTGCAAGCTTAATGTCAAAGTTTCCTTCCGACCCATCCAGAGAGGCCCAGGGGTAAAGGTGAACATGATGATTCCGACCGCAGATGAGGATGATAATTTTCTCTTTGGGAGCAAGCTCTATCTGGTACACCTTCTTGCAGTCAGCAGCTCGGACTATCACTGCAAAGGAAGCAAGAGCTGCCGTAAGTTAAACAAGAAAACCATCAGAAACGCTGCAGTGCTACACACTGACGTCTGAAAATGAATCTAAACACAGACACGTACCAGATAAGAAAGAGCACTTATTACACACGTTCAATGCTCCGTTATTAATTTTCAGAACAAACAATGAAACAAAGCATTCCTGTAACTCTCGCTACGGGTATGAAGTTTCAGTTCAGCAACACTTTGCAGGGAAAGGCTGCTTAACATCTGGGATAAATGGAGAAAATTTTTTATATAATCATATCTGTACTGTCTCTGCACTGCAAGATGGTGTAGCTTCTGACACTGCTTCCACCTTCAGAAAAAACATCAACATCTTCAGTAAATTATGGAGGAAGACTGAATTAGCAGAACACAAAGAGAAGAAGTATAAATAATATAATGCTATTAACTGAGGATACAAAACGCTGTATTGTTGGCAAATGTCTCAGCCAGATAAAAACGCTGTACAGTAAGTGGAATTTAAACACCTATAGAGAAAGGCAAAAGATGTTGTGTGTGCTGCAGTAAATAGGAATGGGCTTAAGCTGTACGAAGAGAAATTTAGGACAGGCACCAGGAAAAGCCTTCTCACAGTAAAGACCAGGTAGGTTACCTATGGAAGCTGGGGAATCTTCACTGTTTCAGGGTGGTTCTTTTAAAAACTGGGTTAGACAGAGGCAGTTAATAGGGTTAGGTACAACATGTTCTGCTTTTGGGATCGTGGGTATATTGGTACTTTAAAGAAAGCAGTGATGGGGTACAAACAGAAGAGACTAGGCAATTCCAAATTAGGAAACATAACACATAATATGCATAAGCCAATTATATTAAAATATCGCTTTCATTTTTCTGTTAATGCATCTTCCGTTAATGCATTCAAAATATTTGTGAATGATGATAAAAAAAGAAATATTAACTGGAAATTATGTGAATTTTTCAGTAATAGTTGAATATCCTAGCCAAGTTACCAAATTCTGTAGAACAAGACTTCGGCTGTTTAGATCACAAACCCAAGTGCTTTTGTGGCGTCCCCCCAATTGCACACGTAAATGATATGTCTGAAGAAATGTTCTATGAAACAACCAGCTGTTGTTAACTTTGCCACAAAGTTGGTTTTTTTTATTTTTTTTCCGAGCTCCAACTCCAGCTTACAGTTTAGTTTATTTGTCAAGAACTAAGTGATATCCTGACCAAAGACCTTTGATATAAGCAGCTGGCAGTTAATAAACACTGAAAATTACAACTGCCATAAAATGAAAAACATATTACGATTTATAAAAATGCTATTAACACACTGGCCATAGAAAACACCTGCAAAACATCTTGTAACTTAAAACCAAAATTGATAATTCATTTTCACATTTTTGTATGACACGGTGATGCAGATAATTGTTCCTTTATGAAATGACCTCTCAAATTAAATGTATAATTTGCTTTTATGCAAGAAGCTGTACTGGAATCTCTGGAATTACTTGTGTCTAAAGTTATGTTTATATCTAACTACTTACAGAATGGTGACCACTGGAAGTTTACTCAAAGGAATGGCATTTATTACTGCTAAAAAGAATTTCAAATATCTGCTCTCTCCATGTATAAAGCAGTTTCTCCTGGAATTGGGCAATGGCTTATTCTAAGTAAGAGGAAGCAATAACATTTTGTTTTTTGCCCAAAAACCACATCACTGACTTCATTTGATTTTGAAAGTCAAGTATGTCTTTAAAAAACTATATTCACTGCTTTATTTCACATTGAAATGCAAGTTTTAGCATGATTGCAATCCAAATTTCAGATGCACTGAAAAAGGAAATTCAAATTCTTTGTTCAAGTCTAAATTTCAAGACATTTCTTTTTTGAAGTTTGAATGAAAATGAATAAAAACAGCCAAAGGGATATTTCAGGAATGTCCCAGTAATTTTTCCAAAGTAGGAAAAGGGACCCAGGCACCTTTTAATTTTACAAATCTGTATGACTGACCTCGACTCCCAGATAGTTAAAGACATCAGAAGAACATAAGCTCAGAGATTATAAATACAGATGAAGAAAGCATTAGGCATTTTGTTAGAAACAATCCTATCAGACAGGCTGTTAGCTCTCACACCACAAAAAAGTATGGATTTAGAGTGCTGTCTAAGCTTAGAGTGCCTCAGGACTTACAAGAAAGCATGGATTTCACAAGGTAAAGTTTGGCACTTGAAGTCAGAGAGAAAGAAATAACTAATATTTCCTACGGTAACTCGGAAGAGGATAGATAGTAGTAGGTTACTGTGTTTTAAATCTGCACTGCTTCTTACAAACATATTACTGAACTTCTATAAATTAAGTTTAACTCAACTAGTTGTTTTGGTTTTTTGTTCTTTTTTTTTGTTCAAAATAAGACTATCTTATTTTTGAAGCAGATGGCAAAAGTAACCAGACGACTTCTTTGCTTTTCCACGTTTAAAATTGCATTTTGTATGGATTGACCCCAAACAATCCCCATGCTCGTGTGCTAGTAATCCTTCTGGCCTCCACACTTTCCCCACCATACCAAGGCATGTCTCCTATTGTTATTTGTGCTCAGTGTATCAGGTCAAAGGGAAAAACACTTCCCTTAGGCCCTAGCTGTGATGCCTAATAGTTCAGTGACAGAGGGATACGCCTGTGCTGCCCAGTGACTACCCAGCACACACTTTGCTGTGGTACCTGGAGTACAGTCTGCGTGAATTTCTGGGATGGACAGGTTAAATGCCCATCAGTGTTCAGAAAGAACAGGCTAACCTCATCCCGTTTTTCCCAAAGCGGAGGGCAGAGTGTATTAAGAACAGAAAGGAAAAAGCAGGTTCGGGAGGAAGCGTGGGGTCGGGGAAATACAGAAATAATGGAAAGAGGCAGGCAAGGCATTTGCTCTGGCCATCATCAGTCTGAAACAATGTGAGCGGTTGCCAAATTTCCGAAAGAAACAGACAATAATACATGGTAGCTTTAATGCAAAGTCTACAAACTCTTGCGTTGCTCACACTGGCTGTCTAGCCTCTAACTCATGGCAGTTTAAGTCCTCTGATGGTGCAGGTTTGGCGCAAGCCGGTTCCCATGTCAAGTTTTTCTCACTCAATTCAATTTCTATTTAGTAAGCGCCTGATAATTCACTGTGCATCAACTGCTGCTGTGTGTGCTGTGCGTGCTCTGTGTGCCGAAGGATTTTGCTACCTGCTGTGGGAACACAGTTAAGGTGAGAATGTGTCAGAATATGCCCAGTAACTCATCCCTTTAATTTCAGCCAGTCAACTGAATGTTATGATAATGACCAAATTAGTTTTTATATCTCACATTCATTTTTCCTTCTCATCAATTAGCTAAGTGCTTAATACTCAACTTTACACGAAGGGCTGTTGTGTAACCTATACTCTAACAGCTCTAGGAGTTATGGAGCTCATATTCCGTATGTAATTACTGCATGCATTACGGCCTAACTTACCGTCACGGGTCACCTCTATCACATACAGTCCTTCTTCTGAACCAATGGCTATTCTATCTCGATCTAAACCAGGAAGGATAAAAAAGGCTGTTAATTCAGCTATACTTAATCTTATCTTTAAAACAGACTGTTTGCTTTGAACAGCTGGAAACACTTCTAGACAAACAGATCTTCAACAGCAAATCAATTTTGCTTAAGCTCATGCAGTCTGTCAAAAGAATGCTATACGCGATATATACCGTATTGCTGAAACAACCTGTTAAACAACTAACCAGTATTATTTACTCTGAGCGTATGAAGAAATTTGGATATCAATGCAAGATTAGCATTTTCCCCCCATTATTAAATTCCTATGAAGGAATTCAGCTGAGGAATTTATTTCAAGGTGTCAGTGCTCTCATTACAGAAGCCCATCTAAAAGCTCCAACAACTCACACACTTAGAAAAGTTAAAACAAACATACCTACAATAGCAGCAGCTAAGCTTGCTTTAATAAGAGGCAGTGTACTGTCATAGGCTTCTTGTGGAATATGCACAACCTGGTTTTTCAGCCTGTTTTTGTGCAGGATAGACTGCAACCCTTCTAGGATCCCGACCCATTTTCTCTTCTCATTCTCATTTTCCGTCAGGATCAGTAGAGAACAAGACTTTGAAGGCAAACCTAAGAGAGAAGCCGTCACCTTTTAACAGACAGAGAAAGTGAAATTAATAAAAGTAATAAAAGCCCTTTTTGTCAGTATGATACACTTCACAGAACTGCGAAAATAAAACACACTTTTTCATAACAGCGCGATGATGCACCTGAGGGGTGTACAACACAGCAGACAGCTAATATGGCCACTGCACTTTGAAAAAATGCACAAGCCTCAGCGGTTTTGTTTAAAAATACTCAAACTTGCTTAATCATTCCAAATCCTAAAATACAGGCAAGAAACGCTACATTCCTTTCCTACAAGGCAGTAAAAGGCTCCTTCCTGCTCCGAACTGGAATTTCAGTAGCATGCCATAATTTCTCCTGATCCTCCCTGCCTCCATCTTTTAATAACTTATTGAAAGTGACATACATGCTTTCTGAGTCAGATGCATTTAAATCCAATGGCATTGCTATGATCACTTCTAGATTTTGATTTTGCAACTTAATTTTCAAAATATTTCCCCAGGGGGAACAGCACATCATATCCGCATTAAAAGCTCTGGAGGAAAACAGTGTTTTGAGACTGAAGTACTGCATTCTCCCACTTTCCATGTTAAACGAAAATCACTATGGCTTCACTTAATAATCAGGTAAATCATCCTATAGATCTCAAAGCGGAATGTATTCTGAATAGAAGAACTATCCGGGAACTTTCTGTTGCGCAAAGTATGCACTTACTAATGCTTAATATTAGTTTTGTGTCCTGTATGAAGAGACTGAAGGGTTTGTGAGATCATGGGAACTGTGCTTTCAGTCACAGGCAGACCACCAGGCAGTACCAGCCCTCACAACGGACTTTTAGAATAACAATAGTTAAAAGAGAAAAAAAAGCAGAAAAAGGTGCAAAAGTGCAAAACTGAAGGCTGTAACTATTCATACACAGCATAACACACCTTCAGCCTATGTGCCTCGTTAAGAAAATCACTATGAAGATGGATGATGTGGTTATGCAACATACACTTCCTGAAAGAGTGAATTAAGCAATAACATTGATCTTAAAGATAAGATACATCTGAAAGAAAACTTGGGACAACAGGATGTCAAAGACAGAACTCCAAAAGTTAAGACGAAAGTGAAGAGCAGCAGGAAAAGAATTGAGCAGTTTGCAATTCCTTATAGCTCTTATTACCTTGCATCAAACTTTGTTCATGTCTAAACAGTAACTAAGCATTAACATTTTAAAGATGAATGGTGGCATAATGGATAATATTTCTAAAATTGAAAACAACACAAAACCAGACTTCAGCTATTGTTTTCCATCTGAAGTACCACCACTCTTCAGTCTTTTGAAGGTAGCATCTTACATGCAGTCAAATGCGGAAAAAATGGGAGAAGTTGGTCATAAAATACTTAGCATTAGTCATCATACAAAAATCCATTATTTGCCATGAAACTCAAGGCTTCTGAACTCAAACTGCTAAGCTCTGGAAGGACTCCACTACAGACACTCTTACGTTATTATTAAAAATGCATCAATGCCAGGACAGCCTAACATCCAGCTTTAAAAACTGGTTACCAAGGAGAGATGTTGGAGTCTGAGACAAGCTCTTTCCCTTCTTGATCTCATGGGGGGGTGTCAGAGGTGGCAATATTTTAGTGTTTGGCAGCATTCTGGTATTGCTTTCTGCTGGTGGAAGATCCAGAAGGAATGAAAATCTGTCTTTGGTGGGCCACCAATATCATCATGTGTTACGTGAAATGACACACATGAAAGAAGGACCACATTTTTACACAGATGATGTAAAGTAACGGCTTTAGCTGTTGTGTAGAAGTCACTCTATGTCATTATGTCATCAAGATGCAAATCGAGAATGAAATGAAATTGAGAAAATAGACTCTCCTGCATCAGGTATTACCGTGTTGCAGTTTTAGAAATTCCTTCTTTTGAAGGAGGACATAAAACTGAGAAGAGAGGCGGACTTTGGCAGCATCTTCTCTGGTCCCTGTCAACAGGGTATCTAAATGGATACACTCACACACCAGGCTTCCAGTTAATTCATCAGATCTCTTTAGTAGGGGATAATCTGATCAAACTGTGGAAACATTTTGCCATGTCTATCCACACAAGTATTCTTACATGGGGATATTTAACAAAAGTCTTTTTTCTCAAATACCCTTTTAGTCAAAAACTGCAGGCAGAAATTAGAGCAGCAAGTCAGGCAGGCTAAACTGTATGGATGCTTTGTTCTTAAACAAATCAGCCACCATTCCACATAGCTCATTTTCTCTCCTCAGAAGTCCTTTCCCATAGTATTCCACATTTGCCAATTTGAGAAGGGTGCAGGCAGATGGAAATAACAAAAAACCAAACCCCAAACATTTAGAAACAAGTAAGAGAAAAATGAAGGTAAAAGTGTAGCAGACTAAAGCATGAAAATCCACTGCAGAAAATATTTGTACCAACATGCAGAAAAGCAAAGCCACAGAAGCATTCAAGTAGCCAAGACACTTCCTAAATAAAACCCTAAAGGACCAATTGATTGGAAGTGCATGTGACTATCAGCTCCATGTTCCACTGATTTCATTCTAAGTGACAGAGGATCAGAGATGCTGAAAACGGTGAGTTTCTGTATTTAAATGCAAGGGATAATAGATATTGGCTACTAATGTACTCTACTCTGTATTTTAAAATTCCAGATTAAATATAACTCACATAAAACCTAGAAAAGAAATTCCTGTTGTTAAAAACTAAATGCAGCATTCAGATACAACATACATGAAAGAGGATATTGTAACTAAGCTATTTATTTTCTCTTATTTTACATTTTTCCCTACTATACTTAAATATGAAATTAGGCAAACTGAAATTTCAAATGTATTTTTTTTTATACAAGACAATATATGGCAAATTAGAACCAGTGAGCACATCCCAGCTTCAGCCTACACTGTTACAGTATCAGTTCCTAAAGCAAGAGTCCTCCAAAGCAAAGAAAGAAAAATCAGAATCTAGTAATGCCAATGGAAGAGGAGACAAAAATATACTGAATTGATGATCCAGAAAATAAAAAAAGGAAGCAGCAAAAGATGGAGAACTTCGTTCTTTACAATTCAGTTATAAAAGGAGTATCATGTTGTCTTTCTACACATTTCAGCATCCCTTGTAAATTCTTATACTTTTGCATAACTTAATAAACATTAAATATGGATAATGTACTTCACTATCAAAACAAAACATTGGTATTTAACTTGTATTTTCTTAAATAGTAAATTGGTAGCCATACCCTGAATATACAAGGGATGTCTTTACGAGTCGCATGTATTACATCCGATGCTAGGACAGAGCTCACACAAAAATCTTCATCTCTAGTAAGAAAGAGAGCAAGAGAATCACATACATGCACACGCTAACGTTATTCAGCAAAATCTAATTGGTATCACAACTGTTTCAATAGGCTGCAATCTCCTAATACCGCACAGAGGTCACAACGGCCATCACTGCTTTGATATGCTCTAACCATCCTTGATCCAAACAACTCACAAGCTTTAGTTATGTTTCTACAGCATTCAGTACATGTAACTCAGTCCACCTGAAATTAAGTGGGGTGGCTTTGTGTAGTTCTGGTTTACCAACCACACCTATTCTACAATTAGCAGCAAGAATATTGCTCTTCCAGCCCAGCAGACACATTAGAAATGAATAATTCATACCTCAATGTGTAGCAAGAGAGGGGCCTTTGGAAAAAAAGAAAAGTCACATAAAAAGCTCTTGGCAACATAATTAGAGTTTGTGGGATTTAAGTAAGGGTTTTCAAAACAGCTAGATTTTATTCTCTATTACAGTAAAATAAACAGACATCAGAACAACTTTTGCATTTTAGAGTGCTCCACCCCAGAGGGCTTGTCTGCACAAGCCTTTTTAAACTGAATTTGACCACGTTCATCACCATAATTGCCATTTTTAGTATAAAGATGACACTAATGCCTGAAACTTGCCCATGCTAGAATTCATAGCTATGGTGGTTAACGTCTATTAAACATCTAAGAATCCTCAGAAGACAGACTCAAAGAGGCAGATACAATAAGCAGATAAAGCATGGGACAGTTAGTGTAATATCTGGCTGAGTTGCTTCAAGCAAAGTACTGATGTCAACGCTGTTATTTGCAATACTTCCACGCTCCTGCTCCCACTGCCAGCATGTCAGAGAGCTGACACTGACGGTTCTCAGAGAATAAATGTGGGAACAGAACAGCAGTACTGGTGCAACCCCACGGTACTACTGTCTGGAAAAAATATAAATCAAGGTGCTTGCGATTGCAAACTTTATATTCAACAGAGATAGGAGGTGGCGTAACATTAAAAGGTATTACACTTTTTTGATATTTCCATAAATTGAAATAAAAAAACCTTCTTGGTTACTCTGATCAATGTAAGTCTCAGATCTTTTGTAGACGGTGTTCGGTGGTTCAAATGGTTCACTGTGAGAAAATGACTCCTGTGAGAAGGCAGGGTCAGAGCTGCTTGCACTGTAAGTTAGCTGGTGCTTTTCTGAAGACTACTTGGGTTTTTCTGGTGTTCCTGAAATTACTGGCTCTGGGATGAACTGTGACTCAACGTTGAGGTCAGAGTGCAGGGTAGAAAACAACCTACCAAAACCTATTTGTTTTGCATGTGTGCCTATGGAATTCTAGGAAGAAGCATGCTAATACTGTAAATATTAGTGATTGTGGTATAAGTGACTATAAAGTCACTTATTGTAGTATAAGCGACTTGTTGAGCCAACTCGTTCAGCCTAAACTTAGCTGCAGTCTATGTACAGAACACACAGGTCTTCTCAGACCAGAGCTCTCATGATCTTCAAGTTTTCTGTGTACTATAAATTAATATTCCTTTTAGGAAAAAAAAATACAGAGGATTTGTATTCTGTCATAAAAATACAAACCTGAGATCCAAGACTTGACTTGCAACAACTCCAGGCTGGGTGGATTTTCCTTCAGGCACATCATATAAGAACAGTTTACAGTCACAGACAACTGCATAAGCCCTCTGCCACCCTTTCTTAACTCCTGTAGGCTTTGGGACCTGCGTATAAATAACTGATTGCTTATTAAATGTAAGCACATGTAGTAGACATAGAAAGCAGGGACATTTAGAAAAGCTTATACTTAGATCAACGGAATTAGAACACGTTCTACTTGCCCTTCAAAACGGAGTGAAAAATGTCAAGTAATCAAGCAATCATTTTTCCTCCCTTAAGCTCAACCATGCCCTGTTACAGTTTAATAAATATATTAAGTAGTATTAGGACAAACAATGGGGCTTGTATATTCCACAAATACCAAAACGGTAGGACAGTTTACCTTTTATATTATGCTTACATCAACAACAGAAATTTTTCCTTAAAGCATGCTTTTTTCCGCCACCCCTGCTGCTTATGAACACTGTAGCTACTAATCTACTAACCTTTAGCTCTTGTAGTAAAACCAACCGTTTCTCCCACATCTAAAGCAATGAAGGTTAAATAAGTTACACAGACGGCACACAAAGCCTTAAGGCTTTAGCATAATTTAGGAGATCTGTTTAAACAAACTTGGAGGTTCCAAGCTGCCTGGCTGTAAGTGAAGTTTAGTATTCTTCCCTTGTTCAAGAACAAAAAGCTGTTACCTTGACATAACCTTTATAGGCGGTTCCTATTCCTCTTTGCACATCTACTCCGAGAGGCCTTTTGGCTTGCTCAGGGGGTATGGGGCAGACCTGAGGTGCACTATCCTTGCAGGAAACATGGCATGCAAATGAACACACTAAGTACAAAAGAGAAAATTCACAGTGAAATGCATGTATGAGTCAATCGTAACAGGAGATTAACGTAGTCCACCCTTACGCTCAGCAAATTAACCAACCACACTGAAACTACCAGTCAAATATTGCAACAGACCACTACGCTAAAGGAATGAACACACCTAGATATTGTACGAGGCTCTCCAAAGGGCTTTTATTTTGTCTTTTAAGCCTATTACTTCCATAAAGGGCAGGAACCGAGTCCACATTTCAAGGCAACTTATGAAAGCATTTTCCAGAAGGAAAAGGAGTTGGTCAGCCTCACTGGCGTTAAGCAGCAACTAACCCAGTCAAAGAAGAGAAAAAGTATTAATAAAGGAGGAATAAAAATTATGGGGCAGTGATAGGAGACAAGATAAATATAGTAGGTGTTTAATTTGATCCAAGTATGCAAGAATACTTCAAAGATAAAGTAAAACTAAACTGACCAAAAGAAATAGAAAGGGTTAAACTATTAAACACAAGGAATAAATTTGAAAGCATAATAAAGTAGAAAGCAGGAGATAAGGACTGAAAGACTGTGGTGTGAAAGGGGCATATATGTATCTCTCAGAATTCAAGTAAGGAGCACACAACTACACTAATCGTTGCATCCTTTCTTACCATTTACACCACTTTGTACCACTTTGTGCTGCATCCGGCAAGAGACAGAGGTCTCTAGGTCTCCTGTCTATAGAGCACTTCACACAGAAGCACTACACAGAAAAAACTCAGAATATACGCCAGTTGACATGAGACAGACTACATGAACTGAGGAATGAATTAACTTGTTATATCAAGGCATCCTACCCACAGTTTATGGGCCAGACCTTTCCACAGAGGTTTTTGCCTGGTTTGTCCCAGCTGCCCTGTTTCTACCAGTAGGCTTGGGAAGGCAGCGGGAGAGTGGCATGGCACTGCGCTCCATCCTGTGCCTCCTCCTACCCGTATTCTCAGAAGCGGGCACCTGGCAGATACCCTATGCCCATCTAGTCCTGTAATCATGAAGGGTTAAAGGATTCCAGAAGACCTGCTTCTGCTAGAGCCACAGACTGGCCTACAAACCTGCTCCTCATGATGCCAGAGGGAACAGCCAGGAGAGAGGGCAGCCCAGAGCAGGCTGCCTGGCTCCTTCTTTGAGCTACGGTCTGCTCCCAGGAGGATGGGGGTTACCAAGAAGTCATGCATGCCAAGTACTGTAGGTGCTCCCCAAGGCCAGGTAATAAATGTAGCTCTTTCAGGAGGCATCAATTATCTGTGATTGTGCATATCAAGGCACACCGGTTGGTGAATAGGGAAAATACACAGGATATAGCCGGTTCCACAGGACTCTGGAAGTGCAGCTGTATTTTACCGTAATCTCCAGCATTAAAAAGAGGAGGAACTGGGAAAAGCAAGTGTCTGGGAGTGGAAAATGGCAAAGTTTTGTTTTACTGGAGTCATCTCTATTCTTATGTCAATGTGATTCTATTTTTTTCTGTAGCTATCAAGATCTGGGGTAGAAGAGGCAAACTTGAAACTAATGATGCAGAGCTTAATCAAAATACATGAGAAAAAAAAGAGCAAAGTTGATAGCTACACTAAGGGAAAAAGACCATTTCAAACTTGCAGGAAGAGATGCAAAACAAGAGTTCAGAACTGTCAGCAACAGGAGACAAAAGGCAGCCCCAGGGCAAGTGCTGGCAGAGCAATAGGTGCTCCTGGGGAAAAACCGACACCAGAAGATCCGCCAGGAAAAAAGCCCTGAAGGGCAGATGAGGCAATCTGAATATGATACTGAAGGTGTCAGTGGAGAGGGTGTCACTAGCAAGAACTAAGCTAGGCACAGAAATACAGTAAGGTTATTTATACTGTAGTATATATCAACATATTTGTGGACTACTTACTAAATTCATGTGTCTAATCAAGATACACCTAAGTATTTTCAAATAAAAACCCCTCCATATACTCGAACATGGAATTCAATATTGACACATGCACCAGAGAAAGCATTTAAAATAAAAACTAATGGACAGCAAGACAGGCTACAGGCCAAAAAAACTAGCAAATGGTCCTCCCAGCACAGAGGGTTTATGATCAGGATAGCACAAAATAGACTCAGGTTCATGTTACCAGAGCCTTCCCATAGTCTTCTCCACCACAGAAACAGAAAACAGCCATGCCTTCCCCACCTCCCCCCCTAACTCACACTATAACAGCACTAATGGTACCAGAATTAATTAGTAATATGAAAGGGAACCATTAGGGCTTATATTAATTCTTTGACTGATGATGATGCAAAAGAACGAACCATTCAGTGGCAGCCACCTCTCTCTTTCATTCCCTCCCCAAAGAAATGGTTGCCTTAAAATACATTAGTGTTTTGGGATGATTTTTTTCAGGGACTTGCTGAAAATATAAAAAGTTTAACTGACTCACCGTCACAGGCATAACCTTGTCGAACTAATCCCACCATAAGAGAGGTGCAATGACTACACTGAGTAGGGCTTGTGAATGACTTGATGTTGAGCTGGTGAGCTTTAGGCTGAAAGATACATTCAGGATAAAAAAAAATAACTTTTCACTTTCTGCACTTATGCAACGCAAGCATTTCCCTTCACCACCCTCCAAGTGTATCGGAGTACACAGTAAGAAACCTGGGCTTCTTTTAAGTAAGTGCAGCTTGTAAAAGGTGCTGCAAGACAACCGTAACAGTTTTATTTCCAATTGCCTAAAACACTCAAACCCAAACCTACAACCAACTATTTTTCGTCATCCCTTCTGACAAATCAAACCCCATCAACTTGCATTCAGAAACATTTGATAAAAAACAGAGGCCTAACAAACACACACATGACAAACCCAAACAGGACAAGAACAAACATGGGGGGCTAATTTGTTAATGATATTTTTTCCTTTGTTCTTTAGAATAAGGTTAGTTAGCACAGTCCCCCTACCTTTGGTACAGCTAGAGAAATGGACTGAATGGTGGGGGAAGGAGCAGCAGGCATCCTCTGAAGCCGAATTGGTTCCTGAATCACAAAAAACTGTAGTTGAGCAAAATGAGGCTTCAAGAATTTGTTTCAAGATCGGGGTGGTAAAGCTTATTGTTTTCTGATTATTTTTTTTCTTTTTTTGAAAATTATCAAAAATTTAATCGTCATAAACATCGCCACTCTGATTTAATAGAAACAGATTGTGTTTTAAAGCACTCACAGGAAAGCCTGCACACTAACAAACAAGCAGCAATACAGAAAACATATGAAAATGAGGTACATCAACATAGAGCTAGCAAAAAGGTTTCATTTGCAACTGTCCTCAAAGCAGGTGCAATTAACACCGACACATTGCAAATAAGCAACATTCAATCCTGCTTCTTCATAATGAATGCTGCAATACGTATTTATCACGAACAAGACAGAGAGACTTTCTAGTGAATTACTCTTCAGGGTAAAATAACGGCTTTCTTACTTCTTGTTGTTGCTCTGCAGTTACAACTGAAGTAGACGGTGAAACTTCTGACTTGGGACCCTGCGTTTCCTGCTCACTAATAGAACTGGTCTGCAAAAGTGACAGCAAACATGTTACATTAGATACCACAGACCTGACAAAGTGTTCTCGTGGCAACATAATGGAAACAAAACACAATGCTGATTTCTATATGCAGTACACATATATCTAACAACTTTCCACTCTGAAAAAAAAAAAAGTTAAAAAAAAAAATCTTTCCTCAAAACAAACCCTGCCACCTGATGGAAAAGCTGTAAAGCTGGAAGTACTGAAATGCAAAACCTCATAGCAGGCAGCATAAATGCTGTAACAGCCTTCTTCTCCCAGCACGGCGGTGTCTAATCTCTTGCACGCAGGTACGGAACGGTGCTTGAGAAGCCTGGCAATCACCCATAAAATAGCTCATTTCTCACGGTAGCTTACTACACTAGGATTTTTCTAGCACACAGCAACCAGCAATTCTGCCACGGCAAAAATTCTTAAAGTAGTACTACACAATCTTTTAAAAAGTTCTTTAAAATGGTTGGCCTCTGTCATTAAAAGAATAATGTCTACTTAATCACATTGTCTTACATTTCACTAAATTTTAAGACCACCATCCATTACAAGCCTTCTATTAACTCCACACTTAGATTAGCAACTACTAATTGCCAGCACAAGGGGGAAGTATGCTACAATTCTAGAGCTAAAGAAGCTGGGTGTGGAAGTAGGATACTGTATTACTGTACTCTGAGGATATAATGAAAATCATGATTAACAAACATCAGATTAGACATCACATCAATGATGTAATTAGCACTAAAGGCAACAAGTAATGAATCACTCACTTCCCTGCCAGTTTAGACAGGAAGATGGCTCGAGTTCAGTTAGCTCACTAAATATGTTCAGATATTTGTTATTTTTTTGGTTATGAATTGATTGGTAGGGCTGGGCCATTTCAGATCAAATTGTACCATTATGTACCAAAACGCTAAGCGTGATTCAGCTTTAGCCATACGGATAGTCAAAATACAAAATACTAAGCCTGTAAAGAGGTATTAAAAGAAAACTAAACTAGCTCTATTTTGTGGATTAAGTTATAGAGAAGTTAGGGAAGCAAAATATCTAGTTTTAGAAGGCCATTTTTACTATGACAGGTCACAACAAAATAAGGACACAAAACTACTAGCAAAAACTTACTTCTTCCCAAAAGGCTAGCAGAGAAGATGTAGACGAAGAAGAAACAGAATCCTTTGTTGTAATGGATATGAGGGATAAAAACGATCACTTATCACCCACAGGAAAACTTCAGATAGAATACTAGTAGGCTAGCTAAATATAATGTTTTATATGGGCAAATTATATTTATTAAAACTAAATTAACCCACAGCGGATGACACGAACTATCTTTAACTACATGTGAAAAAAATTGTTAATGGAAGTCATTAAGTACAGTATCAGCAATTTTAATCTAATCCATCAGAAAATGCCACCTGAATTTCCATAGCAACTATATATTTACTGCAGGACCTGTAGAATGGAATCTTTATCAGTTACGGGCTTGATCACAGAATCACAGAATTGTCTAGGTTGGAAGGGACCTTTCAGATCATCGAGTCCAACCATTGACCTAACACTGCCAAAAACCATCACTAAACCATATCATTAAGCATTCTAAGACATTCTACATGTTCCTGTTTTAAGTATATCTGGTACTTTTTAAAGCAATGTTTTAAAATACCATGGTCAGTAGATAAAAATTATTATTCAGATAGTAGCATATATCATGTTTCTCTCTCTTCCGTCCACCTCAGCCATATAGTACATCTTGCGGCTTCAGCAAGAAAGTCAGGGTGAACATTTTGTGACTGGGAACAGCACGTACACAAAGTATATGCAAATACCACAGCACGCCATAGGCTTTCTTTTTAGCAACAATGACAATTTGGGAAAAAATAATAAAAAAAAAAAAGAGAGAGTACACATTTCAGAAATAAAATCTAACCAGACTTACAAGGTTTTAACCTGAGCCCTTTTATCTCGGCTCCATAAACATAACAGATTATTCTTTCCAGTTCAAACCCTTGGTTTGCAAAAAAACATCGCAGAAAATCTTCAGGGATCAAGAGTTCATGAAGTAAGGAAATGAGATTCTATGTTGCATTTAACAGCTGCTTCCTCAGGGAGTGCACAAACCTTTTAAAGTGAAACGCCCACTTGGAGCTGTGGTGTGTATGATTAGTCTTCTAAGGATCAGAGGGTGCGTCACGATAAACTTATTATACCAACATCTGTGCGTTCTCTGATTCTCTTCCCAGTTCCTTCTACTCTAACCACTCCATTAAGATCTGGAGCCAACACTTTTACATATCTGTTTAAACACTCCTTGAACCGTGTGAATACTTTTCCTTTTATTAACCAGCATCTTCCAACTGCAAAGCATTTAATCCCTTATTTGTAACAGGGTGTGCCAGCCTTTCTGAAAAACCCTGAATATATATTATTTAGCCAAACGTTTGAGATTAACCTAAACAAAGAAGCTGGAATGGGAAATAATTAAATGTGAACTTCTGGGAATATTTCCCAAAGGTGCCAGCTTCTCTACAAAATGCCAAGCAATCTGACACCTACTGGGTGTCCAATTGTGTGTCATGCTGATTTGGCCAATATGCCAGATCCAAATGTGCCATATAGTGCCCAAGTGCTACTTTTATGTCACAAAACTGTAATTCAGTTACTAAATTTTAATAGTTATTTTACGTAATAACTCACTCTGAAAGTCAGATCACGTGCAAGAGGAGAGGTGTTGAAATATTCAAAAATGGAATCTTGAAAGTCTGGAAGTTTGAGACCTAAAACCCAAAGCAGAACAGGCTTAGTTAAAAGGCAACATTGCAGGTGGTGTTAGAACTCTGTTAAAACACAGTAACTTTAATTACCTGAATCTGTTCTGTATTTTTCTTCCAGTTTTTTCTTCAAACCTTCCATCTCTTCCAATAGTTCCCTATTTTTTGCTTCCGATTCCTTTAATTTACTAAAGCAATACAATATGATCAAAATGCAGTCTGAAATACCTCCAAGGCAGAGATGTCAGTGTATAGGCTTGTTCATTTCTGGTCCTACATCTCAGAGTACTGGAAAACTCTTTGGTTTTTGGTTTTGGGGTTTTTCTTTTGAGGAGTGGTTTTTAAAAAAAATTTTTTTTCTTAAGGCTGATTAATTTTATTTTCCCCCTAAATAGGCATCTCACTACTTGACTAGATAGTGAAAACTGTACTTGAGACTCCTACTATCATTGCAGATACCTGCCATACAAAATTATTCCAGTAGTAGCTTGGCTTTTAATTCCCACGAATATGTCTACTCTGCAGTTAGTCTAAGAAGAGGTATAGAATTTGATTTGAATTGGCTCTTATGCCTTTTTTTCCCCTCAGGTGCCCAAGATCTGTATCTTATTATCAAGCTATTCACAGCAGTGATATGTTTACTTGAAGAATTTTTTACAGTTCTCATTTGACTATGTAAGAAATGTGTAGTCTGTAGAATGGGATCTTCCTGGCAGCCCAATATCCCAGGCACAAGGGGCCATTTTTAAGAAAGTTGTTACTATTCTAACGAGCAGTTTAGAGCAGTACATTAAAACCCAAACAGAACCAAAGCCCTTATTACCTTTCAAAAGATATGTTTGCATCTTTAACTTTGCGTAGCTCTTCTTGAACTAGCTGTTTGGCACGAATTTCTGCATCAAGGGCAGACTGTAATTCCAGCCTGGCTGACATATCCAACTTCTGACTGCGTCGCACTTTCCAAAGTGGATCCTGTTGCAATAAGTTACTGAATATTAATATCAACTGTCTAAAGACATTTCTGTTCTTGTTCAAAGACGTAAATTAGCTTTCACACTGGTTCAGAGAATGCTCTTTTAATTAGTTATGGCCAGTATCCCTGCTGCATGGAAATCAGTTGATAATCAGACTATGTTACGCAAAAATGGGAGTAATGAGCAATTTTTATATCGGTTAAACCACTAACACAATACGCTTGAAACCAAAATGCTGGATCACTGAAGCATGGAACTCAAACTGAGAGAACCCATGGAAAAGGGCTAGTTTTCCTTGCCCAATCTAGAAAAGAGTGTAAGACTTGCACGGTGACATACTGGACTTTCAAACATGAGATAAATGTCAATATTTAATGTAAAGCATACTAATCTAAAACATACCAAGAGTAGGAAAACCATAAAAAAAAGGCAATAATCCAGCCTTGAGATACCCACGATAACCAGAACACTTGCCTAAATAATTCTCACGCTTGCTAAGTAACAGACGCTATACTTCTGCATACACCATGCAATTCCACCCTACTATCCCCCAAAGCTAATATCCCGAGCTTTTCCAGGGATTTGTCAGTGTGGACTACATTTTTGATATTCCCTAACGGATATCTCTCTAGTCACACATGAACTTGCAAATAACTGTCATGAAAATGAGAGGCATTTTTTATGTTGAGAAATAATTGCTTTAGATCAGGTTCTGCTGAAGTTACAAAACTAGTTGTAATTTAAAGAACAGAGAGCATTCTTTGGCAGTAGCTAAGAAGAAAATGCCAAGTGCATTTGATCCGATCTTTCTTCCTATTAAACCTCTCAATATTATAATCCTCTCTTGATGATGTAGGCAAATGTTAGCTCATAGGAAGTCATAACTTTCTCTTATTCTCTCCTACTCATAGGTTTGGAAGGGGTAAGTACCTTCTTATCTGTATAAACTAGCAACAGATGGACTCTTTGCATGGCAGACTGCGCTGACTGGCATTGCTAGGAACGTGGGCTTCCTTGCCTAGCTGGAAATGGCTCTCCCCTTCCTTACGCAGGTATTTAGTACCTGCCAAGGCAAACCAGTGTTTTCATCTTTGAAACCATACTCCTTTGTGAGAACTCTTCTATTTTGCAGACTTTTTTTTGGCATTCACATTACTACTGTATGGGAAAATTATGGCACAAGGTCTCATCGTTCTGCATGTAAATAAATCTACATGCTCTCAGTGTGTTACTAGTTTGTAACAATATCAACCAGCTAATACTCGTTCACAAAGAAATCTTTGTTATTTCGCTGTAACAGCACTTAAAATCATTCTCTTGCATCTAACATGGTGAGGTATTTTTCCGTACTCCTCTTTAATGCTTTAAGTTATTGCTTCTTCTCTCCACTGCACTGTCTAAAGCTGTTTGTGATGGTAGATACTAGTATGAAACAACCGCCCCCTGTAACTACCAAATTCTGAACAGATAACCTAGATGCATTTCACAAGTACTAGGTAAAAAGCAGAAAGCAGAACAGAGGACTTATTAGAAAAGAATTCTGATTATGAACAGATAGCTGAAACTAAAAATTAGCTTCTAGCTTCTTAGATATCCCCAGGACAGCCTGAATGCTTGCTGTTTTCTTACCAGTGTTCGTGACCCCAAACTGGAACTTCTCAGTGATTCTAGTTCTTCTGTCATCTTGGAAGCTAACGCTTGGAGATAGCCACGAGCATCCTTCTCATCGCTTACCCTGTTGTGCAATTACAAAAAACTGTTACTTAACAGGTCCTTGGCTCATAGCATCAAATACTGTACCATCAAATAATCAGTGTCTGCACTGGATTTAGGGACATACAGAAATGGACAGAGCAGGAAGAACTCTCCCAGCAACAGAAAACTGAATACCTCTTGGATCACCTGCTTTAGATTTTTCTTTTATCTGATCCTCTTGATTGTGGCAGTTGCTAGGGAAACTGAAGTTTCCTTTTCACCATCAGCAAGAGTTCTGCAGAGGTTCACTGCTATTGTTTGGAACACGATCTGCATATTGCTTGCTCAATTTTTATAAGGGCTACTTTCAAGTCCTCCTTGTTTTGCATGCTGAAAATGCTTGCACATGGCTTGCTAAACCAGCAAATAACAGAGGGAAGAACTGACTTGTGCCTGTACTAGCGCTTGTCTAGTACAGTTAGTGAGGTTCTGTATGTTAACATGGACCTTTTAAATCATGACCATCTTCCTGAATGAATTTATCAAAATATTCCAAATTGGGTGATTTAGCGATCACTTTACAGTCTGAAGCAAGCCGACATCAAAACCCTCTCCTTTGTACTTAATAGCATCTGAAAATTTCACTTGTCATTACTATGAGCAATAATAGAAAGCAGAAGAGAACCAGTTAATCACTCCGAAGTGATTACAGTTAAACACTCAGAAGTACCATGCTTTTGTTGATCCCAGACACAGAGAAAGGGCCTAGCTATACATTAAAAAAAAAAAAAGCCAATCAATATTTTAAAAGTTGAAAGTGGCCACCTGGATCTCTAAACAGCACATACCATTGAATGATTTCTGCAATCTGAGCTTCCCAGTGAGCAACAGACTCCTTCTTTGCTGCTAGGTCTTGGAGCTCATCTTCTAGCTGTCTGTTCTGTGCTGTTAATTTGTCCACAAAAGAGCAGAGCTGAAACAAAAAAAATTATTTCACTTGTGATTCACGTCAATTTCAGACTTTTTAGATATGTGTATGTCTACACGCCTACAGAATCTGAACAAACAAGACTACCCTGGGCTATCCGGAAGTTCTAACACAGACCAAAGAACGAGAAAGGATTCTTTTTTTGTGGAACTGGAGACTAGCTCATGAGTACAGAAGAACACATTGCCAGTTCACACAAAACAATCCAAAACAAAGGAAAAGAAAAGGCAAGTGTAGAGGTCATCAAGAGGAATGAGGTTTAACTGTAAGCCATCAGGAAGGCAGGCTGCCGTTGTAAATGCTTACTTCTCTGTGCAGCCTTCATGAAGAAATCAGAAGGTGGTGTCCTCTGAGCTGTGGGAATCAATCCCACAAAGCACAGAACTGAGATGCTAAAGGTACTATTTAGCCAGATCTCTGACATTTGCATGGCGAAAACGACATTTTCGCCATATAAATAAAATGTTGTTTTATTCAGATACTGCCTGAACATTCACAGATCCTGTTCTGATCAATGAGTAGACTACTTCAACACCTGAAAGCAATGAAGAATTGCATTTTGCTTAAAAATGTTTCCTAAAATAATTACCCTCTCATTTTCTGTTGTTAGCTTTTTGTTATCTTCCAAGAGCATAGATCTTTCACGCTCATATTTCTCTTTCATTGTTCCTACTGCTTCCTCCATTTCACTGTGCCTAAGGAGAAGGACAAGAAATAGAAACAAACTGTAACATTGCTGAACCTGTAGACTGGGATTTTCAAAAGGGAATAAACAGAGTTAAGGTGAAATACCAACCTGAACAGATACCTATGCAATGCAGAACAGATACCTATGCAATGCAATACACAAAAAAAGAAATCCATAGTTAATGAATCATGCACAAAAGCTTACCTCTCTCGCTTTGTTTTCTCTAATTTATCCTTTAATATCATTATCTCTTTCTGCAGTGCGAGTTGATGGCTCTCTGAATCATGGACTTCCTTTTTCACATTTTTTACTTCCAAAACATGTGAGGCTTCTCGTCGGACCAACTCCTCTTCATAAAATAAGATCTTCTTTTCCAGCTCAGACTTAATTTTGGAAAGCTCCTGCTGATGTTCTAGTGTGGCACCTCCTGCCCGGCCTCCCTGCTTCAGCTACAGAAGAAGAGAAACCATCAGGAAGAGACTATGATCTTTAAATTTTGGGAATTTTATTTAAAATCAGAATTGTCCAATTGGTGACACTTGGGAAAAAATTTTATTTGGGCACTGAGTGATTTAAAAGGTGCCTATGTCTGTCTTCAAGCATTAAGCCCCATAAGTGACTGCTCTGCTTACATGACCCTAATAAGGGGTTCAAATGGTTTGCAGAGATAACAGATTTGGACCACGCTGGTTTAGTATCTGCTTAGAATTTATATAAACTGGACATTTTCAAGACATTAGTGTCCAATGAGATATTAAAGTCTTTCAAGCAAAAAAGCAAATAAATCTGAATGGGTTAGGTCAGGTTTCTAGTAATGCTGTAGTTCTTAAGTCTCCCACAGGTATCAACAGTTGATTAAGCAAAACTATTGCAGCTCCTGTGCCGTGAGTAAACATTTGTCAAAAAACATGTAACCTTTAGAGCTTCCAGTTCATTTTCCAGTTGTTTGGAGAAGACCTCACTGTGCTCACGAAGCTTGCGTTCTTTTGATGCTTCTGCTACAACTTCTTCAAGTTGGGCTTCCAGCTGCAACAAGAGGAATTTTAAGTCATTTCAACACAAGACAGTGCTACCTGTATCATTAATTTCCTTTCCTCCACAAGGACGAGCAGCAAGTTTTACTTATTTCTATTTTACACTGTAACAATCATCTCAGAATGTCATGATAATTGTTTTGCCTTCACCTAGAGAATACATAAAGTTTGATGATTTTTCAGTGATTAAAACACTCTGGGTTAACCACAATAGCTGTTTCTTATGCCCTCTTCTGGTTATCTCCTTGATCTTATGTAAAACTATAAATTGCCTAGCATACTAATTGGAAATTAACTTGCTTAAAGATATTACAGACATGGTCTGCAACGAGTAACTACAGAGGAAGGAAAACCACATATTTAGCCTATATCACTACTCCTCCCTCTAGCTGAAGAGAAAAATTCAGTTAAAAAAAGAAGTCAGAATACTCCAACCTTAAAGCACATGAAGACATTAAGCTTTCTAGGTTTAAAGCTGACTATGAGTCAGAGTCTGCAAGAATCAAAACACAAGAACTAAGAAGCTGGGCGTATAGCAAGAATAGTTTCCTCTGGATTAAAAGCAGCCTGAGTACAAACAAAAAAGAAGACCCAGTTCATTTCCTGATACATCAGTAAAACATTTTGAAACAAATTCAAGACTTATTTTGTGAACTGCAGCAAAGTTACACGGAAGATTTACTGGGGCAATTTCTTACAGATGGACGAAGTAAATTATCGCTAACAGTCCTAATTTTTCAATACAATCACATATGAGATACTGAATAAGCAGCAGCTGAAACACGTTATTGTTAGCTATTTTATCAAGCTACCTCTTTTCTGATCTTCTCCGATTTACGGATGTCCTGTCGCATAGCATCAATTTTCTGCATGCTCATTTCCACCTCCTCCTCTTTGTCGCGAAGTTGCCGAGACAGCTTCTGCTTTTGAGACCGCAAGTCTCCCATCCTCTCACTGAGCTCGGAGAACTCCTGCACAGCTAGCTTCCTTTGTTGGTGGGCATCCCTCAATTCTTTGGATTGCATCTTTAATCTCTCTGAAGCTTCTACAAGTTGCTGGTTTAAATAAAGATATAATAAAAAGAATTATTTGAACTCCATATATTCTTTCCAAGAAGAAAGGAACTGGACCTACATAAGCACGAGTTGAAAGCTCAATCACCTTATATAACTTCTAAATTCTATTTCTCATTCTTAATTTACACTTTACTTTTTTTTTTTCTGGCTAAGCAGCTGCAGTAACATACCAAGACAGCAGTTATTCTGCTTCTTGTGTGGCAGCTCCAATAGTACCTTTGGTGTTCCAGAAGACTTCTTATATATCTGACTACACAAGGCCACCTCACTTCTAAATAACTTAATTTTAGATTACCACCAGGTACCTGTACAACAATAGTAACCTTTTTTAAAGGAATGTTCTAGTAGACAGCACATTCAAGGAAGCCATCAAAGACATTGTACCAGCATTGAGATGCTGCAGCAAATCTTATGAAATTCTTCAGAAAACTGAGGGAGATTGCTTAGAACAAACTGTAAAGTTCTAATACTTTAACTGAAAGTAAAAAAGCTGTTTACAGCAAGTAGTTAGCAAAAATTAACAAGATTAAAATACAGATTGAATGTTCTACATAAAATCATTTGAGAGTAGGAGAAAAAAAAATAAGAAAAAGAGCAGAGCTAGACAACAGAATAAATGTATACTGGCTAAGGGACTTCTAAGAATTTCTGCCATTGGTAGGAGTACTGCAGGAGCATTCATTAACTTCCCTAAAGGCATGTGTTCAAACCAGAAGGAGCAGATTTGCCTTCTCTGCTACTCATACACTCTGGTAAATAACCCTTGCCAGTGGTAAACAGACAGAAGAGAGACTGTAAAGTTCTAGCAGACCAAAAACCCAGAGATTTTGCCCCATGGATTACAAACGTCACGTGAACAATACGGCTGCTACACTTTTCCAAAACTAGTTATTTGAATACAGGTAGGTGTGGGGTTTTTTTATATTATAGAAAACAATACGAAATAAATGCAAACCCCTATTTACTGCAAAATATTTGCTGACTTAAACTAAGATACTGTTACATTTTACAAAGCAAACAAACGTGTAATTTACACAACAGTAAATAAACGCAGCAATTACATAAAAGTAATCCTCAGCCTTAAGCAATAGTTAACCTTCTGATATTGCAAAGACTAAGTGGACTCAAGCTGGAACAGTGACCTAGCTCTATTAACTCCTTCATATATATATACACACACACACACACACACATACACACACACACACATGCACACACTTTTTGGTATCTACAGAACTGATGACTAGCCATAGATTTGAGTTTAACTCCTGTGTATATTATCAAAGAATCATAGAATCCTTTAGGCTAGGCAGGACCTTTAAAATCATCGAGTCCAACCGTTAACCTAGCACTGCCAAGTCCACCACTAAACCATGTCCCTAAGCACCACATCCACACATCTTTTAAAAACCTCCAGGGATGGTGACTCAACCACTTCCCTGGGCAGCCTGTTCCAATGCTTGATAACCCTTTCAGTGAAGAAATATTTCCTAATAACCAACCTAAACCTCCCCTGGTGCAACTTGAGGCTGTTTCCTCCCATCCTATTGCCTGTTACCTGGGAGAAGAGAAACTTTCTTTCAGGTAGCTGTAGAGAGCAATAAGGTCTCCCCTCAGCCTCCTTTTCTCCAGGCTAAACAATCCCAGCTCCCTCAGCCGCTCCTCATAAGACTTGTCCTCTAGACCCTTCACCAGCTTCATTGCTCTTCTTTGGATGCACTCCAGCACCTCAATGTCTTTCGTGTCGTGAGGGGCCCAAGACTGAACACAGCACTTGAGGTGGGGCCTCACCAGTGACGAGTACAGGGGGATGATCGCTGCCCTAGTCCTGCTGGCCACGCTATTTCTGATACAGGCCAGGATGCTACGGGTTTTCTTGGCCACCTGGGCACACTGCTGGCTCATAATCATCTGTCTGTTGATGAAAACCCCCAGGTTCTTTTCCACCAGGCAGCTCTCCAGCCACTCTTCCCCAAGCCTGTAGCACTGCAGTGGAGTCTAAAACAGACTCCCACCACACTATCTGTCTTGCTGGCCTTCCCCCCGATTCCTACCCAGAAACACTCCACCATCATGAAGCTCTAGACCCTCAAAACACTCCCTGACATACAGGACTACCCCACCACCTCTCCTTCCTTGTCTATCCCTTCTGAAGAGTTTATAACCCTAATTCCGACATGACCATTCTCAAGCGCTTCTGTGGTTTCTAACACATCAATAACCCCTGCGTCTTTGTTGTCACATGGCTCTCCAGCCCCTGAGATGGCAGACCGGAGGACCTCGCTAGCATCCCTCAAACACTGGTGTGCCCCCCCAGACTTATCTCTAGCGAGCCTGGTTTTATCCCTTTCCCTCTTCAAATCTAGTTTAAAGCTCTTTCAATGAGCCCTGATAACTCCTGCACAAAGATTCTTTTCCCGCTTCGAGACAGGTGTACCCACCTGTCACCAGCAGGCCTGGTGTCATGTAAACCGACTTATGATTAAAAACCACAAAATTCTGCTGGTGACTTGGAGGCAGGTATTGATCTGCTCGTTCTTCCTGTTTCTTCCCTCAGCCTTCCCTGCAACTGGAAGGATAAGAGGAGAACACTACTTGCACTCCTGATCCTTTAACTAGTCATCCCAAGGCCCTGAAGTGTCTCTCGATTGCCCTCGGACTTCTGTTGAGACAGTTAAGAATTAGGAATTAAACTAAACCCATTCTTTAGGTGTTTGTTCCATCTAGCAGAACACATTTGAAATAAATGTCTATCAACTGCCAAAAAAGAAACTGTGCTACTTTAGAAAACTACTGTTAACAGATTCACTAACACCTCAGTATAGTTTTAAAAAGCAAAAATTAAAACACTAAAATAGAAATCACAACAGAACTGTTCTATAATTACTTCACACGACCATTTTTAAATGTATCCATCTTTGGATCGATACCTTATGAAGGTCCTCCTTTTCTTGCCGCAGTAGTCTGCACTGTTTTTCCAGTCCTTTCAACTTGTGTATAGAGTCTTCATGTTCCTGTCGGAAAGCCACGGCATCTGCAAGCTGTCCTTCCAGTTTACTTATATCTGTAGATTAATACATATTAAAGATTTACACCAATAAAGCAGACAACCTTACTCAAGCAAATCAGCATCACTGTGCTCGGAAAATCAACTTTCTTCCCATTCCCACCATGTTAGACTGTTTTAAGGTAATTTCGGGCCACTGACACTTCCAAATAATTTTAATTTTCTCAGCCTATTAAAGAAATCCTCCTAAAGACTGTGATCTCTAAGTGAAAAAGCCTTAGCACAGGGCTTTGTTTTGTTTTTAAAGAATGCAACTTCTAGCCCTTGAAAACACTGAAATAAACTTGAGTTGTTCTAATTCCAGTTCTGGTAATTTGTCTCCTAAATAATTTTCATTATACGACAAGCAAGGCTACAGTCAGTCATTAGTGCATCCAGCAAGACAGGAAAGGATTATTTGTAGGAATAACAGAGAATCATGGAATGGCTAGAGTTGGAAGGGACCTTAAAGATCACCTAGTTCCACTCGAGTTCCACTGACGTTTGTGGCAGAACAGGAAATTCGACCTATCTACTTAGGGATTCAAACACTGCTGTAACAATTAAACTATTATTCTTTTCCTCACTTCAGCATCAACCTCATCCCACCCACCACGAACAAATACTACTTCTTTTTAAACCAGACCATACTGCCAGTTTTTGTATTTAACAGGATATCATGGGCTGAAGAGCTTGATAAACCCGAACCGCTTGCAGAAGCAGTGCCTTAATCTAAGTATTTTCACTCAAATCTAATTGTAGAATACACAAGAATAGCTCTTTTTTGGAACAATAAGCTATGTAGGACAGCTGAGCTGATTTTTGCAATGCACGCACCTACAAAAGGGGTCTACTGCCAAACTGCGGTGGGGGGAGAGTGTGGAAAATCAGCATCAGCAACTCAGCATCTGAACTCACTTATGCTGTACTACAGGCCCCTATAAACCTCTCAGCCAAGTCATTAGGATTCAAAACTACCATTTTGTTTATCACTGATTTCCACTCAAAAATTAGACACTAACAGGAGGTTTGTATGGATAAACTAATAGCATTGTCAAGCAACAGATTTTCAGTGATATGGATGAGTCAGTCTTCTCTCGGGACAGATGCCAGTATTTGTTTTTCTGCAAAGCTCAGTGCTTCCTAATTAATGCATCACCAGACAGAAACAGAAAGGGAGCGGGAGCACAGAAATATTTAAATGTGAACTACGATTATACATCCCCCCCCACCTGCCCTCTTATGTTACTAAAGGCAACTAGTCTTTTCTCCCCACTGTCTCTTCCACCTGCCTCCAAGTAAAACCCCTCCAAAACAATACTCCCTCAAAAAAGGTAGAGTAAGAGAACAGGATCTCCTGAGATTTTTAGGGAAACACGCATCACACAAAATATTTAACTGAACTCATCCACACAATTCATCGTACTCTAGACCCCCCATGCTAGAATTTCTATCAGGTTAAGCAAATGGAAGAAAAAGTTGAGCGCTCATCTGGAAAAACTGAAATGCCTCTTAATATTGAAAGAGACTTTAAAAAACCCTTTGTTTTTTTAGCACCTCAAGAACATGAATTCTAATTATTGCAAAAACACAATATACAATGTCACTAGGAGTAGGAAAATAAATTGCATTATTATAATTACCATGCCAGAGGCTTACCTGTTAATTTGTTCTTCAACCGTTCAATTTCTTCATTTAATTTTTTAATCTCCTTATCACGGCTTGTATTTACTGTAACACACACTGGACCTTGGAGGTTCTGCACTGTCTGTGTAGATTCTTAAAATCAGAAAAGGAAGGAAAAGATTTTCAGTAAAATACATTCCAATTCCTCCTAATCAGCAGAGCTGAAGATCCAAATAAACAAACCACTAACCTTGCAGTTTTCTGTTCAAATCCTGCTTTTCTTGCTCTAACTTCCGTATTTTCTTTTCATAGCCTTCTATTTGTGAAGTGCTCTTTAAGTCACGCTGTACATCCATATCTTTGGTTACAGTGTCAGACTGCATCGCACTCTTTAAAGTGCCTCTATCAGATAAAGAGCTAAAAACAAATACGTACGTTAGAACATTTTAATAAATACTCACAGCAGTCTACAGCAGCGGCATGCTGGGATTCCACCAAATACACACCTTAAACTTACAAGAATAATTAGTGCAGTAATTGTTAGCATTGAGTCAACCGCCGGGGCAGATGAAGTTCTTATTCCCCAGCTACTGCATATGCTGCTGTAGCATTAAGACACTTGCATTCAGGACTTTAATGATGCTGACGTACATTCACTTTACAAACTGCCTGAATGATTGAAAACGTTAACTGTGCTATGCCAAAGGTTACTACTACCTAACAGCGAAGTAAGCAGAATGGAAAGTGGACCAGAGCTGAGAAACACCCCAAAAGTTTAGTTTCAAGTGTGACAAAGATGAATTTAAGTTAAGCCACAGGATTTCATTCTGAAAAGGATGAGATGTGTGTACTGGGTTCTTTCTGAAATAGTATTGCATGGGGGTAACAAAACCTAGGAAAAGGAAATAAGGGAATAACAAACTGGGCAGAATAACCTTAAGAACAGAGACAAGTATATGTTTGAGGGATCTCTGAAGTCAGATGGAGGCCATTTCAAAGTTGGGCAAACTTAGCCTACCAGCAGGACTTCAGCAGGACAGCTAATTCTGAACTGTTCCTGGCAGCCATACCACATGGACAAGACTTGCTCTCAGCCACTCACTGCAAGAAGAGTACGCTTATACCCAATTGCAAGTAACACATCTAGTCCCTTAACCTTCATTCAATTCAAATAGATTAAGTACTAAATACAAAAGCATCTAATCTTGAAAAGCATGATCCAAATATGTTCAGACACTTGGAAGGAAAAAAAAAAAAAGGGATAAAGGTTTATCCACAGGTACACCTATGGACATCAACCTTTGTACATGTTCATAAATATGAGAATTTCCTAGAATTAGCTGCGTTTAGGAAACAAGTTTAATGAACAATATATTCTTTGCTTACCTATCGGTTGTGTATGTAAACCCAACAAACGGTAAATGCAATCCAGAAAAGCCTGTATGAGAACTTGGTGGCACCACTTCCTGCGTGAAAACAAAATGCATGAAAACCCAAAAGACAACCCATCCAGGCTAACGGCATTTGATTTAGCCTCAACAGTTAAAGAAAGATAACTAATGAAAAGACTTTTCTTAGCGCATACCAATTCACAATTGGCAGTAGAGCCTTCCATTGCCCCTGGACGAACTTTATTTCAGATTAGGTCATTTAATATAATGACCTGAATTTAGGAGCCTCTTGAACTGGCACTTGAAAGGACAGCATTTCAACAAGTTCAAAACACAATGCAACCATTAAAAGAAAACCTGAAATTTCAAGTTCTTAATTAAAAGTGACCTGGCACCAAAATGCATGTTGTTAGTTTTAGTATGCCAGTTACTGTTAGATACATAATTAAAAAGCATGCCAAAAGCTCTTCATTTTTTGGAATACAAGCTGATGAACAAATTACCACAAAAGCCCTC
This sequence comes from Dromas ardeola, assembly GCA_013398915.1. Classification (NCBI taxonomy): domain Eukaryota; kingdom Metazoa; phylum Chordata; class Aves; order Charadriiformes; family Dromadidae; genus Dromas; species Dromas ardeola. The sequence goes on along the minus strand of VYZM01001246.1, from coordinate 460,223 downwards.
TGCTCCTCCTGACCTGAGTTTGTAAATTACTGCACAACAGAAATGGAGGAGGGGAACACCAGGGTCCCCACTCCAAATGCCAACCTCCTGGTTCTTATGAGCTCTCTCACCTGGACAGCTGTGATTGCAAGCTGCATGGTGAATATATGAGTATTTCTGAAGACAGATTTATTTTTTTTTTACCTTTGAAAAGGAATAAATCCAAATAGTAGTACCTTGTAAAGGTAAACTAAAAAGGCAGCTAAGGGTTTCCCCCTGCACTCCCCACCTAGATATGTTTTAACTCTGACTGACCATGTCAGCAAGTGCTACCATTCAGAAAAGCAGCTCACAATTTCTGATAATCCAAAGTGACAAAGAGATTAAAAACTTGAATTTTTCACATTTGAATTACCTATTTTTCATCTCTTAGATTACTTACTTTGAAGTAAGTTCTCACTACTGCCTTATAGTGCAGCAAGGTCACATATTTGCATGAATAATATTTAAAAACAAATACTCACTGGATTTCTTAACACATCATCATCTACATCAAAGTTCGAGGTGTCAGAAGGACTGCTAACATCTGGAATGTAAGGTGCTTCTAGGTTTCGGATGTTGTCCCAATTAAGTCCTTCAAAAAATGCATGAGACTTAAAATCCTCTATTCCATTCTGTCCCAGTCTACGTTCCCTACTGCAGATGAGTCGCTGAATAAGATCTTTTGCTTCTTCTGATACATCTGTAACATGGGATGGAAACTGAAATCGTTCCTAGAAAACAAAACGAAAAGAGAAATTTTTAGAGAAGGAATCCATTCCATAACTTTCGACAGCAGTTTCAAAAAGAACATGCTAAATTACGCCAATAAAACTGGAAATGAATAGGCAACCATGTTCTAGTTCCAGTGAGCAGTGGCAGAGCACAATGCATTACATTGTGACAGATTTTTTTGTCCCTGAAATCCATTTTAAGACCAAGTAATAATTTCTGAATTTCTTTAATACAGATCTATTTGAAACTAACTGCAATGACAGTAACTCTATTAGGATAAGCAAACTTTTTTTAAAAGACATACAGGAATCTTAACAGACTATAATATATTAAAGATCATACAATAAAGGCAGACCCACACTGGTATTTTTAGTCACAGGTCCACTGATCTCCTGAAGATGTACTCTTTGAGATTTTATTAATTTCAACTCTTTAAAAAACCCATGATGGTAGCCAGTTCTTTACAAAACTTTGTTGTATTTAAGGCTGTATTCTTCTAATTTATAGGTTAAATACCTGCTTTTCTTAGCAATCTACATTTCGCAAAGATTTATAGTATCATAAAGAAATGGAAGATCTAAAAATTGTAATTTCCACTAACATCTGAAATTACTCTTAGATAAAAATCAGGAAAACTTTTTCTATATTTTAGCTTGCTACTACTACCACTGTATAGTCAAGAAGGGGTTTTTGTTTGGTTGGTTGTTTTTTTTCCAATAAACAACAATAGCATGTATATCTCTCAATAATACAATTTTTCAAGCTTAAAATGAGATCATTAGGGACCAAATCAGCATAATTGAAATTGAACTTTAAAACTTCCATTGAAAAACATACAATGATACTGACTGCGTGCCCAAATGAGACTAAAATCTTAAGTCTGCAGGACAACAGCTTCAGATTTCCTCCCGAGTAGTTCAAGAGCCAGGTAGCTATAGTTTACACTGCACAGTCTGTATACATAGTTTACATTTGCAACACCAGCTGGTTCACTGAAGAAATTAAGGCAAGAAAGGGAGCAATATTCATCACAGCAAGGGTGTCAGCTCTGGCAACAGTTTCACGTCTTATCCATCACTGTTTCACTGTGAGAGCAAAGCATTGTAAACACCAGTAAACTACACTCATCCTGGGGAGAAGAAAATACAACACTACAGCCTACGCAACGGCTTCTGGCTACCTAGGGTGAGTATGCACATCAACACATCCTCCTAACACAGCTCTTGAAAGGACACCGGGAACTGGTTTATTCTTACTCTCTAATGTTCAAAATGCACCAACTCTTCTCTACCACTTTGAGCCTGGACAAACCCCCTGACGTCATGTTCTTCATGCAGCTCAAGTTCATGTTTTTCTACCACTTCCACACTGGGCAATCCCCCCAACTTCACGTTCTTCATGCACCTCACGTCTACCCTGGTTGACTTGCCTGTTCCCTTTTTTGTACTGTTATCACTGACAGAAAATGTGTACAGCTGTGTAAATAATACATTACTTCATTTCTCCTGCACAGCCCAGAGGAAACTTTAAATGGGCCTAACATAAGAGTTGGTTTTAATTTCGATTTTGTGATGATTGCTTAGATTTTCCAACAAGATCAGCATTTAGAGAAAAATTTCCATTTGACAAAGAATTCAATTTCTGCAGTTCAGAGAAGCAAACATTGCTAAAACCTGAACCAACAAACCCACACACTATGGTTCTAAAGCATGGTGAAACAGCAAAGAACTACCATCACTTAAATATCTTTATGTTATAACAGTTTCTCTGTAAACCTTATAAGCTCAGTGAACACATAAAGCTTTAATACAGTTCTTACTTCATGATTCATAATCTTCCCATAGGTTTCCACTAACGACTCTGCATAAAAGGGTGTTTCACCGTACAGCATTTCATACATGCAGACACCCAGCGACCACCAGTCACATTCAGGCCCATATTTTCCCATTCCATCTTCCATTGCTTGCAGTATCTCCGGAGAGATGTAGTCAGGTGTACCCACTGCTACTGAAGACTGTACCTGAAAAATAAGGCAAACATAATCCTCGTAAGTTTTCAGGTTCTCTCAGCAGCTTTCTCACACAAACAGTAGCATTTCTGACAAACAGAGACACCAGGACACCATCTGGGAAAAGGAGATATTTATGCAAATCACAGCAATAAAGGAAATATTAGGAAAGTAACAAAGACTACAAAGATTAAGTTCAAGTCCACTTCTACATAAAAATCAGTTAATGTATTTTATCCTGAACACAGCAGAAACTCAAAACAGTCATACCCGTTGTGAGAAAGCAGGAAGACAATAGGAGAAAATGTTTTGCCTTTTTGTCTGTTTATACTTTAGAATTGCAACTGGCTGCCAGAAGTTGAAATGAAAAATGATTACGTAGGGAGTTTGAGTCCTATGCCCAAATCTACAGTTTCATTTGAAGATCACAAATCAAGGTCCTCGGGCCAGTAGTCCCCTCTTTTTATTATGTCAGAAACTGGTTTAAAGCTTACCGCATAATGTGCAACTGGATGCAATGCAAGGGTAAGGTGGGGAATTGCCCTGTGCCCAAGTCATAGGGAAGCCCTGACCACCAGGGCAGTGGCAGAGCAGTTCTCATCTCTAGGAATATGTTCTCAGGATTCACATTCAGTTACGTGGATGTGAATCCATCCAATTCATTCTGCATTTTAATATGGTAAAGCCTTGGCAGGCACTTTATGACTACAGAACGTCACCAAGACCTGAGTTTGTGCCAAAAATCGGTGAACGATGTTGCGTGCCATAGTTTGGCAGGACTGGCACCCCTGGAAACACTCTAAACTAGGCAAAACAAACAAAAAATGTCACAAGTGATTTAGCTTTTAAGGCTGTATCCAATCTGGTGCACAAGATGGCCAATTACCATAATGTTGCAGTTCCATTTCTAAAAGGCATATAAACCAAACTGCTTATTAATTATCTCCTCATTTTGAATGACTTCTACTTCAAGTCTGTCATGGCTTCTAGGTTTCCTGGTCACCTGTGGTTCTTACACATAAATAATATCAAATTTCTATGCTTTTTGAACAAAGGGTTCCTGGATAGTTCATAATATCTCATGAGAACTCAAAAGTCCAGTAGCAGAAAAGATGAAAGACAGAAAAACATAGCAAAGGATAACTTTAAAAGGTAGCAACCTGTAAAATAAGGAGATGAAGATGTCAAAAATGTTTTTATAAGTATGTTGAGTTCACACTTCCCTCAATTTTTGGCATGTCAATAAGCTTACAATCTGTCACCTCCCTGATGCACGCTGACAATATCTAATAGCTTTAAGACCAACAACTCACTTAAAAGGTCCCACTACCAGTGGCCCAATTAAATTTTGCTTCATACATACTGTGCCATCTTCACTCATTTTCAGACAGGACCCAAAGTCTGCCAGTCGTATGTGGCCATTCATGTCCAAAAGAACATTATCAGGCTTTATGTCCCTGTTATAATAGAAAGAAGTGAAAAGATTTAAACACAGAATATTAGCTCCGCTTGTAAAGATTAATCTTAACATCAGAATAACAGAGAATTTTATGTTGGACACCCACAGACGCAAACTCTTTTTATTGCAGTATTTACGACCCTCTCCTCCCGGTGAACTCACAACTTTGCCTGCAATATTGAAGCCTTAGATTACATCAGATTCAGTTCGAAGTTGAACTTTGAATAGTCAAATAACCAAGCAGAACAATTATGGCGAGTCATATGACTGTAACAGGTAGTTTACTTCACCAACATCATTTCAATATTATGTGCATCACAATATATTATTTAGGGGCAAGAAAGACAAAAGAGAAGGCAATCTTTTAATCTCATGTTTTTCGCCAAGATTTATAACCAACTTTTAACTTCTTATCTAGGAAGATTTATTTTTTTTTTACTATTTCTTTAGTAATACTTTTGTCTAGTATTTCTGCTAGCCAGCATTTTTCACGTGCTATTCAAGACTTTCTATACACTATTGCACAGCACATTTGCTTCTCTGGGTACCCAAAGACCTTTGCAACCTGTGTATACGCAGCAGTTACTCTACAAGCCACTGAATTGCCCCAGCTCTGGGATCAGGGCAATGCCATTTCAACAGGATACAGTAACATTAGAAAGTCTCCAATATCAAAACGTGTCTTTCCTATTCTTACATATATATATATAGAGAGAGAGGGGGAGAGAGCAGGGTACAAAACAGTGTACAGCATACCAAGGCCACTAAATAACATGGAACTAAGATTCCCATTTCATTGCTTGACATTCGTTTTGATATCAGGAAGGTAGCCAAAAAGGATTTACTAAAGAGCACGTTAATTGAATTTAGTCCACCAATTAACCACACTATTTCACAACTTTGTACTGAAATGCACACAAAGTAAAGTATCAGTAAATCATCCAGACAACTTAGTAATACAGTCCTGATATATACTATGTTGGTGGGGTTTTTTCCAAATTAATAGCCTCAAAATAACCCAAACGATTTTAAGAGCACCTAGCCAGTATGTTGGGAAGGTGGCAAGAAAGAGGGAAGAGCAAGTGCAGAAAACAGAGTCAACTCAGTTATGCACCAATTCTGCAGGCTAAAAAAAACATCCATGTCTTCCAAAGTAACATACACCAGTTTCCTTTCCTCTCTTCAGCCAATGCCATCCAGGATCAGTCCCAACATGCTAGCATATCACCATGCAATTTTGAAATACTATTATTTATCTGAGCTGGCCAAAAAGATAACTAAACCTATAAATGCATTGATACAGGGTGGGTTTTTTTTAGATATCATATTTATTTAAATAATACTATCTATTAGTAATAAATAAAACCACATGAGCTTTATGTTAAACCCACCAGTCTTGTTGCACCATAAAATACTGTATTTCTTTTCAATTAGGAAGTTCCAAATACCACTACATGTGCTTAAAAATTAAACAATAGCTTCAGCTTAATTTTTGAGGAAGAGACCAGAATTACTGGGAACAAGGAAAAAAACCGTGCTCTAACACACCTTGCTACATAGATGTGGAAGTTGACAATGTCTTATTTTTAAGGTGCCAAATTCCACAGTTTCACGCTTCATGAGACTTACGAGAAAAACCTCGTATGTGTAAAAATCCTGCCAATCTGATAAAATTTTTCCAACACAAACTTGAATTAACACTTTTTAACCAAGGGCTAATGCTTTGACATTAATTAATGACTAATACTGTTGCTCATTAGCAGTATTAAGACAAAATAGTAAATGCTAATCTACGCCTGTCAACATACATTAAATGCATACTGACTTGTTATAATACAGAAAAGTACGTGCTAACCCAGAAAACTAGACCATGTCACTATGCTTTCCCAATAAACTCACCAGTAAAATTCGATTGTTAAACTTATTCCTTACATTTCAGTTCCAGATATTGTCAAGATTCCCTTACAGTCCCATAACCACAAGCCAAACTCAGTGGGTGCAGAGGACTATTCAAGCTTATCTACAACTATACACCAATTTGTTTGTTTTTTAAAGAACCCTGCTCACAGTGCCATTCAAAGCATGAGCCAATCTCATCAAACACATCTCTGCTTTTCTGGTTTGCATGCAGATCTTGCCGGCCTAAGGGAACACTGTTTCTGTTCAGAAAAGCTTAATGCCTCCTCTCCGAGCTCCACCGTTTCCTATCTACAGCTAACAGGTCATATAAGCCTTTAAAGGGTCCTTGAAATCCTCTCCAGAGCAATCATGCTTCCTCCTAATCCATTCCACTTGCCAAGCAGTAATTTCTTGGGCATTCATACATCTCCTATTCAAAGCCTTTGTTTTGGCCTCAAGAGCCATTCATTCCTATCGCCACAACAGACTTTCTTTCAGCCCCATGCAAAGATGTAGCTGGTCAGTTAGTCAGGCCACCTTCCTCAGAAATGAGTGCAATGGTGCCTCTGGTGAACTTCTCTGAGTCTGAAACATTTTAAAATCCCCACATATCATCCACATTTACTCACAGAAGTATCACAGAGTTTATGTATCTTTTCTCTTTCTGATTTTTCAACAGAGATCAAAGTCCAAACAGAAGAGTTCAAAGTGTTATAGTTTGAGAATTCCCTGTGTCTTTTAAACATCACTTGTAAATAAAAATCACCTCACTTACCTAATTGTTTTCACCCATAAACTTCATAGAAGAGACAGTAAAACTGTCCTTATTTCACAGACTAAGAAATCAAGGCATAAAGAAGTAAAGGGACCTGGCCAAGATGTACCTGCCAAGTCAGATCGAAAGCTAGAATGAAGTCCACTTCTCCTGACCCAGGACTTTCAGTCACCTATCAGGAACCTATTCACACAGTCATAAACAGTTTTCAGTTAACTGAAAAACCTCGCTACTCTCATACGCTGTATTTTCTAACTTTTTTTACTGAAATCAAGCTATAAAGTCAGTATATAAAGGGACAACTGCAAAGGTTTCCAGAGTAAGTATAATTTTGCTTTCTAGTTGACATATCATACGTAGTTGTTAAATCTGAAAAGCAAACAAAGGATAGAAATTCTCACTCGATCAAGATTCTTGCAATGATGAAACAAAATATTTAGCAAGTGCCTCCCTTGCACTACTCACAGTTCTTCTAAAACAGTTGCTCTAAGAGGATGCAAAAAAAGAAGCATGCAAAGTGTACTCTACCTTCCTGACCCATTTCCTCTGACAAAGAATGAGGAATGTTTTATATTCTTAACTACTACAGAACACAACCTAACTTAACATGATGGTAGGCACTGATCAGGAATATACATCCTGTGTGCAGAAGCAATTAGACCGGCAGGTGCCCACTCATTACAAAAACCCTTTGAGGATGACCTCAGGTCAATACATGCACTGATGTTATCATGGGCTCACTGTGTGCAAGTTTTGCAGAACGTCTAAACATTTGCAGAGAATTCAAACCGCTTCAAACTTCTAGGTTGGCTTGGACAAAGGCAGACAAATATTCATGAAGCGAATTGAGAATAAGTCAAGAAGCTTGACTAAAAATAAAAGCTTTAGGAAAAGGTTAGTCATATAAATGTCACTGCTTCTAATATCAATCCATCAAAATTTGATATTTAAAATGTATTGCTTACATATAGCATATATTTTATGCATTTTATATATTTATAGATAATATATATTACATTTTTTATATATATATCTACATATATTATATATATAATAGCTTATACAACCATTATACAGCGTATAGTAAGCAAGTACCCACAGTAGCTTGCCTGTGGCTACTGTGCCCATTTGTATACGCTGCAATAACTTCAGGATTAACTTCACATAACTGTACATGTATTGTTTGCCAAGTGAGACAATATTTTACCTGTGCACATAATGCAGCTCATGTATGGAATGTATAGCAAGCACCATTTCACCAATGTAGAACCTAGCCATATCTTCAGGAAGCTTGTCTTCAAATTTACTGAGAAGCGTCAGTAAGTCACCACCAACATAGTAGTCCATCACTAGATACTGAAAAGGGAGAAATAAAGCAGTCAAGTGACAGATGGTAAGAAAAAAACATAAAGTTCATCAGTTAACCGCCAAAAAAAAACCCCTTTCATGGATTTTTTTTCTGTGCCTGGAGAAAGTAGTCAAAATTGATAATCTTTTGTGTTACTTTTATTTGCTTATTTAGTGTAAAAAGATATCATATTCCTTAAATAGTAACAGTAAGGAAGACACATCAGCATTCAGTTCTTACCATTAAAAAAACCCCACAACCAAGATACAGCAGCAACAAACAAGTGCATCAGAGTGAGTTTATTTTTGTCTTAACTACAGTGTCACACAAAGAAAATTGATCTAATATCACCAAAACTAATGTAGGGTGTCTCAAACTCTTAAACTGAGAATTTCCAGAGGATGCAGGAAGACGAAAATGTAGTTAAAAGCAATACTTGACACTTGGTCTAAAATACACATTTCATTACTACTTTTAGTTCTGGTACCATTTCAATACTACCAGTGGTTCCAAAAGTGGGACTTATCACATCAACATCTTCTACTACTCATCTTGGCACATGCCACATCATGGATGCATAACATAGCTGGCAGGGGCTTGATGACACTATACATTAGGGATGCCCATGACAAGCCAGAAGCACTGTCAAGCCAGAGGCACTGCAGTAGGAGATGTAAAAAAAAAAAAAATTAAAAAAAAAATCAAACATTAATGTTCTTTTAAATATATTTCAATTAAAAAGTAAACAGCCTCCTAGGCCAATCAGCCATTGCCCTGTCCATGGAAAGGATCAACATAGATAAGGTAATGTGAAAGAAAAGAACTCAGACTTGCTATTTGTCTCTCATACCACAAAACGGGGATTTAATTTTAGTTATTTCTTAGCAATATCCACCTAAATCCAAACCATCATTTAAAGTGTAATGATTTTATCTAGTACTACCAGTCTTCAGCCATTTTGTTCTATGCTTCCTAAGATGATTTGATACGTGGTTTCAGGAATAACCACTTATTCTGGAATTAACTTTCCAAAGCAGTCATCTTATTTTTCTCCTCAAGGTAAAGCAACCTACAATCTACTGTCCCTGCCACAGATTCATCTTTCATACGGGAAGTAAATTAAAGAAGCTAGGAACCCAACAGAATATAAAGTGCAATACTAACCATTTCCTCACTATCTTTTGGCTTAAAAGACTGACACCGAACGGCACAGGTTTTGATATTTTTTTCCATCCTATTCAAATTATAGCTTTATCTGATAGGCAAATTTCATCACTTGTGTCAAAATCAATCAGTCCATATTGCACAATCCATCAAGGAATTTTAAACATGTGTTGGAACACTGTACATATGCAACAATTATGTTTAAAAACAAAAGGCTACAGAGAGAAACCAGTAACCTTTTAAAAGGGATATTGTATTAAAGTATTTTCTCTCAAATTCAAGGCTAAGAGAGTTTATGGAGACTTCTATGGGGGCTGAAATATCCTGCCTGTCCAAGAGACAAGGTAATGCACTTCCCTCAGCTCCCACAGCGTTCATAACTCAGCAAGAACTCAGCTGACCCATCAAATGAAATTACTGGCTGCAAGACAGAGCTCAGAGGGTCGTGGTTAGGGGCACAGAGTCCAGTTGGAGATCAGTGACGAGTGGTGCTCCCCAGGGGTCAGTACTGGGCCCAGTCCTCTTCAATATATTCATCAACGACTTGGATGAGGGGATAGAGAGCAGCCTCAGCAAGTTTGCTGATGATCCAAAGCTGGGGGGGGTGGCTGACACACCGGTAGGCTGTGCCGCCATCCAGAGAGACCTGGACAGGCTGGAGAGTTGGGCGGAGAGGAACCTTATGAAATTCAATAAGGGCAAGTGTAGGGTGCTGCACCTGGGGAGGAATAACCCCCTGCCACCAATACAGGTTGGGGGCCGACCTGCTGGAGAGCAGCTCGGTGGAAAGAGACCTGGGAGTCCTGGTGGACAACAGGATGACCATGAGCCAGCAATGTGCCCTTGTGGCCAAGAAGGCCAATGGCATCCTGGGGTGCATCAAGAAGAGTGTGGCCAGCAGGTCGAGGGAGGTCATCCTCCCCCTCTACTCTGCCTTGGTGAGGCCACACCTGGAGTACTGTGTCCAGTTCTGGGCTCCCCAGCTCAAGAAGGACAGGGAACTGCTGGAGAGGGTGCAGCATAGGGCTACTAAGATGATTAGGGGACTGGAACACCTCTCTTATGAAGAAAGACTGAGGGAATTGGGTCTATTCAGTCTGGAAAAGAGACGGCTGAGGGGTGACCTTATTAATACTTATAAATACTTAAAGGGTGGGTGCCAGGAGGATGGGGGCAGGCTCTTTTCAGTGGTGCCCAGTGACAGGACAAGAGGTAACGGGCACAAACTTGAACATGGGAAGTTCCATCTCAACGTGAGGAGGAACTTCTTTACTTTGAGGGTGGCAGAGCACTGGAACAGGCTGCCCAGAGAGGTGGTGGAGTCTCCATCTCTGGAGACATTCAAAACCCGCCTGGACGTGTTCCTGTGCAACCTGCTCTAAGGTGACCCTGCTCTGGCAGGGGGGTGGGACTAGATGATCTCCAGAGGTCCCTTCCAACCCTATGATTCTATGAGGCACTTGGATCAGAGGAAGATGGTGAGACCTCTTCTATAAGCAAGTCAAATTTTATTCATCTTCCAATTCACAACGATCTTGTTGCCTGGAGGCACTTCGCCCTTCACATGAGGTTAAAATAAAGGCTATTCTGATACCAAAAACTAGTGGTATCACTTCTTCCAGGGAAGTGACTACATCAAACTGAGGGAGAGTAGCTGGAAATCAAAGGAAAAAAATACATCAAAATAGCCTCATAAATACTCAGAAGCCTTTAAGAGGCTGACAGCAGACAAACAGACATATGCCCTTCTCATGAATGAGACTGGGAAAGAAAATTTTTCTGGTAAGTCACAAGAAAACTAACAGATTTGAATCCGGAAGAGATCAAGAACTTCAGGTCCCATACAAGTTTCTAATATTCATGGACCATGTTTTGCCTGCACCATACCTGCTTCAGCAAAATCGCCAAAGGCTTACTTGACCCATCTTGACTCAAACTGTCTCTATGAAAGCTTTCTAAGAACCAGAAAAAAGCCATGCTAGCATTTCCATGTAATGTCATGTAAGAGTTGGCAGTTTAGAAAACACCACCACATGGTGTATTTGCCTCTAAACCATTTTAAAACTACAGCAGCAGAACCAGAAAATGAACATTTTGTGTTTCTTGCTTATATTTAAATTCTACATCATAACATGTTCTACTAATATTAAATAGAGGGGGGAAAAAAACCCCACAATTACTTCTAGACTCTCCAAGGGCAGCTACCATTTTTTTACCTTAACATCTTACCTTCTTTTTATTTTTCACGTTCTGAACCCTTTATCATGCAGCCAGAGGAGGAAGGTAATGCCCCAGGTGTGGGAAGACACCAAGGTTCTCTCTCTGCTTTCGGGTTAGCTTACATGGTTTTGCATTTAAGAGTCACTAGCTATAATGCACAAACATCACTGGTAGCAGATATCGGAACCTAGAGCTTTCTCGTTCAGAGGACCAATGTCCACTCCAGGCTGGAGAATCAAGCTCTGCTGTCTGTTCTTGTTTTGTTCTCAGCTTTGCATTCCATTCTACAAGGATCAAGGACGAACAGCACAGCTAAAAAGTAAACCCAATCTGCCCGAGTTCTGTAGCATGGCAACACTCTCCTAAGATGTGGAAAAACGTGGCTATAAACTTCTTCAAGCTGAGCAGAGAATTGAACACATAGCTTCTAGCCCCTGGACAAGTGAACTACTAAGATGGTATGGAAGAGAACCTTCTGTGCAGGTTTTTCGATTGAAGTCACTGCCTGATGTGTTTTCACCTTTTCTTCATGCATCATTTACAACAGAGTGACTGAGATGCAGATACACTCCATCTGTGAGCACCAGACACTTAGATGAAATGGATGCTGAGTAACAGACCAAATTGGAAGGCAGCATCTCAGCACACGCAGAACCAGACCTCAGGCAAGCTGGGAATCTGCTGACTTTGGCTGCCAGGCAGAGTTGTTGCTTTCTTAGATACTGGATCTTAAATTAGATGCTAGATGTCTAAATTCTGCTGTCAAGTGAAACTTCAACATCTAAATGTCTTTGGGAATTTGGTGAAAAGAAATGTATTATACTGCTACAGCTTGCTTGGAACAGATTTGTATAAAATGGTATTAGCAACACTAGATCCTTCCCTATACCGTCATTACTGCTGCATGCTATCTTGCATAGCCAACAATTTTTTTCTTAGGTAGCTCTATTCTTAGAAGCTACCTGGAAATATGACATTATAGGATGTCTTAGGTTATTTTTATGCGAGTCTGAAGGCTGTTTGTTTCTGTGGGAATCTGAAATTATGAGCTATCTTCATGAGGCAGTGCCAGAGATAACTAAACTTGGAGAGGTTGAAAATCTGGATCTATCACAAAGTATTCAATGGAAATAGCCTGTAAGTGAGGGTCTGAGACTCGACTACTTATTTGCTTATGATGTGCTTGTTATTCTGAAAATAATTTTAACATGACAGTCACAATAATTTGTTTTGTTTCGGCACCTGTGAAAAAATGTGAGTATTTCCTAACTTTCATATGCTTAGCTCCTGAACTCATTGTCAGCCTTGCATCAATACCTTTTTTTTTTTTTTTCTATTTATAATCATGACTTGCTACTGTGGTACTATCTGAAAGTGTTGTGTTAAGAAGGTGAAAACTTTTACTTTAGAACTATGTCAGTTGTCAGAGAAATAGCAGGTTTGCAAACCCAGCCTGAAGTAGCCACATGGAAGCTGTAGGGTTCAGTATATTGTAGTATGTTGGGGGTTTACTGATCTTGCTCTTGACCGGCAGCACTCTCCTTACTTCTGTGACTAAGGTAAACATAAGCTTATATGTTACAATTCTAGTAACCCATCATTAAAAAAAAAAAAAGTAATAGGAGTAATGACTTACTTCATAAACAGTTGCTAAAGTGTCTCAGACTACCGAGACGACCAATCTGATTTAAAAACTATTTTAGTTAAATACTTTTAAGAAATAGGCTATTTTTTTTCCTGAGGCTTTTAAAATATTAGTTTAATCAGGTTTTTTTAAGTAAAATTTTAAATTACTTTTGCCAGTTTAAAACAAAATCTTTCTTCAAAAGACATTCTGAAAGTTTAAAATAAAATTATTTCTTATTTTCACAGAGTTAACGCCTCAAATTATTTTATTGCAATGTTATCCAAAACATTAAACTTAAGGAGGATTTATTTTACGCAAGGGTAGATTAGTTAATTTAAGATGCTTAACTAAACCTCTATATACTATAGTACTACACAACTTTCTCACTCTCCTGGAGTTACAGCCAGTCCTTTGAAGATTTTCTTCAAGGAGAAAACAAGAATGTTGAAAGACTGCTGTGAGCCATGAGGTGGACTGATTTATTGCAGTAATATCCCTAAATGTACCAAAAATAAAGTTCTTTCATAAGCTAAAGCTTTTATTTGCTGATGAATCAAACATACCAAATAGTTCTCATCTTGAAAGGCATAGTGCAATGTAGTAATCCACTGGCAATCTCCATTCACCAAGACATTTCTCTCTTCTCGGAAGCAAGCTGTCTAAAGGAAGAGAGGGGAAAAAGCCATTGTCAACATCAACAAGTAGTTTTCACAGGATGAATATATATGGATGTTTTACGGGATTATTTAAAATTACTGAACAGAGGTCTCTATTCATTGGAATTCAGTCTGCACAAGTGACAAGCCAGGGAATCTCTGCAGCCTTGTAGTCAGGCATTCAGTCACTCTAATCCTGACTGCAATCTTAGAAAAACAAACAAACAAAAAACCAAAAAAACCCCAACAACCAACACACACATCCCCAAAACACCAAAAAGCCCAACAAATCAATTCAAGTCAACACTGAAGCTTTGTTCCTTAATGTATTTTTAAAAGCCAGAGAAATGATAACTTGCCACTGCCATCTGTAGCAGAAAGATAGTGGCTCTAGGAAAGTAAGTCTAGTTCTTCTGAAAAAGACCTTTGTGAAAATAGAGTTTCATGTATACTTTTCTACAGCTCCAGTTCCAGACACTGACAACACACTATAGGAAATAAGCAGCAGATTTTACTATTACTGTCTTATCTTTTTCCAGTATAATACATTTTCATTTTCAATAACCTTTCCTGCACTTCAAATAGCCCACTGCAACACTTCAGAGAAGCTCTGTGTAACAGATTTTTCTCAGCACCTTTACATAAAACCAACTTTCATAAACTTCAAGCCAAGTCCTCCTTAAAAAAAATATATTAACATTTTTATTGGATCAGAACTATCAAGATGCAGATCTTGGGACTCTTGCACTACTCTCAGTTCAGAGAGCCATTATTAGGACATCTGGTAGCTGCAGATTCAAGTGTCTGGGTTCTAGATAATAACTGATTTTTTTTGTTGTTGTTGTTGTCGTCGTCGCTGCCACTTGTCCGGATGTCCTGGAAAGTGTACTACAGGAGGAACATTCCTGGGAAGCCACAGCCTTACCATATACTGATTGCACTTTATAAAGATATCTCAACCATTTTTGCTGCTAAGGAAGCAAAAGTCAATTTACATTTCTACTGAAGACGACCGTACTGTGGCCACATTGTAAAGCTAGTAATTACTGGTGCAAAGAAATGTAAATCGTAATTAAATGTTAACTGAGAGTGGCTTAATGGTTTATGAATGCAAGGCCAAAGTATCACTCTACAAAAAAGTTTGGCAGCAACAGCAGCTCCCAAGTAATCCTACCCCCTGCCCGCAGCACTTCCCAGTGCTCCTGGCACCATGATGGGAGGCGGCTGCCAACACAGAAAACGAGTTTGTTTATTTTCGAAGACATCGGTTCCTTGATCCAGTTCACTCTGCAACCTCAAACAGCGAGGGAATGTTAGGAGCACTTCAAAACCAATAATGCCGCTGAACCCTTTGCATCAGGAATTCAAAGTATAAAAATCCTTTTCTGCTTACACTAGCTTTAAAAGAATTCGAGACGTGCCTTGAAAAAGCACGACAGGCTACCTAATCAGCCAGTCATGGCTTATTTGGAACTGTCAACACTAATACGCTAATGACTCTGTATTTTGCTGTCAGAACAACAAATACAAATGGGTCCACCTTATCAACATAAACGGCGTGCCTATTTTTGCTTGCAACCCATTTACGGATGTCAGTTGATATTCACTAATCTTTCCTGTATTTTAGTGGCTTCCGACCATATGTGGGTTTTTTTTTTTTCCTTACAGCTAGTACACACATAAGCAGTATTTAGGTAACTTTTTGCTATGTTTAATACGTCATACAAAACAAACATAAACCAGTATAACAACGTGCTTCTAAGACCACTCATACAGTGGATAATAAAACACCTGAAGTCTGCTTTTCAGTGGAACTGCCCACTTAAGAGGCTACTGTATTCTTGCAGGCTTCATTCTAAAAACTATCAAATTTTACCACACTTAGGAAATTTTAACACCCAGATGTTTTATGAACTTGATATGCAGGTTTTAAAGTCTTGTTTATCCAGAAAAGCCAAATCAAACAAGCAAACCAAACAGCAAAGGACAGGAGAGAAGCCAGTTCCTTTATTGTCTGTTGTAGGTGGGGAAAATAAAGGGAAAGGGGACTTAGCTGGACTGTTACTTGTCCTAAGGGTGTATTGGGAAAATTATACCTCTTTCTTGGTGGATAACCCTCTTCCACCTCCTGCCTGCCTGAGAGGGTAACAGGAGTTAGTCGCATAATTTGAAGATAATTGTAAATCGCTGTCTTCTCAGCACATCTCTACGTGTAAAAGTTTCAGCTATTTAGGTAGACCATTTAATTAAGTTACTTTAAAAATGACTGCAGTAAGCCAGCATAGCTGTATTGCCATTAGAATTTGGGAGACCCTACAAGCATTTGCATTTAAAACAATTGTATACTGACCAATGAATTAACCCAACTGAAACCTGTCTAGAAAGGG
This sequence comes from Dromas ardeola, assembly GCA_013398915.1. Lineage (NCBI taxonomy): Eukaryota > Metazoa > Chordata > Aves > Charadriiformes > Dromadidae > Dromas > Dromas ardeola. Next base: position 443,927 of record VYZM01001246.1, on the reverse strand, counting down.
CACAAATTTCTCCCATACAGGGGAAGGCTTAATGCAGAACCGCTGATGCAGCACAGCCAGGAGCGTGAATTCTCCTGACAGCTCAAAGAACAGCCCAGTGGCAGTGGCTGCCGCCGCTTGTGAAGAAAGCATGGACCCATGGACAGAGTGAGGCTAAACCAGGCAAAGGCAGCAGCTTAACAAGAGGGAGGAGATTTATCCACAGGAAAAGAGCTGGCACTGACTCACTGAAAGGAAGGGAGGGACTGGGAAGGGTAGGCTGGGGGGGAGGTGGCAGGAAGGGGACAGAAGAATAGGACAGGGAAGGGTCAGCAGTCTCAGCCCTCCGCAAGCAGCTGGCCTTCACCCTTTAAGAGAACTGCTGCAGGTACTGATGAGCTACATGTATTTTTCCCTCGAATCTATTGCTCATTTACCTGCTGACTTGTGTACTATTGCATCTGCCATAAGGTTTTCCCCTACCGTGCAGCAGTAGGTATCCTAGGAACACGCCCCTTCTCGTGGCATATTCTCAGTGGGTCCTTCCCTAATCTGTGAAGTACCCATTCACATTTACATAATTTGTTGTGACAACGTCCATCTCCTTTCATCAAAAATACCCTTCTAAAACAGATTTACCTTCTTAACATGTTTTGTTTTACAATCTGAATCCGTGATTCCAAAGAATTTAGTTATAGTTTCACTGGTTATATAAATCCTGTTACAAACCGTAGGATGCAAAGCTCCTTAATGAATGCTTTCTGAATGCAAGAGAAAAAAAAAGACCTTTTCATAATGTTTTTGTATACAGCTGTGAATGCCATAGTAGCACCAGTCTCAGCTTTCATGTAGTCTTTAACTTGCCTTTATTGTAAACAAAAATCTGGCCAATAAATTCAGGGTAAGAACTAGGGCAGACTGTCTGGTGAACGAATACACAGTAATGCTGAGAACAACAGATGCCTGAAGGGACTGTCAGACTTGATTGCATTAAAACAGCTTAAGGAAAAAAAAAAAAAAGAATGAAGCTCCTATGCTCATGAAATAATTCTTCCTAATCTGGAAGAGCTTCAACGTAATTTTCCAAATACCATTTTAAAAATTCTCTGCATTAAAGAAACACATTACTTACCTCTGCCCTTTTAAGCATTTCCCATTTATTTAGAATTTTCATTGCATAAATGCGCTCTGTACACTTCATTTTAACAACTGCAACCTGAAATAATAAGATACATTTATTTAACAAAAGCATGGTCAGAGAAATACAATATTTAAACAGCTTAATATTCACACAAAAGCATGGTCAGAGAAATACAATTTTCAAGCGGCTTAATGTTTACAAATTAATAGAGTAAGTTACTAAGGAGTCATCAGCGATCGATTCACACATGGATAAACTACAGTGTGAGTCTTTGCTCCTTCTATATTCCTCCTACGTTACTACTATGTGCTTGATGCACAGCACGCCATGTGTGGTCAAGTGCTCCTGATCAAGTACAGGGGGATGATACAGGAAGAGCACGAAGCTTTTCATATGAAGATGCGCAGTAAAGCTGCATTGTTTGCCAAGAACAAGCGATGCTTGTACGCCGTGCCTTCAGCCAATGAGGCAACATTTAGAAGGGCAGCCTGAGAAAACAAGAAAGGCTGCCATCAATAGAAATACACTACATTTGACTAATTTGTTCTCACATTTCAGGTTTCAGAAACTTGAAAGCTATTTGCAAATTAACATGCTTTTGTGTACTGTATGCAGATACTCAAAAAGAAGCAAAAACACTATTCATTTACTTATTCATCATTTTACTTGAAGCATTTTACTATGCATCCTGTGTATTAGACTTGCTTAGACTGGTCTATTATGAACAGTAGCTGTGCACATAGCTGTGTAGCGGAAGAAAAAACAGAAGAATACAAAAACTACAAGGCTTAGGAATGCAAAGACTTTATTTTGACCAAGACTTGTATTCTCCAAGACCAAAACTAATTCTTCTTGTAGTAAAGCCATCATTTCCACAAAATTCTTCCAATTGGCAAAAGCAAAGCAGTCATCATGACTAAGACAGCAACATTTTCACAGGACTATACATGGACTGCTTGAATATTTCTGCTGCTTCTCAGCTTGCCTCTATTTCAGAAGTAGAAAACCAACCAGCATTAATTGCTTCCAACAGAGCTCTGAATAGCAGTGGAAAAAGTAACAGGAATCGCATCAGCTCGCCTTTTCTGTTGCTTAAAAACTCTTATCTACAAGGGATTCAGGAGCTACAGCAGCTCTAAGACGCTGCCTACAAAGAAAGGCTGGAATAGTGCATCAAGGAGAGCAACACTATACGAAGTCGGAAGTCCTGAAGAGGGAAGAGGGAAAATATAATACCTCCCTGCACCTTACCAGTAAAGAAGATCCAGACAAGGGCAGGGGGACAACTGCTCCTCCAGTAACACAAGAATGGGATATTCCCGTTTAGACACCTGACTCTGCAGATGCATACCTACACCTCCCACCCCTTGGGGTGTGAAGCTCCACTCACCAGGTCACGTAACGGATGAGGGACACCTAGCACACACCTGCACAAAGAGTCATGTAATGGAAACATATCTTAATAAAAGGTCTAGCAGGTATCCATCACAGGAAAGGTATAGGAATCTGGCCCTAAACACAGCTGGGAAAGACACAGCACTAAGAAGCAGCTTCTGTGAGTGATGCAAAATATCCACAGCAACATTACACCCCGATGTCTCCTGGCCTCCAAACACCTCCCGCAGACACTGCTCATGCTATGGGGGAAGGATGAGTAAGAGGAGAAAGGCCCAACCAAACACATGAGGTTCCTTGGTACATACGAAACTGTTCAACACTGACCCTCAGTAATAGCCTAAAACGTTTAATCTTGCTCCTAGCCTCATCACGGCCTTGCAGTTAAAAGCCGTTGTAACAACCTCTCTCCATACACTTAATTGAATCATTACCCTGATATGGCTGAAGGCACGCTGTAAGTCAAACCGCGCATTAAAAGCTTTGAGAAACTGCAAGATGCTGACGTTACCCGCTCTACATTTTAAACTCTGTTTCCACACAGAGCATGACGACTCAGGAAACACCCCCATCTCCACCGAAGGGACAGGCCAGGGCTGAGCACAGTTACCTCCTACGAAGACAGGCTGAGAGAGCTGGGGTTGTTCAGCCTGCAGAAGAGAAGGCTCCGGGGAGACCTTAGAGCAGCCTTCCAGTACCTGAAGGGGACCTACAGGAAAGCTGGGGAGGGGCTGTTGCAAGGGCACGTAGCGATGGGACGAGGGGCAATGGGTTTAAACTAGAGCAGGGGAGGGTTAGATTAGACATTCGGAAGAAGTTCTTCACAATGAGGGTGGTGAGACACTGGCCCAGGTTGCCCAGAGAGGTGGTGGAGGCCCCATCCCTGAAGACATTCAAGGCCAGGCTTGATGAGGCTCTGGGCAACCTGATCTAGTTGAAGATGTCCCTGCTTCCTGCAGGAGGGTTGGACTAGACAACCTTTAAAGGTCCCTTCCAACCCAACACATTCTATGATTCTATGATTCAAGTACAAATCCAGAGCACAAAAATCAGAACCCAGATATTCATCTGGGTTTTTTTCCTTGGATAAAGTGATGATCTGTAAGTCCTATTTAGCAATTCCCCAGTTGCTATCTATATATAAAAGTGCTATTTATATTTCAACTGAAAGGACTGCTTAAAAAAAGCCCAATTTAAACTTTCTGGAGGAAGATAATTGTCTTCTGTGGAAGAAAAAGTAAAATTAATACGAGGAAAGTTGACTCATATTTTCACTTTAAGTGGTTATCAAGTTATGGCACCAGTAAACACACTGCTGCTTTAGTTTTAAGGGTGACAGTGGGACAGCTTCTTGTGTCAGCAGAAAAAAAAACATTTAACCATACAGAAAAATAGGTAATTCCTCAAGAACTTTATCTCTGAAAAGAAACCTGAAAGGTGCAGAAGATGTCACACAGAAGTAGCAGAATTTTGGCCTGACTAGACCTGACACCTCCACTCACTCTAATCACTAGGATTTATTTTTTAAGAAAACAAAGAGAAACGTAAAACCCAAACCTCATTGAAGTCCGAACTGAAACAGGGAAGCATAAATTAAATTATGCCTTGAATAATTACAATATTGTTGCAGTATTACAAAAGATCCGACACCCTTTGTTCCATAAAACACCTCAGCATTTCCTCGAGTTAGCTTTCTTCTACTTTCTTCATCAGGTGGCAGTATTTCTAAGTTTACGTCTGTCACATACTTTAGCTGCTTCTGAGATGCTGTGGTACAGTTTTTTTTTTTTTCTTACTTTTGTATTAATTCCTCTTTCTCTGGCATACCTCAAATTCAGTTACAATAACCACACTGACCGCTTTGCGAGATCAAACAGAATCCTTTTATATTGCAATTGTGCTAACTGTGCAAGATGTCAGGTTTTAAATATGATGGCTCCTATACTGCATACCAGTCCACCACATCTACTGACGTAAGAAGAAATACTCAGTGTTCAGAGGTATTCCAAAGGATGCAGATTTGTACACTGCTGCAAATGCCTACTTTTAAGAAAAAAAGCATTGCTTCTGTTTTCAAAGTCTAAAAGTCTACTGGCCAAACCACTGCTCATGTTATGCACAGACTGTAAAAGACTAGGATTTAATTTAGATGCTCGCTCTTCATTTCCAAGGCTATTACAACTTACACTGTAATAGAAGTTGAAAAAAGAAAAGTATGTTAAGGATAATGAAAGGGAAAAAAGGCACAAGCAGAGGTATAAAATAGCTTCCGAAGAAGAAGATTTAATAACCTAAAATATTCCAGGTCTGGAAGAGATAACAGCTATGACAGGCATACAAAACCACGAATGTAGCGGAGAAGATGAACCGAGATCAATTATTTGCTGTTTCTCATAACACAGAAATTGAAAAGCATCAAATAAAATAAAAAGGTAGCAAGACTAAGGAACTCTTATTGTCACACAACAGTTTTTGAACTCAGCCAGAGGCTGCTGTGGACACCTAAGTGTTCAGAGAGTACTTTTAAGTAGATGCTTAATACCCGAGTAACACACAGAGCAGAAGCCTCAGTGACTCCTGACCTCACGTTACAGGTGTGGCTGGGGAGTCCCTGAACCTTCAGCCGCTGAAGACGGGAGTGTTCAGCTCTGCTCTGGCCTTAGACTTTTCCTACACCTCTCTACCTGGCCAAAGGGATGGGATGTGGGCTAATTAATCCACACACCTTTGACCCAGAACAACTATCTTTGACACCCCTGTCAAATTAAGAAAATTAAAAGTTATCCAACTTGCATCTCATTATGCTAGGTTGGAAGGGTGAATCAGGGGTTCCGAACACTTCAAAATCACAGAGCGGTTTGGTAGAGAGATTTAGGTGATTCTGTTTTACCAAGTCTTAAAACACGGATAAGGAAAAATTCCAGATGCAGGGGCTGCCCCGCCACCGCAGCCCCCTGCCAGGCGAGCCCCTGTGGGTCTCAGCTCTCACCAGCCAATTTGATTACCGTCACCGGGACTCGTCATGCTCAAGATTCACAGCAACAGGGACACTGCAATAAAGATCAAGTACGTTTCCTCAAGGACCTCAGAAAGCCTATTGAATCCTAGTGCCTATACTTCAACCAACTTTAGACATATTTATGTCAAAAAGTGTATGAGAACTGGGGCTAAAGCATGAATGAGAGCCACAACACCCTTTCAGATTTGTATTACTCGCCATCCATTTTCTTCCTGTACTTTTTGCCTCAAAGCACTGTTTCACTTGTACTGCAATAAAATAAAAACAGAACCAATGTAGCTAAAATAACATTTTTAGGCTCTGGCAAGAGCTAGTATTTTGCTTCTTGAATTATTTTATAGAAGTATTTTGCTGCATTTTGATCTTGACATTGACATTTAGGGCTGCAATGTGCAAAGCCACCCTAGGCCATGCTCCACCTTTCCTCCTGCCCTGATGAAACCCACAGGGTGGGAATCTGAGCCAAATCAGCCTCTACAAACATGACACAACTTCCCACCACCATACCCTGCCCTTCAAGTGACACCATCAGTATTAATGAGCAGCATCAAGGTACAATTTTTCTTTTATGTAAATGATAAGCATGGCGTAAGAAAATGCAGGTATCATTTAAATGCAAGACTGAATTTCCAGAAAACCATTAAGATAGTTAACAAAAAGACTTCTTGGAAACCATGCTGGCATTAATTTCAAAGCAAAGATAAAAAAAGTAACTAGGGGACTATTCATGCTCATGGCACGTTAAAACTTTCAGGTAAAACTTATCCTCAAGGACTGGACTTTCAGGAATAAGGTGAAACTCAAATGCAAAAAGTTGTCAGCTGAAAAGACCAGGAACACAGATATACAGGTGATAATCCTTGTGCAAACAGCTCATAACAGCAGGTAGTCAAGAAAAAGACAAAGACAAAGGTGACTGGAATTCATAGGCAGATAGATACACACCACTAGGGATGGGTAAACATTACTGCCTTGTAAAAATACAAACTCACTAGAAACTCCACATACAGCCACACCTCAGAGAAATAAACTTTATCTGGAGCAGGTGTGAAGGAGGACTATTGAGATGATCAGGAACTAAAAAGCCTCTCATAGTACCGTGGGAAGAGAAAAAAGCTTTACTACTTAAAAAAAAAAAAAGTCAAAAGGGGGTCATGATCGCTACCTACAAATAAAATTGGAAGGAAGGACATCAGTAATAAGGGTGATAAAAGAAAAAAGATCTGCTTAGGCTAATGGACAATAAAATTACATGGATAAAATAGTGTAAAATTACCATGAATTAACCTTTGGCAGGAACTTGAAATGGCTTTAGACATTTGAGCAGAGATTTTAGACAAGCCTTTCAACTGGGAGAAGAGACAAAATGTCATTTCAGATGTAAACAATTTATCCGTAATGTCTTATTATCAGATTCATAATTGAATATTACAGTCATTTCCCTCAGTTAAAGCTTGCACATGCCACTTCAACTCCACTATTTCTGTCTCATGCTATTGATACTTGGACACTAGCTACCGAAAAAACACCGCAGGAACTGCTTTATCCTCCCAATACTCTTGGATATGAGAAGTCGTTGATATATAATCTCTTTAGTTAACAGTTTTAATATTGCATCTTTGAGAAAAACTGGTCTCGACTGCTCTTTCAGGTTTTTTTATGTCTATTTTACATTTAAAATGAGCAACCAGAGTGTCTTTTGGTAGGGTTCATACGCCACGGTGCACATTCCAAAGCAAAATCATTTTTTTTGAATGCACAGTGTGGATCTTCATGTTGTGCAAATAAGAAATCACAAGTGCCAGCCGGAAAGGTTCTGCAAAAGAAGAATAAAGGCCCCAAATAACACCTGAGCTC
>VYZM01001246.1:419152-436500 GCA_013398915.1 Dromas ardeola | reverse complement strand
GGGGGGGGTTGCAGAGACAAATGCTGATCTCGCAGTGGCACTATAAGGAACTGTGTCTCTCCAGCTCCTTGCAACCTGCCTATCACCATAGTAACTTGGTGCTGCCATACAGACAGACACCCAGCTGGGGAGGACCAAGATAGCAACCAGCTCTTTTGAAGCATTTTCATAACAAAGCAGCTTATTTCTTTGTCCATTTCCACAGCAGAAAATAGCCTGCTTTTTTTATTTTTTTTTTTTTTGTGAAGAGTGTACCATAGAAAAGCAAAGCTAATTAAATATTTCTCCTGCACTGTATTCTGAATGCTTTGACTCTTTGAATAGCTGGACGAGAAACGTCAGTTGTGTGCAATACTTACAAATTGTGTTAATCTACAATGTAGGAAGGTACAGTCCCTGCTAGGTATCTAATACCAATCACCAAAGCTTCTGAATAGGTGAGACGGCCTTCATTGCAGTCTGTAGGCTCAATGCGCCCCTGGTTAATTTCTAGAAGTACACAAAAATGTTAAACTCAGTACCCTACAGCTGCACTGACAAGGTGGAGAAGGCACTACCAGCTCTGCGTCGGATTGCCAAGCACCACTGTCCGCAGGAAGCTCAGGTTTTGCATATTCACTCTGAGTCTCACTGCACCCTTAGCCACTACATCTCTTGTTAGGAACTACATTATTTATCAGAAAGCCATGGTACACAGGGGATCAGTCTTTTTCTCTCAACCCTTATTTATTTTCTTCTGGAAACAAATTTTTACGTCTGTTGATTCCAACTAAGGCTCTGACTAAGCATTCCGAGTCAAGGTGACATCCTATTACTAAACACTACACAGATCAAGTCTGTACACAACAGCACTTATATGAAAAGGTATTTCTAATCCATCCAGAGCAGTAATACTTAGGTGGGGCACGTTAAGAGTTTTAGTTATTTTTGTGCTAAGCAAGACCAAGCAGTTCCACCCTTCCGCTGCAACCACAGTAAGCGTTGCTCATTCAAGAAATCCCTGCTAACAAACAAGGGAAGGAAAACAATTGTTTGAGTCCCATGCTGCCAACTTTCCAGGAGGTGTCAGACACATTATACAATCCAAGTTCTCAAACAAGGTACATCTTGACACGGTTCTTCCTTCAACAACTGGCTCTTCACTGAAATGCGCTAATTTACAGCAGAGTGCCTAAATGGCCCTTTACACAAAATGAGGAAAAAGTGATCTCAAAGACTTACAAGTACATTACTAAGAGGTCAGATGAAGCTTGCAAAGGAGCAAGTGCAACTATTTAGAGCCAGACAGTCCCCATACGCAGGATCCTCCTCCTGTCCCTCTCACCGTACTGTAGCACTCCCAGTTCCCTTAGCGGGCAGAGGCCAACACCAAGCACGCAGAAGGCACTTCTCAGGCTGGCACAGGTTTCTCAGGTAGGCACAATCCCACCAAGCGCATGTTCTCAGGACATTATTTCTTTTCAAATAATGGTCCACAGCGTTTCTAGACAGAAGTAGTCATCAGGCACATTCAAACTTCAAGGGGGTTTGGGTCTTTTTGTTGTTGTTTTGGAGTGGATTTTTAAAGGTCTAAAAGCTAGAGGAGTCTTCCATTCTATGCTCTTATTCTTTACATTTTCTCCTAAAGAATGTCCATTTTCACTAGTTAACAAAAAACTTCACCCTACACAACATACGCATTCTTGTCTACGAAGACAGACTTCTACGTTAATTTTATTAATAGAAACCGGAATTAAGATTACAGAAAACCATTTTAGTTCTGATTTTATTTCAGGTGGCTTTTTAATTATTATTAGTTTTACTGCTCATGGAGGTTGCCCCTCTGCGCATGAGCTATCTGCCCACATGACCTGCACAAAAGAAAGGCTGAAAATAACATTGGGGCACTCATGAAAATGTTCCATCCGGCTCGACATACCCCCACGGTGAATATACCCTAGGAAATGGGGAAGAGCCATGAGTAGTTTATCCTTCTTACAGCTAGCATTTCAAATTATATGCTGTTCTAGCTGTCGTGAACTCAAAGAACATTTCAAACTTTTCTTCATAACTGTGAAACTTCCGAAAAAATTAAATTATGTTCTCAAGCCAGTGACTCCAGGTGTAAAGGATATTCAGACATTCAGTTCATCCTGCATGCAAAGTAGCTGGCTTAGTTTATGAGAAAAGGAGAACCGCGTGTTTTGGCAGGTGGCTAGAGAAGAAATCTCCAGGTTCTGAGCTAGGCTATTTCGGTCTTACCATAATAATGAGAACTTTATGAAACATTTTTTCACTTGCTTTCTCAAATCTCCCATGCTATAAGAACTTTCACTCAGGTGGTTTGGATTACCAGTTAGGTTTTGTTCTCATATTGCTGGAAAAAGCATAAAGAATCAGGTTGAGTTCTGCTGGTTTGAAAAGGAGAAAGAAAGAGCCACTGACATATCAGTACAAATATGTACTGGTGATTATATCGATCCACATTAAATTAGATACTGATTTTGCAGTTGTGTTCACAGGGACAAACTCAAAGACCATGTTTCCTTGGCTTACATGTTGTGTGGCAAAAATTGACCACTGATCCTGACTAATAACTAATACCGTGCCTTTATTTTGTTTAAGCTGTCTTTCTTCAAAGTTACTGATTTATGCAAAAATTCTTTGGTAAGACAAAAGCCCGTGGCGTTATCCAAAAAGTCCAAAGTAGCTAAACTGAGAAGAATGGAATGTAGTTTTCATCCTTTTTGAAGTCTGGCTTGTTTAGCTGTTCAGCATTTAAACTACTTAATTCTAATAGGAATATGTTTAGTTTAATTCTGATTAATTTCTTTATGCATTCTAACAAATATTTTATAGGTATTTTTTAAATTTAATTCTAGCAGATAGTTGTGTTTGAGTTGTTTTTTTTAAACAAGAACTAACAAATAACCTTATAACCACTAGAATCCCATCAGCTAATTTCTAACATAGTTTCTACGTGTGTAAGAATGTAATAGAGAAAAATTACTTACAGCTCCCCCATTCAGTTTTCTGAAGTGTTGCTTTATACGAGTCAGATGCCACAAGTCCCTCTCAATAAACTAGATTTTATTTTCTTATTATGGCATTTCAACCTTTATATAATTACTATTTTATAATGCCTATAATATTTGGCAGTTATAGCACTGTAGTATACACAAGGGTCAAAGGATTCATTCATAAGCAAAAAGCATGAAATATTATCTGGCAAGTGGGATTAAAGTATAAGGAGCCTAAAATCAATGATTCCCGCATAATTTAAACCGATCAAAAAGTTCCAAGCTGCTGCAACTATAAACTAAAACTTTTATAAGGTGAAAAAGACAACGTGATATTGACAGATTAAGGAACACCACTGACTGTGTGAGCACTCACAGCTCTAACAGAAGGATGAAATTAAGATACTTTCTCCACTTCTGTGAAATTTCATTTCCACTGGGGGGGGATGGGATGTACAAATTGCTTTAGTTAAGTTTCATGCTTTTCCAAAAGAAAGAATATGAAAGACATTGTTGATTCAAGCCCTCCAAACACTATTAATACAAGCTTCCACCCAGAATTTTTATCTTTTATACACTTTAAGCCTCTTGATCCAAAGCTAAGAAAGATCATACTAAACCCCCTAGCAAGTATAAAGTGAAGTCTCTTGAAGTTCACATAAATACTTCATCTGTTGTCATACTGAGATTTCCAGTTGGTCAATTCCTTACGTGGAGAAGAGCACCTTTTTGAAAAAGAACAGAGCAAGTACTATGGAAAACAGCCCTTCCTTAAAATTATACTGTGTGAAGGCATTCCCAACACTGACTCCATCTGCAAGTCACTATAAAGGGTTCCCTTGACCCGAAACCATTTTTGATAGCTATAGCATTCACAAGTCTAGTTCTGAAAAGATCCAGAAACCACTTCTAATCCCACCAAAAGACAAATTGCCAAAACACTAATCTAAAATTCTTTACATATCAGTGGTCACAGCCACTATAGCAAGTAATTTGGCACCGCAAGACCAGAACAACAGATAAAAGTAGCCTGTGCTGAGCCTTCCCATCTTTACTGTATGCAGTTCAGGAATTTTGCTTCAGACTGTATCTAGCCTGGTCTCCCAGACTAAACATGCTTTGAAGCTGTTAGGAGAGTCAAACCCAGTGACTGATTCTTATGTATCCTGTGGAGCCAGAAGCACATTTGGTGCACACTTGGAACAGAGGTTCTGGTTTAGTTTCCTCCAAAAGAAATCCAGATAGCGCATAGCAAAATCACTCTGCAGTAACTGGGGGGGGACTCTGTTCAAAACTGTCGTATTGCTTTTGAACCAGAACCCTAATGGAGAGGTAGACAGTCACCTACTACTGTCTTGATTCTCTAGGTCTTTTATCTACTTGTAAACCTTTCTGCTCAGACCTCTTCTCTGGACTTAATTTGTAGCTTTCAGCCCTTCCTTAGACTTATCATATTTTTTCCCATTTCTGTTTTTTCCCACCAAACTCTTTGCAGTAACTTTTCTCTCTAAAAGCCATGTTCAAATAATACATGCCAGCTAAAAACAAACTCTCAAGTGAAACAGGCAACTGATTCTCATGCAGTATTTCCATTATCCTAAGATAACACTTCCTTTTCTGTAACAAATGTTGCAACTCATCAAGTTCAACATCCACTAGAAAGTGAACTTTTGTCTTCTAGGTCAAGATGCTACTATTTATCTGGACATTTTACTTAAAATGCTGAAGTTCTTTGAGCTCACAATGACTACATATAAACTACATGTTACCTCTTCCCATCATTAGAGGGTGGTACAGATGAAGAGACGTACTTGAAACATCATTTCTGCCTGTCTTAGGTGTCCACTTTTCTCAAAAGAAGTCCTTGAAGTAGCTTAAAATTATTGTGAAATGAAGCTGTTACTTCACCCACCACCAAGTGCACATGCACAGAGAAACCTCCTTGCTTTCTGAACCCAGGTTGAGTAGGCTCCTAGCACTTTTCTAGCTCAGTTTCTGCTCTGCCTGTGATACCTCTGTCCCACAATCAAACCCTACGTGAAAGAGTTTGACATGTCCAGGGCACACTATGCTTGGAAGGAAAGCCCTGCACGGCACATAGTCCTGCTCTCTGTAGAGACAAGATGAGATGGAAGAGAAGAAGGAGGAAGCCTAGCCTTAGCCACGGGCAGAAGTTGTAACCAAGTGCTAATGGGCTCAAGTGAGCTGCTAATGCCTGTCACTACATTTGACTTCACTGTGGCACTACTTAACAGAAGCTTTCTGAAAGAAATCTAAGGTGTTTTTTACTTCTAGAAATTCTCTAGTTAATAACCTCTTTTGCTGACAGCTATGTTATGTGTACTTAAATGCTGAAAGGGGTGTCTTTGAGGTTCTCCAGAAGTCTCAGGTATCCTACGCATACTGGAGGGGACATGCTCATGAATACTTTTGCCAGTGGCAAGCCCTATCAGAATACTGGTGACTGATGAGACTTTCATCAAGCATATTAAGAAATGAAGCTTCAGTCCAGGGTCCTGGGACTGGCGAGTCCTCAAAACACAAGGCGTTCCTATCATCCCAGCATGATTCAACTTGCTGTCCAAAAAAACAGATCCACCAGCCTTTGATCTTCAAAGATGACAGGGAACAGCCTTTGAGGCAGCCAAATACGTCTTTCTGCATTACCAGATTGCTACAGAGACAGGCAGATGGGTGGAGCAGCCTCCGCGTTCCTACCATAGAAGCAGCCCAGTTCTGTGTTAAATTATAGCAGCCCAGAAGAGTACATATGGCAAGTGGGAGAAGAAATCCCAAATTCAGCTGTGCAGCTGCTAGGTGGGACCACCCTGTTCATATACACATTGAAGAGACACTTGTTTTGCTACGCCAAAGTCAGAACAAGCCAGTCACAGAAATGGCAGAACTAGATACTAAATAACCTGTGCTTCAGAGGGACCTTTCACTAGGGCCTAGATAATATCCCACATTTGGAAGTATTTTAGCACATCTGCGTGAATCTTTTGTCTTCAGGACAAGTACAGGTCAACTGCAGCAAGAAATCAGATGCACAAACGATGAAAGTTTACCACAACTAAGAGTAAAAATCTCTTACCTCACCAAATGCGCCTCTTCCGATCACTTTTATAATTTCAAAGTCATCTCGATGAAGTTGCATTTCCTTTACCAATTTTGTAAATGGTCTTGCTGTTTAGGGAAAAGAAAAAAAAAAGGAAAGTTCAATTACCAAGAGAAATATAATAAGCCAAAATAATACATGAGCCAGAGGTCAAAAATACTTGCTGCATACCCAGTGCACTTTCAACTACTAACGGAACTATAGGAGGAAAAAATATTAACTACACTAAATAATACTTAGAATTTTTTTAAAAGTTTAATTCTATGACTGGTTCTGCCTTGTTGCCATCGAGTAAAGAGCAAAGTAGTCTTCCAGAAGAATTCACCCACCCCCCACCACCTTTCTTCAAGGGTTTCATGAATCAGCAAAGAACCATGTGAAAGCTGAAGAGCTCATTCATTACTGGTAAACTCTAGAGAAAAGCCATCCTATCGTTCAGCCACCAGAATAATTCTCTTCTTAAGCAGAGTTCAGTTTTACTTTTTATTATTTCAGCTAGTACCAGCTAAAGCTTTAACAACCCACTCTCAGGAAATAGCTGTGTCTGCTCCACAGCAATGAAATAATTTTTTACAAGATCTATGGCTAATTTGAGATTTTTACTTTGAACTATCTTTTCTGTTAAGCAACATTCGCCAGATCTCAATTAGACCAAGTAGCAAAGGGCTGCAGCCTAAATGTGTCCAGCAATTAACTAACCTACCCTTACCTTCTTCTGGTGGTCCTGCTTGAACTCAATACATCTCTCAAAATACCTGGCTGATAAATTCCACTGTACCTGCAGATCCCATCAATTTTCTCTTCTCCAGTTCCTATTCAGAATATTTTATTTATTTCTCACATATCACAGGATGAGGATTACTGTTCAGATACAGCATTTGCTACAATTCACTGCTCTGATTATTGAAGACCAAATCAATAAGGAAAAACAGTGGCACATGCCAAACTGCACAAGAGCAAGTATGATGTCTACAAAGACGCTTACACTTCTAAGCACAAAAAAATAAATTGCTCTTCTCTAGCTCATCACAAACATTATTAGACTAAAAAGGCTGAAGTTTTTAAACAGCTGTATTTTTTCCATTTGCAATTGAATAAAACATCACAGAACTGCTACTTGTAATTCAGCCCAGACTCCTGTTTTACCTCACCTTACATTATCATTAAGCTAATGAGTTATAAGCCAAACAGAATTCCTACAAGAGGGGTCACTGCCTTCACGGTGTGTTTTAGCTACTAACACAAACAAGCCAAACCTTACAAACACAGAGAAGATACAGAAGTCCGAACTGGAGATTACAGACTTCAGTATGAAGCCTAACCAAGAAAGCCTGAAAACATCTCAGCAAAATTCATATAACAGCTAATAAAATGAAGAAATAGCTGTACTGAAGAATAGCCATGCTGCTTTGTACTCAGGAGAGGTGTTATTGAAAAGGTTTCCTCCACAAGTAATACCCCTTTCACTGGATGTTTCTTGTCTATCCCAAGTATGAAATTTAAGAATGAGACTCTACTAGATTTTCTGCTAGATTCCCCATTTCAGGTGGGCAGAAAAGCCTACCACACCACAAGGGTAGGCTTTTCCCGCCACTGAGACTATCATCCCCAAACCCCAAATTTTTTCTAACAAATTTACCCAACAAAACCAACTCAAATGATTTGAGAGACCTATACCAGTCCAGTCAGACATCTATACAAGTAAATCCCACTGCTGATGGCTGGGATATATATCAATTACTTTGCAAGGTTTTCCAGCCTCCTTCTCTTCCCATCAGATCAGAACAGATTGAGGAAATGCAACTACAGATAAGAAATAAATGTAAAAGTTCCATTATCAAGTTATGGATCACTACTACAGAATGCAGGTCTAACTTTGCAGAACATCAGCTCCTATTATTAAAATTCAAGGAGGGGGAAAATGAAACCCAGCAATTTTACTTGGGATAAAAACCCAAGAATACTACTTTTAAAAAAAAAAAAAACAAAAAAACAAAAAACAATTTTAACAATAATCCTAGTCAGTAAACAGAATACCAAAATAATTGGTTTAAGTATTTATAAAAAACCCTGCCGCTGTAAATTGATCACAAGCAACTTCCAAAGCGGGAAGACACAAACCTATGCAAGTTTAAGCTGTCTTGTACACTTAAAAAAAAATCCTATTTTCTTACGTTTTTCATATTTTGCTAACTGGTGACAAAATATTTTATGATTCTGTCTACTGTTTTCCTTGCTTTGAAATGTATCAAACTTCATGTTGCCAAAATTGGGATTCAGTTTAGAAAAGCATTAAGTTGCATTAAAGCAAGTGAATTCAATTAGTTTTATATTTTAAAAGATAATATTTATTATGTATCAAGCAGAGCGCATACTTAAATTTGAGTAAACAGAAGAAACAGTGTCTGCAGAGAAGGGCATTAATGCTATCTTTCTAGGCTTGTATCCTTCAAGAAGCAAGGATTAGCAGACCTTATTCCCTTTACCACCATTTCAATTCAAAAACTGCAAGAGCACTAGGTTGGTCCTGCTTCTTCCATATCAACTAGTCAACTGAAGTCCTACCTATTAAAATTAATTAGTTTAACATGTGTAAATGAAAAAAAATACTTATTCCCTACTAAAAGGAAGTTACTATTTTTTTTACAAGCTATTTGTGCACTTAACTAATGTTGGCTTTTAGTATTTAGCAGGGGTTGGTGTTCAGAAACATTGCAACTTCAGTGCTCTCTCTTGGAAAGCTAAGCACCAAACGTGAAAATTTTGAAATCGGATAGGACTTCCCCTGAAATGGAAAAATTCAAGTCTTTGTCAAGGCATCTAAGATTCCTTAAAAGTAAATAAAATTTGAAAATAAAACTTAATATCCACAAAATCTCATCATCACTGAGACTACAACAGAGGTTACGCAGTAGATGTGAGCTCAGAGGAGGCAACACACCAGTAATTAATTTAAACTGGTATCTACTTTATTGGCATTTTGTGTAGAACGCTGTTCATACCAGGATGAAACCTGCTGCTTTTAAGTACTGGATTGCACAATTTTTACCTCTTAGTAAGTTAAATCAAAAAATATTTCCAAATTGCTTTCCTGCTCCCCCCCAGAAGGTTGCTGTTCCTCAACCCTCTAATATCCAGATGAGTAACACGTACAGAACTGGCAAAACTGAGTGAGCTGAAACTTGCACCATGAAGTATCAGCAAGAAACTTGCACCAAGAAGTATCAGAGAGCTGCGTTCACTGTGCTTGCCAGAATGACACCAACTGATATACCCACCACTACGTAACTGGTAAAAAGCTCCAGCTTCTCCTTTTACATAGCACTATTTTATAAAAAGGGAACACAAAGCAAACTTCTCTCCATACGCTGGAATGAATAATTACGCTTTACTGATTAGTTTTGATCCTAACATTAAAAGCAGGACTTATGATTTGGAGTTGATTTAATGCCTTAATGAAAGTATTTCATCCTGGCAAACGGAGGCATTAGCTGTAAAGGGGGTTTTGTTGGCAGTGATTACTGATTTTTTTT
Organism: Dromas ardeola; assembly: GCA_013398915.1. NCBI lineage: Eukaryota > Metazoa > Chordata > Aves > Charadriiformes > Dromadidae > Dromas > Dromas ardeola. The sequence continues at coordinate 426,850 of VYZM01001246.1, read as the reverse complement.
TTTTATACATACTGTTGTCAGGGTAACATTAGCTGAGAGTAATTGCAAGAGTTTGTTTATTCATGACTATGAGGCTGTAATCAGAATTTGGGATAGGCATTCTATGTGCAATATATCTGTATGCATCACTACTTTTTCTCTCACGCTGATTTGGCATTATTGTACTTAACACTTGTTTGGAACAAGGGTGTTCTCCATAAGGCCACACAAGAAAAAAAAAAACAATCTAATTTTAAGAAGCCAAGAAATGTATGCTCTGAAGAATGAAATACAAAACAATAACAGTCGATGTTTTGATCAATATTCATAAGGGGAAGTGAAATGCCAGCATTTATTTCTTCAACGAAAACCAGGGTATGCATGACAGACACAATTCTCCACCCACAAATTCTGTTCCAATCCTATTCTCCTCTCTGATAGATGGGACTAGGATATTTTGTTTGCACAAAAAGAAAACATCAATTTGAATAATTTGAAAACATAATTTGAAGCACAGTCATAGGTAAATGGGTTTGTGATTTAGGTTTGTGAGCTGGTGCATCTATGGTGCAGTCAATTTGTATTATGCCACCTGATAAAAAGACATTTGCAAACTGTTTCAGAATGACTAAAAGCTGCAGGAAACGCCAGCGGAGACGATGTGACACAGCAGACTGGGCATTCTGCACTGCCACCCCGGGAACAGGCACATGCCGGCCTCTGCCAAGGTCGGAAGCATATGTCAAATTTCCTCTCATTTCTGAAAGCAGGTCAGGGAAGGATGGTATTATTGGCAATATCACCCTTAAAAAAAAAAATAAATAATAGGGCAACTTTTCCCAAGCTAGAACATGGTTAAAAATGAAAAGCATTGAGGTATGTTTTGGATTTTCACTTTCTATTCCTATTCCAAACCATTCAATTGATGTCAATAATTTGCTATCTGGAATCACAAAAGCTAGCACCTTTAGATTACAGGGGACAAAAGACTACCCGCTGAGTTTATTATAACAACTACTGCTTCAGTGGTGGAGTTACCCAATGGCTCTAGTTTGAGGACTCCTGTGTATTTTGTTAGGCAGTGCAAGTTTCCAGAAATTCAGAGTCACAAAAATCACAGAGTCAAAACTGCCAAATGTTGAAGAACATCTGATGTTTTCTATCATTGGCAGCTTCGAGTTTTAAATAAATGTGACAACTGCAGGAAAATAATACACAGACTTACAGGTCTCTTTCAACAACTCCAGTTGAAAGGGACCTCAGGAGGTCTCTAGTCCAACTTCCTGCTCAGATCACAGTCAATATTGATTTCCGATCAGCTTACTCAGGGTTCTGCCTGATCGGGTCTCAAATACTTCAAGAGATGGAGACTCCATGGCCTCTCTGGACAATCTAATCATATACTGGACTGCCCTGCACCAGACAGTTTCACAGTTCAGAACTGATCTCGGAAGTGATTTGGGGTTTAAGTCTATTATATAAGACAATTATAACATTCAGGTAGATCTACCCAGAAGGTATGTCCAAACTGTCTGGTCAGACAGAAATTCACCACGCTCCCTTTATCTACTCATCCCCTTTACAAAATGTTGTGGTAGGAAACTATGCGAATTGCAAAATATTAATGTCAGGGAAACAACAAAATGACGCAGGTTATTGCCCGTGCAGCCATACTCCCACCAGGCAGATCCAATATTTTATTTAAGATGTTTTCTTTGGAGGAAGAACATGAAAGAGCAGTGAGTTTTACCATTTCTCCCTCTTAGCTTACATTCTAGAAATCAAGTAACTTGTTTGCCCTTTGTGCACCCTTTTCAAAGAAACAGCATTCCTGTGATATTGCTACTAAAACAGCAGGCTGACAGGTTTAACAAGTTAGTGCTTGTACGCATGTCTTGGGAGATACCCACACCCAGGTAGCCCCAACCTGCTTACTAGGGTGATAAATACCTGTTACAACCCACACTTTTGAGTTTTAAAGAAGTACTTGCTATTTGATTGTGAAGATTTCCCTGTATTTTGAAAGTGCAATTTTTTGTTAAGTCTTCCATTTTTCATTGACTCCAGTTTTAATTTTTCCAGTTATAGATCCCTGCCTCCCTTTTCCTGTGCTGGCCTGTTTCCTCTTTCTGTCCACCCAGTGAATGCTTTTTTTCAGTCCGGTTTCCTAAGGAAATAAGGTATGTGTGATCACACTCTTTGGCAGTCTGAGTCCATTCCTCCTGCCTGGTACCTTTTGATCCCAGTGAAGACCTTTAATATCCCATTCACCAAATTTCAGTGATGCTGTCCAAAGATACCAAGTTGCTACAAGTTTTATAAAAAAATTGGCAGTGAATAGGAAAGACACCCACAGTATCATCTGAGGGAAAGGCTACAGCAGGAATATAGCACTCACCCTCTTAGCTGGGCAACCAGCACGTAGTGAGGTGCAGAGCAGACAAACGTTGTTGTCCCTAGTCATGGAGGAACAGCAGAGTGATACTGACACAGAAGAGGGAAGATGGGAAACGTACAGCGGAAAAGGGAAGGTGGTGGGAAGGGTAGGGGGTTACTCCACTGAGCCTAGTAAAGGAGGTAGATCCCAATTCTACAAGAAGCCAAACTTCAGCAAAGCTCAGGTGACACATTTTGTGTTCTCCAACACAATTTTCTGCCGGGCCTTCCACTTCTGCCATGCCCTCCCTCCCGTTTTTATACAGCATATTATATACACATACATACACACACTTCACTTGCTGTCTGCCTCTTACTCAGTGATCTCATCCTTCATCAGTCATCAACATCCATTAGACATGTAAATTCAGTGGTGCAAGACGTCAGTTATCATTACAATGAACACAAGCTCCGCTGGGTTAAAAACCTGACAAGCACAACCCAGTTACCAATTCCAAAGTGCTTCCAGCTCTTCCAGGGCAGCCTCCTGATACGGGATGCTGCTTCACATGCTGTCAGAGCCCCCTCTATCCCTGAGCAAGGACATCCAGTTTTATAGTGCCTGGTTAGTCAGTACTTCTAATTTTAAGATGTCCTCTCCTAACAGCGTTCATCTGAACTGCAATCCCAGCAGAAACAGACACATACACACTTTCTTGGTGTTGTATTAGTGTATCTTCTTGAGGCTGGCTAACAGTATTTTTCAATTGAATTAATAAGTGGTAACTTTATTATGAAATTAAAGATTGTACGGTGTACTTAATCTGATACACATTTTTTTTTTTTTTTTTAAAACCTCCCTACCCCCCTTCTCTGAAGCAGCAGCACACAAACTTACATCCATTTGCAGTTATGATTACGGATTTTGCTTCGTTTTATGAATGCCTTCTGGCACTTAAAGGAACTATGAGTTTGGACAAGATTTGTATCATATAATTACATGTGAAATCCTCAAAGGTTTAAATGGATAAAACCATCATTACTTCTAGCTATAAACCAAGACTGAGCGCTCATAGCTTCTGCATTTCGCTCTATGAGTGGCTTTATCAGTTACAGAAGAACTGATCCTGGCATTTAGAATTTTTATACCAGTTTGCGATAACTGCATGAAAAATTTATCACCACGCTAAAGGCTAACGGCATTGGGAAGTGTTTTGAAGAAAAAATATTGAGTAGTAGTTCTGGTGCTGATCCCATTAGCATTGCTAAATTTGCCAGCAGAAGAGCAAGGCATTTACCTTGAAACATCATCCCTGTTCGCTATTATTCACTGAGCACACTTTTTGTGTGGCAAGCCCCAAAAGCGAGTACCACACAGAAGGACTCAATCCGCAGCTACCATTTGCCAGCTCGTTGATGAATGTTACCACAAACACTTAATAGCTGGCTATCTGCCTGACTAGTCCATTCACCGCTTTTTGTACTTATAATGAAAAGACACCATAGATAACACTAAAGATTTGTACAGGCAAGTACTGAGGAACACACAGATGGTTCTGAGTAGTCCAAGAAACAAAATATGTTGCCAGTTAAACTCCTGACAAAGCCATCGTGCTTCTCTGAGAACTAGAGAGCAACAGAGTTCTAGCAGGTGAGAGGAAGTAAGCGTTGGCTTACACATCCAAGAATAAAGAACCAAATGACTATTTGCTGTAATCATGTATGTAAGACAGTCACTTACCTATGGAAAAATAATGGTCAGGTAAAGTAAAAACCACATGCCAGTCAAACCTAAAAGTAACAGCATAGGCTAATGCTATGATGGATGGAAGTACCAGGGAGAGGACGCTTACATCCGAGATCTAACAGAGGAGGAAGCTCACTGCCCAATTTCTCATCACCGTGTTGTGTTACTGTCATGGAAAGATCGACAATTTAGGAAATTACAACTTGGTCTCTAGAACCTGAATTGGAAGGGTTTGTGGTTTTTATGGTTTTTTGTTTGGGTTTTGTTTTTTTTTAATACCAAAGTTGACCTCGGAAGACAGAACTGTGAGTATTACGACTGAATAAAAATACGAGTGCGAATAACATTTCGTTTGGGAAACCCAGAAGCGACCATCCACACAAGTTTGATGCAGCTATGCAGCTTCACAAAACCTAACATTTTCGCATACGGCTACCGGGACGCAGACAGAGTTTTTTAAGCAGCGGCCTGGCCTGGGGCGGCGCAGAGCCAACCCTCTGGTCCGTGGGAGGCCCTTGCTCACAGGGTCAGCTGACCTGGCCGTTTACCCTGTGGACAGGTCAGGTGACCCAAGCCGACCAATCGGGTGTTCCATCCCATCCGCCATGCTCGGTATAAAACCTGAGAGGTCAGGTTGGTTCCTCTCCAAGGTCTGTCTCTCCTCCTTCAATGACTGACATCTGAGGAGAACCCCGTCAGCTCATCTGCCTTTCGATCCCGGTCGGTGCGTTCCAGTTCCCATTTGTCAAACTGAGTCCAGTCGGGAACTTCCCCAGTGCCTGCCAGTGACATCTCCCTGGGATACGGTTTTGTGTATGTTTGTATGTATTGTATCTGTTTCATTATTTCTTTTTTTTTTTTTAAATTTATTTTATTATTAATATTTCACTAAAGTAGCTGAGTTTTTTCTAAACTCACCCATCTCTTTATCTCTCTTCTTCCTCTCCTTAGAGCGAGAGGTGGGGGAGAGCATCTGTCGTCTTGTCATTGGCCAGCCCGGCCCAAACCACGACAAGCAGGATGACACATTCCGAATAAGAAAACCCAAACCTTTATGAATACTAACCAGGGCATTTCAGAAAGCACTCAGCAGCTTGAGATTAAGTTCTAGCCCAGCTCTCACAGCAGAATTAAGAAAGCTCCTAGAGAAACTGTGTTCCTAACTGCAGTGTGTAGTCCTCTTACCAACTCGTCACATTTGTTTGTGAGAGGGAAAGCCAGCATGCCTCTCTCAACCTTTCCCTAAGGTTCACAGCTCTTTCAGCAGACTGTGCACCAGCCGTGGATTCCCCGGTGGTCTATCACTTTCTTCAGCCTTAGACACTTCACTGACTGATCTATTGTGCAGAAGCCCAATAACATCTTCAAGTTGTGACTTTCTGCAGACACTGAAATACCAGATCTTGCTTCTACTTGAATTTCTTAAGGTTTCAGAAGGTGGTACTTTCCTTCCTCTTAAGCCTTGCTAAAAAATGCAAAGAAAATATTACTATTCCTCAGTAAAGAATCTTTTCTGCTCTTGAATAACTGTTGATACCCAATGCTGCCTTCAGCTTCATCTTCAGTCCTTTTATTTTCCTCAAGACAATCATACCCAGCCCAGAAGACACATGCACATCAAGTCATATACAGGCTCTTAGAACTACAGACTTTCCCTGGGACTGTCTGACATCCCAGATATTCGAGACAACTGAATGGGAAGCTACACGACCACTTTCATCCAGGAAATCCATTCTGCTGCCAAGAGAGTTCCTCCTTGTTCCTTCCCACCATGCTGCACTCTATTGTCTGGATCATCATTAGCATTTACATGGTATGTCAAACCAGGAAACATTTCCAGGCAAAAGCTAACTTGTCTGCCCCATCCCCTCCCACTGAACCATTCACCCAATGTGACTCACACACAGCTGTGACGCTGGAGCCCCAGCCCAAGGCAGGTGGCAGGACAAGGCTGGAGAAGGAGAAAAATGGCCTTTTTTTGGAATTGATGTAGATCTGCCTCGGACTGCAGTGAGCATGAAGTGCTACCCCAGAGTCTGTTTCTAGCCAACCTACAGCACATTAGGACAGGATCTTCCAAGATACATGTCAAAACATTGTAAGAAATGGATGGAAACAACCACCACAGAATGCAATCCACAGATTTTTCTGTACTCCTCGTCCAGGGCCAGATTTTGCAGGTGTTGGAGGGGGCATTTAAGCCACAGCAAACAGCAATCACATATTGAAGCACATCAGTATTGGGAAAACTGTTTCAGGCTTCTACATGAAACACTAGTTCCAAACAGTAAAATCTCAGTGATTCAATTGCTTTCATTCCATAATGAAGTTGTAAATATTGCTAAAATTCACTATTTTTACTGCATGATGAATAATCTAAAAAGCAGAGTTAACAATATTTTTGTATATCGTTTGAGAATTATGACTGCTCAGAAAAACCCTTTCATATTGTCACTTGTTTTTCAGATAATTTCAAACTAGAGATTAGGAAAACCTCAAATTTGAGCTCACCCAAATTTCAGTAACATAGGAATGAAGCTAAATTTCGTCAGACCCAGCACTTCTTGCACACCCTGCTAAGAAATAAACAATTCCAATCTGATGACCACACTGTGCTGATATAAGCTTACATACACTTACATTAATTAAGAAGCCACCACTTACATCATCAACGTATGAGCAAAGTTCTGGTTTTCTGACTGCATGCTTTATTTCATCTTAAAAGTAAAACATAGCAAGACAAGGAGCGTAACTGTTTTATCAATTATTTACAGTAAAAGCACATCTTTTGTTTTCTCCAGATATATGCAAGATGTTCTTTCAAGTTACTAAAAACTTAATACATGCATTATGTAAAAGAACAATTCATATTCTACATTGGTGCTATATTTACCACCTTTATTTTAGAGGTTAGAAGTTTCTATTAATAAGCTCTTCTTGACAAAGCATCCTACACAAATGCATTTAGAATGACAGGAGAGAAATCCACCTTGTGAGGTATCCCTTTTCTCCGCTCATACAGTTAGAGTGAAGTAAAGATGTAATTCAATGACACAACTGCAATGGATCACTGGGACCAGAGGGGCAGTTTCACAGATCTGCTCTCTTCCTTGCATCAGCTGTAACAAATTCCGCTGGTCTCACCTCACTGACCCGATTCTGCTCACTATACCAGCAGAAACCCAACCTCCCGAGACACATAATGCAACTTATCATCCCGTAGTTTCACAAATTGAATCATCATCACCGAAGGGTCGGGAGAGGCTGCTACATCAGTGCAAGCAAGAAGGGTAAAGGAACCACAGCTCTTTTTCAGAGGCTGTCATCTTAAGTAGCACAGATGAAGGCGAGAAGAACTGCCCGTGCAGAGGTGGCCTGCCTTGGTGCCAACACCCAGGCAGCTGCATGGAAAGTTGGATAAGGGAGCAGAGTCAAATGACAATTACCTTTTCCCTGATACTGCAGTTCTCAGCCGGATCAACACCATAAACTAGGAAATATAAGACAAAGGGGATGGGGCATTAGATCAGCTTACAGTGCTACAGAACTGCACCTGATTATTTTTTTTTTTTTTTTTTTTTTGTGTTTTTGGTTTT
>VYZM01001246.1:400711-419121 GCA_013398915.1 Dromas ardeola | reverse complement strand
TTTTTTGATGGTTATGGTTTTGGCTGGGAGTGCACAAGAATTTGGGAGGAGACACAGCTGGGACAGCTAACCCCAACTGACCAAAGGGATATTCCATACCATGTGGTGTCATGCTCAGCATATAAAGAGGGGGTAGGAGGAGGAAGTGGGAATGTTTGAAGTTATGGTGTTTGTCTTCCCAAGTAACCATTACACGTGATGGAGCCCTGCTTTCCTAGGGATGGCTGAACACCTGCTGATGGGAAGAAGTGAATTAATTCCTTGGTTTGCTTTGCTTGCATGGCTTTTCCTTTACCTATTAAATTGTCTGTATCTCAACCCATGACTTTTTACTCCACTTTTACTCTTCTGATTCTCCCCCCCATCCCACTGGCGGGAGTAGGCGAGCAGCTGCATGGTTCTAGTTGCTGTCTGGGGTTAAACCACAACCATGTCTCAAAGCAGCAACACTCTGCATATAAATACCCTGAGCTATTTTTCAATTTCAAGAGTTCAGATAGCAACAGCTCCTTTAAGCAGAGGTGTGGCACATCTTTCTCTTCACTCCACTTCCTTTTAAATGGCAGCGGGCAGGAGGACGTTTTCTCAGACACTACTCACCCTGTTTCAGAACTTCCCTGGAGCTCCAGGTCTAATTAAAAGGTCAATGAAAGTCAGACTTTTGCCATAGGAAAAGGCCACGAAGACACGCGACAAGCAATTACTGTAACCAGGCACTAGAATATTTGGAGTAGTTCAAGTTACTCAGAAGCAGAGAAGAGGGGGATTGTCTAAATCTGCGGAGCATACTAACAAGTCCCATGCTAAGATTTGCCATACATTACAGTGGAAGGCTCAGAGTGGCTTTTTTTACTATTATAAATACTTTCACTTCTTCAGCTCCCTCTGTAGACCAGGAACTCTGGAGTCAAAGCCATTCTGTCTTGCTCTGCTCCTTCCAATGCCCCTGGCTGGGAGCAATGAAGAGGAAGACCATTTACAGCAGCATTATTTTCACTGACTCTGGCCTGCAGAATTCTATTTTAGAATAATGCCCATTTAAGCAATTAGACTTTTAGAATATTGCCCCTGTTCGCTAAACAGCATCAACTAATTATTCCAAAGTTTCAAACTGACCAAGATCGTAACACCTGCTATTAAATAAGAATAAAAATCCATCTAAACCTTGCTTGAAAGCAGGGTGGTGGTGTATTTTTTTTTAATATACATTAAATAGCCCTGAAAGAAAACATTTTGGATAAATGATCATTTGGAATATTAGACACGTGACAGTTTATACATGTTCAAATTTTTAAACTGTCCTTTAAGTCAAAGAGTCATCCTTAGGGAAGTCAAATCCTGGAACAGTTAAGAGTGAATTTTTAAAACCCAAGTGATTTAGAGCACGACTAAAGAGCTTTAACATCACATGTATATGCAAAGCATACGGAACAAGAATCTAAAAACAGAATGCCGTGCCTTTTCCTAGAGACAATTCCAAGTCTCCAAGCATTATAAATTCAGCTTTCTCTAGTACAGTCAGGGTGGAGTTCTTCCTCCTTCTCTTTCCCTCATTCTGCATTTTTGTCACCCTTTCGTATCCAACTTTTTGCTAATTTATGTACAGTACACTGAATTAGCTCTTTCCTCTTATCTCAGTATTTTGTGTATCAAAGAACGCACTTTTGCTTAGTATTTTTAGCCTATCTTTTCCTAACATCTTTGCCATATCTTTCAGAAATTCTTAAATCCAGTTTCTGGATCATGATTTTAGACAACTCTCAACAGACTGCCAGCCCACATGACACACTGTTTAATGGACGTGCTTCTAGGCATTCCCAAACCTCTTGTAGGCTCCTGGAAGCTTATATCCACCATTCCAAACCAGAACACACTGCCCGTTACTACACACCCCAGCATGATCAGCAGCAGCCCAAGCTCTCTGGGTTCTAGCTTCTCCATCTTTCTTGCATATGCCTAAAGCCATCAGGAAACAAAAATCTGTTCATTGCCCTTAGCTGATACCAAAATTACCGCCATTAAAATATGAAAAGCACTTCAATCATTACACTCACAGTTGTAAATACCACACGTGTCGCACCTTTACATCTCGCTCCTCAGCTTTTCAAGGTAGGCCTATCAAGTGAGGATCATCCCAACAAGTTTTTATATCAGATGCAGTATCTGATAGAACATTCTCCTTCTAAGCTTACAGTTTTAAACACAAATTTTCAGTTTTGTACACTCCTCTTTACTTCAATTTAAGAGTGAGATTATCCACATTGTTTAATAAGGTGTACATCCATAATCCTTTTGCTGTAAGATTTATTTCCACACATTTAAGTGGAGAATTCCTCTTCCTTACTTATTTACAACCCATTTAAGACAGGTGTGTTGATTTGAAAACAGAAAATCAAGTACCAGGACATTCAGAACAAGCTTGTAGTAGGCTGGCAATCTCAAGTCTTCATCTATACCCCAGGCTCCATTCTGTTGGCTTCCAACCTATTCCTTTACTCATACTTGGAAATAACAACCAAACATTTGGATCCTCCAGTGCAACACCAGGGTGAGCACCTGCATGCCAGTACAGATGCAGCTGGAAAACCCTACCAGCGCAAATGTGCTTTTAAAACTTTCAATTTCCAGAGTAGGAGCCAATGAAGATGCATTAACTTCCTTCCAGAAATCTTCTGACACAGTACACGGCGTCTGAGGAGACCACAAGCAGAAGGTGAGACCACAGGCAGAAGAACAAGAATTTCTGCTAATCTTCAAAATACTTTAGGCTGTTGCAATGTAACTGCAAACTACTATAGTTGCTGAAGTCAACTATTTACACAGAAAAATTGCCTTTCTGCTTCCTTATATGTCATTTTAGCGATATCCCATTCTTTTCTCCTCTTTTTCCACAAAGAATTTAGTATTTTCCTTTACTAATTTATCTCCAGTGTCATCTAAGTAAACCTTGGCTACTTTGCCCATTCAGTGATTGGTTTAGCTCTTAAGTAATATTTTCCGCTTGCATTGATTCACTTTAAAAAACCATTCGGTCCCAAACCACAGTCTTTTAAGGACTGTCAAACTTTTAATCCTTGATACTGTAGTTCAGATGTGCTAGTTTCACTTCTTCACATTGTGGAGCTGAGGCTATGTAATCCTTTTGTTCCATAAACTTCCTTGGAATTTTCTAATGGAAAGAAGTCTGGAAGAGATGTAATCTTCTCTTTACCTTCTAATCTCTAAACATTCTCAATATTTATGCCACTTACATCATCTTTTTTTTTTAACCTATATGAAAAAGGTGTTCAGGACTGCTCATTTAGTAACACATTGTTCTATCTTTGAGTTGCCACTGTGAATCCAGCAAGGATGTGAATTTTTTAATCTCTTAGTAGTTTCATTGCCTTTAAAGTAACATGCAACCTTTGATCAATACAAGGTGTATTGAACCAGTTGAATATTGGTTCAATACAAGTCTGTGGCAATGGCGTCTAAGACAGAGATATCATGCAGCATTGAGGGAAAGGAAGAATGTGCTTATAAAGCTTGCATTTCTGTTGTTCAAATCTTCTGTAAAGGAGTTCAAGTCATTTGTCTGAGAATCATCCTAATGCTTCTACCCTAGCAGCCACACAATTCCACTTTTATCATTATTTCTTGAAGCTTAACTCTTGTTTCCTGTATAATTTGAATTTTAAAACCAAGTTCATAGCAACATCATTTAAAAAAAAAATCTAGGTCCACGAAATCTTTAAAAAGAAATATCAGGCATGGCTACGTGTTGAACTATTCCACTGTATTATTTGCATGAGCAGCAAGTGTCCCTTTGTCACAATTTCTATTACGGTGCTCAGACTGTACCAGAAGTTACTCTTACACAGCACCAAAAATGTGCCTAATTATTTTAAGAAATTTTACAACACCTGAGTAGTTGGTGCAGTTGCTGGCAAAAGTTCAGCCCTGACTGTCTGTTTAGCTGTATTTTAAACGAAGGAAAAAAGCCAGGAGCATTTACAATTGTATTGCATGAAATAAAGATTTAAGAAGTTTGCCTTTTCTGAAGAGCCACTCTGTTAGAAATGCATTGTCAAAGAACTAAAAAGTCAATTTGGAGTCTCATCTTTCCTACGTGAACATATTTTAACACATCAAACCTCCCAAAAGTCTAATGAGAATCTTACAATTATCACATATGAAAATTTTTTCTTCAAGTATCATCAGTATCTCTCTCCTTCAAAATCTTATTTAACAGACATTTTAGTATGTAAGCTCAACTTAAGGGTTTCCTTAAAGTGCAGGCTACCTGGTACTTCCAGAAGCAATAAAGATGTCTGGTCTGACCACTGTTTGTAGTGTGTTGATCAATATTTAGGACTTTAAGTGATGCTTTTCCCAGTCCTTTCTAATTCATGTACCCGGCTATTTTTTTATTACAATGCTGCAAATTTTAATTCAAATACTATGACTCCTCAACAATCTATTTCTGGACAAGTGTTAAAAGATTACAAGTAGACAGTGTTGATTTCCTCTTCCACGAATTGTTACGCACAGCTAAATTTATTTCCTTGCCAATTTTTTTTTTCATTTTTTTTTTAAACACAGAAGTGATAACTAACAGCCTCCACCTAAGCCCCTCAGAAAATATAGAGGACAGGTTCTTTAAGTGTTATATGGGACATGATGGGGGGAGGGAGAGATGAGGGCAAGGAGATTGAAGTAAGAAGTAGGTCTTGCCCATGCTTCTCTCTTGCAGAAAGATAATCCATTATCTTCCACCAGCTGTCACCCATTTCAGAGCTCCCCATAGAGCTCTGAAGGTAAATTACTGCAGCACATTTTCCAGTAAAGTCTCTATATTCTACTTATTCTGTAGCTATCAAGCATACACTTGAAGTAAGAGCTATTATTACCAATGTGCACAATGACGTATCACAGCCACTGACGCAAAAGATCATTGCAGCAATGTGTGCACAAGCGTGCATTGCTGTTTTAAAGACATCACTACAAAATGCCTTCTCTAAATACAAATAGGAAATAAGAAGTAAAAGGTCTGAACAATGAAACAAGAGAAGATATTAAGGACATGAGAGGCGGGAGATGATGTTTCTCAGCAGCTTTGGGCAGCAAGACTCAGTCCAAAAAAGAAGTTATTGCTGTTACTTCACTATCTGGTTTTTCCCCCCCCAAGGTATCTGCACAGTGTGCAGGTACCTCCCAAGAGGGAAGCAATACACTGAAACTAGAACGCAGGGTGAACAACTTCCACACATCACTCACAAACAAAGCTGAGTGCTCACAACGACAGCATCTGAAACAACCAAACAACACTTTGTTCAAAGTTTATTCTGAAAAATTAACACACATTATAAATTGCTCACATACACTATCCTTGTCCCTGAAGGGCAATGGACCATTGCATTATATCATACTGTCAATGAATGCCTTCATGATATAGCTATCAGTATATATTCTCTGAGGACATCTACCAGACTTCCAGACATTTAGGAATCATGAGAATTCTGAAAAAATCTTATTTTTTTCCCCGGAGTTTGCTGGAAGCAACACACTCAAAACCACAGATATAAATGCATTGCATGGCAAGTCAAGTGTCACTTAGGATACCCTATTAAAAATTACAACACACCACTAAGAAAGGAAACAGTTCTTGGGTTTTGTCCCATTTGTACATTGTTACCATCATCATTGATAGCACTTCCCATGCTATTTTCCATATATCGATATGATTTTGAAACACTGAATTTGTTGTGTGTTTTGGTTTGCTAAGTGTACTATCATCAAGAAAGAATACCAGCACTAAAAACCACATTGCAAGTCCAACTTCATGTAAGTCACACAAGCTCTTATTTTACAGATGAAACCAAAAACCAGACAGTATCTCCCATTAGATCTTTACAACTATGAAGAACATTTGTTTCATGCTGTTGTTAGCAACTGCTTAGTCAGAAAACTTATATTGTCAGATATAACGATATTAGGAACCCTACTAAATACAGATCCCTTTGTGAGATGAGAACATATCTAGCAGAACAGCTAAACCTGTATTTTTCACAAGGGATGATTCAGTCTCACAGTCATGCAGGGATTGCAGGCTCTTCTGACAGCCCCATGGAACTAAAACTTTAAAATACTTCAACTGCTATCAAGGCTAATAACTAGACATAAGGAAACCACACTTGGGAAAAAGCACTAGACATAAAACATAGGTTCAAAGTTCTTGAAACCTGTTCAGGCAAGTCTCTTCCAGGAACAAGGAAACTGGTGCTTTTATTAAATACATGGTAGAAGAACATGAACAAAATTTATTTTCCCATCACTTGCAAGCCTAAAATTTAGTTAAAAGCTTGTCAATACCAGACTATGTGGTAAAATGTCAACTAATCAGGGTAAACACCTGAGATGACCAAAAAAAGAATAGTAAATTTACACAAGTTATGTCAACTACTTTATCTACAAGGAGAAGATTCTATTTCACATGTTTATTTTCAGTCTGAGAAGAATGAAGAACAACTGTTTTCTATTAAAGCAGCTGTGATGTTAAATAAGTTGCTAACACAGGAAAAAAAAAAGATGATACTGAAATATAGAATAATTCTAGGTTAGAAGGGACCTCTGGAGCACAGAATCCAACCTCCTACTCAAAGCTGAGATAACATCAAAGTTCAATCAGGTCCTTGTCCTCAAGGCCTTGTCCAGCTGAGGTTTATCTCCTAGATGGAGAGACTATCACCTCTCTGGGTACCTCTTCCTGTGCCTGACCACCCTCAGTAGGAATATTTTCCCCCCCCTTACACATAGTCTGAATCCTCCTTGCCTGTGTCCATTGCTTTTCCTTCTCGGCAGTGCACCTGAGGAGAGTCTGCCTCTGGATGCTCCCTAACCAAACATCTGGCAGTTGAGGATCGTGATCAGGTTCTCCTTCTGCAGGCCCACCAAACCCAGGTACCTCAGGCTTTTCTTGCACATCGTGTGCTTCAAGCCCCTAACCACGCCAGTGGTTCTCTGATGGACTCACTTCAGCTTCCCAGTGTTTTTTCCTCTACTGGGAAGCCCCAAACTGGACACAGTACTCCAGAAATGGCCTCACAAGTGCTGTAAAGAGCAGAATAACCACTGCCCTCAACCTGCTGCCTACACTTGCTGACTCAGTCCAGTAAACAGGCAGCCTCCATTTCCACAATGGTGCACTACTGACTTTTTCAACAAATTGTTTATCAGGATCCCCGTATCTTTTTCTGCAAGGCTGCTCTCTAGATGGTCATTCCCCAATGTACACAGCTCCACAGTGCAAAACTTCGCACTTGTCATGCTGAACTTTGTCAGGTTTTTACGGTGTAAAGAAAAAATAATGCTGGTATGCAAAAGGTAAATTACAGATTGTAATCTCTGCTATCCCTGCCCTCACAAAGTGCCTGAAACGTTAAACAAAACTTTTACAATGTTTAATACTACCTGCAAGAGCAGGAAGTTTGTAACTAGAATACCTGTAAATCTGATTATCATAGAATGGTTTGTGTTGAAAGGGACCTTAAAGTTCATCTAGTTCCAGCCCCCCTGCCATGGGCAGGGACACCTCCCACTAGACCAGGCTGCTCAAAGCCCCATCCAGCCTGGCCTTGAACACCTCCAGGGATGGGGCATCCACAACTTCCTGGGCAACCTCTTCCAGTGCCTCACCACCCTCACAGTAAAGAATTTCTGTCTAATTTCTAATCGAAATTTCCCCTCTTTCAGTTTAAAACCACTACCCCTTGTCCTAGCTGCTCGTGGCTTGAGCCATTCAAATGCATGCATACCTTTAATGTTGAGGATAATTGCTGCAAAGCCCTTTCCTAAGAGCAGTAAAAGCTTCTCCATCGCTGAAATTTTTTAAAATGAAAAATCCCCTCTCTCCTTCCCTCCTTCTCAAAGTGTCAGGCCTTTTGCCTTTACAATTCACATCAGACACAGTCAACTTCAGGATGCACAAACACTGATTATTTCTAGCCACAGACGTAGACCTGCATGGGTCTTGCCTGCCTGGGTCAAGCCTGACCAGTACAGCCCTGCTGGTACAGCACTACAGCCAACCCAGTAAATCCTGCTGGCCCACAACAACATACACAGAGCGATAACCACAGTTCAGTTGCCTTAATAACCAGTAAATACTTCTAAGGGTAAGATAAAGACAGGCTGCGGGCCTGAACCAGCCTCCAGTTAGGTATCCCCGCTGCATCTTGTCCTGTATTATTTTATCTGGAGTACCAGGCCACAGTTTAAAAAGCTGTTTGATGTTGTCACTATTCCCAACTTAAATACTAACTGTCCAGGAAACCAAAGGCTGAACTGACTAGTAATGGAAATCCTTAATAGAGTTAAGTTAAAACAGTCAAATTTAATTCCTCCGTGCAGCGATACCGTGCCACATGACTACGGCATTTTGCTACAAGTAGTTAAAGCTGGTCTGGAAGGAAAATGTTTGCGCTTCTTCCCTGTGACACAACATGCTAACTCATCTGCAACTTCTCAGAAAGTCTGCTCTGGAAGATGAAGTGGTTTGAGTTTAGGAAGAATACCATATTACCCATAAAAGGCAGAAAGATTAAATACCACAGACTCCAGCCTCCGCTCTGCATTTATAACTCAACATCTAGCAGTTACTAGTTACCAGTTATTCCATTAGGACTTTAGATCACTTTTAGCCATTTGTAAAAATTTTCTTACCCCAGCCTCCTCTAATAAGTCATATAGGGTGAGGTTCTGAGTCACAAAATACGTAGTTTCCTCTTTTTTTTAGGCAAGTAACTTGAGAGGGTTGCAGGGCAACAAAGCCATCCTAAAATGAAACATTGATAGTGAGTGTGCAGGGAGATCCCACCCTTGCCTTAAAGAACACACAAACTGAAAAGAAAGAAAACGTGGACAGATGTTACACATTCCCATTTTGCTCAGACGCAGGGCAAATGATCACAGACTAGGTAATGAAAAGCCAATTCCTTAACTTAAAATTTTCAATACCAACTTCTTACTCAAGTATACCTAGCCCTAGAAAAAATACACTAGCCAGAGGGGCTGCAGAACAAGGTCAGGCACCCTGGGCATCCATCTCAGCGCTAGTAAGAGACAAGGAGACCACAGCCACATCACCATCATACACAGAAACGGGGCAGCGAGGAACAATGACACATGACGACCTAACTAATTTTATCATAAAAAAAAAGAGCTAAATTTAAGGACTAAACACGCATCTTGAAAAGCAAACCTTTGGGAACACATCTCAAAATGATAACAGGATCTTCATGCCTAAAGTCACCCTCCTGCCGTTTCTACTCTGCCTTAATTACAGTAAAATAAGTGACAGAACACTCCAGCTTTCAGTATTGATAATCCAAGTCACATGGGTAGCAATAAAGCCGGCAGCACACAGCAAAACTCCATGAAGAAGCCAACTTTTGAGGAAGGATGTGCAAAATTAAGATTGTAGAAGTCACGCTGTAACAGCGTCAGAAATTCAAAGGCATACAGGCAATGGAGACAACCACCACCCACCCCCAAGGTACACGTGGATCTCTGGAAAAAGGGAGGAATCGGGGACAGAGAAATTCCTCAAGAGTGGGAAAAAGGTTTCAGATGTCCCAGAAGTACTACCATGCAATTACTAGAAACCTCATCCTTCCTCCGCTGAGGACAGAGATTTCCCCCTTCAATACCCCACTTAGCACAACTCTAAACGGGATTCAAGTTTTTAATGCCTTAAATTAAAAATAATGGGTTCTCTGCTAGGAGAGGGTATTTATTGTCTTTTTTTCCAGTACTACAGGGTTTAAACAAATTTAGGGCATGACCTATTTTTATGTACCTTTGTAGACTTTTTAGTGACCCGAAGCTTTTCCTTAAGTCTCATCTATCCAGGGAAGGCATACAGTTTAGTTCTTTGGCTAAGGGACCATTACTAGGAGGGAAATCATAATATACTAAAACCCCCCATAATTCTATAGTGGCTGCTATATTTTGGGTGAAGTTACACCATCTAAAAAAAGAGTGAACCCACATCCCATGAACTACATAGTCCCAAATAAACGTACAATACTGCCAGAATAGCTGCAACACTCCTTTAAGACTGACTTTCATATGTCTACTGAAGTGAATTCAAAACTGGTTTCATCTTACTTACTACTTTGTCTTTCACTCATTCTTTTTGATGAAAATTTGAGCAATTTAACCCAGGTTTAAGCTGAATTAAAAGACAGAATTTTGTATTGACTTTTCGAAAATCCTGAACACGTGCGTCTCGCTAAACGGGCATAAACACATTTCAAGTAGGACTTCACAAAGCAATTATCCATGTTTATTTTTATGCTGGAGAACAATTATAAATGGTGGAAAGAATTTGGGATATATCTGGAATTTATGCTGCTTCTGACATTTTCTCAGCCTTTTTGGGAAAAGCAGCTATATGTATTCAGCCCTCAACAGCACTGCACTTAAGCAAATTAAGAACTATACCTTAGCCTTCATTACAGCATGCCTGATTAATAAACTCCATACATTTTCAATTATTCAATTTAAATTGAATTGAATTCAATGCCTTCACTTGGTGAAGACATCTCCACCGTTTTCCAAAGCTCAGACTCCTTTATAGAGGTCCCAGGTTGGGCACCCAGAGGTACTGGTGACATTTGAAGCTTTAGGCCATGGTTAAGTAATAACTGGTTTCGGTGTTAAGACCCTGATGACATAAATGACAGAAATTAAGATCTCAGGCACTTCAGGATGCCTAAGGCCTCAGCTGGCAATGATGGATGCACACACTTAATCTGAATGCACTCTAAGTATATCTACAGACTGATTACTGAGATCTATGCAAAATCAGGGCTTAAGAAAACAGTGTGTAGTTCCCTATTGAAGAAAGCTACATTCATTATTGTGAACAAAGATCTTTATAAATGAAGGCTTGCATTCTGGCAATCTGCATACGCTGATGAGAAAAAGAGAGTGGAATATTTTAGCATCAGGAGACAGCTAAAATGAACAGATCACATCGAACCACAGAGCAAATGTACTTAGAATTTCTTAGACATGGAAGAGCTTTTTAAAATTTAATCCCTTTTGTTAAAAAAAAACCAACAAACAAAAAAACCCCACCAACCAACCAAAAAAAACCCAACAACAAAACTAGACCTTCAGTGGGATATATTAGTGAGCATGATACAAGCTCTTTGGTAACTACATCAAGAACATATAGGAATTCTCAAGTGTACCTTATGAAAGACTTAGAAAATTAATCTGAACTCTGTTTAAAGCATTATCAAAGGCAAAAATACAGTAAAAAAATTGCTCTAAACAGATTTGCTTGTGGTCCATCATCCTATTCATCTTTTCAGACATGGGTAATGAAAAAGATGAACCCATAAAATTTTTCCTAATCCTAGGCACTATCTTCTGTTAATGGCTCAGATAAATTTGTGATTGTTTAGGTAAGTATTATAATTCTTCCTTTTTTGTAATACCCATCTAAAACCAGCTTGCATGACTTGCCTCAAATTACAAGCAAGGAATAAAATCTAAGTTTCATAAATTTGAAGAATCTGTAGTAGTTTAACATTCCCAACTAATTTCAGCTACAAATCAACATTTCTAAAACCCAAAACATTAACATATAACCATAAAGTAAAAGCAACTTGCTAAAAAAAGCTGCTGAAACAAGTCTCTTCAGTTCTGACTCACACAGTTAAAATCACTTGTTTCTAGTAGGTGTAGAAGAAACTGACTCAATCCCACATGTGAATTATTTGCCAAAAAAAAGGTTAATCCAAAGTCATTTGATAAAAAAGTTCATTGCACTGAATCTGCTGACTGAAACAACATCCAAGCCACTTCCACTGATTGTGCCAATCACTAAAGCTTTAAGGACATAAATTAAGTATTTTTTTTCCAAAATATTCTATCTTAATATTACCTATGAAAAAGCAATATGCAAATAATTTAGATTTAAGTGAAACAAGTCAGAAAAAAAAATGTTAGATTTATGGATGCTTATGAAACCCAACTTCTTCATTCTATACCTTATCATGTACCATGAGTGAGAAACTACTAGCTGTACACATTCTTTCTACATGAAGACAAATTTATCGATGACTTATTTACCCCACCTGAGTTTTCATATGCAAACAGAATTAAAATACAAAATATAGTTCACAGCCTTTAACATACCACATAATTCCTCAAGCCCTCAGTAAAGATTGTTTATTAGCAACTTTATCCACAGGAGAAAAACGATACCGACTTCCTTCTATGGGACAGAAGACAAGCTTCGCCCAGGAGGGCTGTCATTTTAACAGCACATGCCAACGCATCTCTCATCCTCCCGACCACATTACTTTCCTGCTGTCAAAACATGACTGCGGCACTCAGTGCCGACGTTTCACAGCATAAAGTTTTACAGAAAGAGTCATTAAAAGACATTGCCTCATTCTAAAAATACCAGATTAGAACAGATGTACTGTAAAGGGTCCATCACACACGGAGCACCAAGCTTTGAGCCACGTGCCTTCAGACCACTAGCCCTGAGCACAATGCTATCACAGGCAACACGGCAGTTCGGGATACTCCAACATTAGTTAACCCTAACATACATTTTTCAAAAGAACAAAAACAGTTTACGCCACAGCAGAGAATGCTGGAAACCAGGATTCAGCAGCCATGCTCGCACTATTCTGCCAGATGTTCAAAGACTTCATTAGCAAAGGTGATCCAAGCTACAGTGCCCCATCTCTGACCACAGGAAAGCCTTCAGGGAGCAGGTCTCCAGCTGCATCCACACTGCACTGTGCACAAAGAAACCATGGCCACCACCACCATCGGCATTACCAGAACCTCTGCAAGGCACCTGTAGCTTCATCTTGCCACAGTGGGTCCTCATCCACACCCTCCTGCCCCTAGCTCTAGTATAAGGGATCCTAACAGGCTTTGGTAGATAGGGGATGGAAGTAAGGAACTTAGGCTAGAATCTGAAATTTAGTTTTCTTGTTTATCAGCTGTCTTCATTACCCAACAACACTCACTTCGCACATGTGCCCAACAGGCTTATCGCTCTCTGTGCAGCTTCTGCCTGCATGCAGAAGGACATTATACAAGCTAGCAGAGCCTGAGGTCCCTCTCTGGCTTTCTATGGGTATTTCTGCAAGCAGGGGAAGAAGGAATGCCAAAGGAAAAGAGGAGAGGAATTTAAGCCCTCAAGTCAAGAGATACGACAAGTTATCAAGTGACAGTTTCTCCTGGTGTAACCCAAAAAGGACAAAAGATCCTCATAAGCAACCCTTAAAGTCTGACAACTTTAAGGACATCCCAAGAATACTTAAGGATAGTTTCTGCCTCCTATACTAGCAGCACTCTCAGCCACACATTGTGCCCCCACCCTTACTCAGCACTTACTCAAGTATATCAGTGCCCGTGGCAGTCAGAGGACTAGGTTTACCCTGCAGCTAGCTTCGAAGATGCTCTAAAGCAGGCTGGGAAGACCTTTTCTCAGGTCCACATCCACTTCTGAATACAACTGCTATCAGGCTGGGAGAACAGGCTCTACACTCTTCTGACAGAAAGGCCACCCTGCAAGGTTCTCACTTCCCTCATTAGATATTTTTTATTTGAAAGGTTAAAGTGCCCTTTAAGCAGAACTGGAAGGAGGAGAAAGCAGGTCCGGGAGTAGATTTGCAAAGTTCACAGAGCCCCCCCGCAACAGCAAGATGAAAAACTTGAAGTACCAGTCCTTACAGCGACCCAATGCTGTGAATCACTGCACCAGCACAACAGCAACCTTTCTGGTGAACCTTCCACACATATTCCACACAGTGGGAATATATTGCTGGTACTACACCAGCATCCAGTGCCTGTTATGCCAGCCTCTCTTCAAGGGCTTGGCAGCAGGTGCCCAGACGGTTTATTCGTGCTAATCATCTGCAGTCTTCTTTTTCTTCTCCCCACAGCTTCAGCCTCCCCTTAAAGTAAGTTCTCAGGAAAAAAAAAACCACCACCCAAACAAACAAACAAAAACAAGCAAAAAAACCACCACCACCACCCAAAAGCAGAACACCAGTCTAGCTGGGTAGCAGACCTCGCACAGAGAATGCAGGAGATAAGCCAACATTCAAACAGACGGCTCACAACTCATCAGGAGGAACAGTGCACCTGCTTCAAGAAAAAAAAAACCAACACATTTCAGATCACTCTAAACTACTCTGACATTGATTTTGAGGTGTTCCCACAGAGAGGACCAGCCAGTACATAGTCCAGGAGTGAGACAACACTGAACGAACTGCGTGGGGACATGTGCCATCTTGCCCTCTGTAGCACACCAGCAGTACAAAACAGGGTCAGAGGAAACCAAGGCTTAAGCAAGAGGAGTCTGTGCAGCACCAAGAGCATTTTGAATACAAATAAGGCCCGTTCCTGTTAGATTCTTCTCTGAACATGCTTGCCTACCGGCTGCAAACTGTGCCAAGTGGCTGTTCAAAAACAGAGCAGGCGGCTGCGCCAGTCCCTGCTGACTGGAAGTAAGGGGCAGTAAACTCCAGCCACAGCCAACTAAGATAACTCCTGAAAAACCAGGTGATGTCAGATGAGCACGAATGCGGTGCCAGCCAGCAAGGTGCCCTGCAAGCAGCCGTCCTAGCACGGGATTATGAAAAATTTGGATCCCTCAGTACGACAGAACGAGGGGCTCTGCTCCATAAAGAGGAACACGCTGTACCTGAAAGCCAAGGGACCGGTGATGCACAGGACACCTGAGCTGCAGCAATGCTGTTTCAGCACTCCTGTACTTCTCTCCTCATCACAAGAAACAAGGGACAGCATACATTTTTTGCAGGAAGAGTCTCTTAGGAGGTCCCTCTGCAGTGCATGGACAATACCACCCCAAAACACACAAGCACTGGTGTGCACCATAACCCACCAGAGAAGTCCAAAGTCCACACAGCCTCCTCTATGCATGCTGATAGCTTTAGATGGTCTTCATTAGTGGCCCGGATCAGCTTTACCAAAGAAAGCACCTCCATGGACTTCCAGGGCCATGCAGACTGTTTTACAGGCGCTCTCAGGACTGTCCAGTTACAACATCTCCCAGGATGCCAGCTAGGTCGCTCTCCTGACAGCCCTAGTGTGCTGGAAGGACTAGCAGAGATGGTCAAGCAATTTGGCCTCAGGGGCACGAGGGCTGTAGTACCCCAGTTTCACTGATGACTTTCAGAAAGGAATGAGCAAGTATGATTACAATAAACAGGACTCCTCACTGTTAGAATTCCTCACTATTTCACACTCTAGGAGTAGCATATGTAGCAACAGTTTAAGAGACACTACGCACAGATTTGGGAAATTCTTTCTGAACATGTAGACATGGGTCTGCTATCTAACAGACTTGGATTCAATTCCCACTAAGAATACTCAACATTATTTCAATATCTATTATATAAACAATACAGTGATAACCAACTGTGATAACCTTATTCAACAGGAGTTATAAATAAAAATTACTGGAAGAAAAGGACTTTGGAACTCTTCACTTGCAACTCAGCTAGCTCTTCTCCAAAGATACTTGGCATAAAGATATGTGTATCATACTTCCAGTACAGGGGGAAAAAAACATAGTCTATTTGAAAGCTCCATTCACCATGGGAAAGCTACAAGTGCCAAGGTTAAAATGGCAGATTCTTACAACATTTCTAAAGCGATGGAAGCCACAAGCCGCCTCAAGGCAAAGGGCCACACCCTACCCTCTTCTATGGTTAGCAAATAGGAAGATGATTTTGAAGAAATAAGCCTATGGCAGGACTGCCAGGAAGCAGCAGTGGGATTTACAGGACAGAAGCAATGCGATCCACCACACGGGGCTCACCAGCCTCTGCAGGTGAGGTGTGGGGCTTCTACAGATGTTGACTAGGGAGATGGTGGCATAAGTCTCATGGGACAAACATGGGACTTAATTTCCTGGACTCCCCACTTCCCCTCTCCCACAATCACCAGCTCCAGAATACAAGTACCATCGTCCTGCTGTCAGACAGCAGCTATCTCCACATTCAGTAGCTCCACTGCACAATTCAGCATCTCCTCTGAACCCCACAGCCAGGAAAAAAACTCTGCCTCAACCACCACACCTGAACTCTATTTTCTGTTGGCAATTCAGAATGCAAGCAAGTCCATTAGCCACACTGAATCATTTAAAGGGAATTTTACATGTGTGATACCTCACACCCAGTTTCAAATCCAAAATAGTAAAGAAATGCTTGTTATATAGCTCGCCCTAATTTAAACTTAATACCTATGCAGCTTATTTCCATCATCAGTGATAAGTCTCCATTTTGTCAAAAGGAAATTCCTTCTGTCTCCAATTGATAAAGAAACACTGATCTTCAAAGTATATCCCAAATACTTAACTACACTCTCATGCTGCTACAGACTCATAACAGCACACAAAACTTCTGTACATCAATCTAGAATATCTTCTAACAGAGAATCAGGCTGTAATTAAGACTGCACATCATGACATGAGGAAGATTAGCGTGTTTGGTGTGATATTTTCCTTATTAGCTGGAGGCAGAAACAAGTTCCTTGTCAGTGGAAACATACTGTGAGGGCATTAAGACACAGATAAAAGGTGTCTCGTTGTTGCCATTTATTTGTTTTTAACAGCTTGAAGGAAAAGGAGGAACACACAGTATCAACTGTAATTGGTTTTAAGGGTATTCCTTGTTGGTGGAACACAAATATACTGCACAGTCCAGATTTAGGCCCATCCCCTCACCATCAAGAGCCTGGATTATAAACTTTTATCCCTTCTCTGCAGCACCAGATGGTAGCTCACATACATTTCAATTATTTATTGAATAGGCACTTTGTTATACTAGGGTAATCCCACACTGCAGTAAGAACTACACACTGTTTTTATTGCAAGCTATACTTTTCATCAAGTCAGTAACCTTTTCACATTCAGTGAACACAATAAATAGAATTAAAGGAGGCGATTTTATAAACAATTGGATAATCGGCCTCTCCATCACACAGAAAATGACAACGCAGGGATCAATCAGTAAGACACAGCCACCAGCAGTGCTATAGAAAACGCATATCATTCTTTGGCCTGCACCAAATCCTTGCCTCAACTTCAGTGCTGAAAGTAGCGCCGTAGTCCTATCTATCACATTTAACAGTTTGTATGTGCTCACTCGCTCAAGCCATCAGCTTGAAAACAAGAGTATAAAACCAGATTGCGCTTTGCCGAAGACATACAAAGCTCCCACCACAAAACAAATAATCAATGTTCCCCAGGCTGCAGCCTTGCGGGGCAGATGTGATAAAGTGGTTAATTATTCAGTTGGCAATCGCATTACTGACGTCAATAGAAGAGTCCAGGAAGTGAATCCTCTTAGTTTGTTAGTGTATGACAAAGAGTGGTGGTCCCCACAGATATTAAAGAGAACCAGCTGTCCCTACGAGTTAGTGCTCTGGTCTGTAGTGCTAGAGAGACACATTTGCATTTACTGAAGTAAATCGGCCCCTCCTCCTCCCTTAGGAAATCCTTTGTTTTGGTTTTTTTTTTAAGAGGGCTCTTTAAATGCCTAATTAACTGTACGTGCATGGAACAGCTGATAAACGGGACAATATACTCATGAGCAATGATCTCTCCTCCCTCCCCTCCAATTCTTATTCCATGCAGAAGTTAAGTCACCTTCATCATACATTATTATTCATAACTTACTCAGCTGAATAAACCAGTCAGCCACCATGGCCGTTTTAACATAAATTCACTTAAGCATGCAGCAGAGAAGGATCTCTGCTATCCACATACCTGTAGTCAGTGGTCTTAACTAAATAACACTGGATAGAAAACTTTTATCCTAAGAAAACAAGTATCCACGTTTTCTTTTGTCAGCACGCTCCGGACTATTGGAGGTTTCTCATTACCAGGCTGCTTAACTATAGGAAACCATTAAACAAAGCTGTTATAAAGGCTGCCTGGAATTGCTCTGTCCTTCGGGGGCATGCTCAAATTAAAAACCCTGCATGATGAACGGTAACTGTTGTTCCTCCAAGACACACACGCCCTCTCTAACAGCAACAAATCCGGCACAAGAGCCGTATTTCCAAGCCTGAGCCTGCTGCTCTCCTTCCCTCCCTCCCCCAGGTAGGGAGCCCTCCCAGGAGCGCTGGATTAGCCTGACATTTCGGGTTAAGCCGAGCGGGGTTTCAGGCCAAGGACACTCCGGTGCTGTTCCTGCTGCCGGCTGCCAAAGCGGTTCGCCGGGGACGCAGCGGGGCTGGGAGGAGAGCTGCCGGGGTCAAGGCCCGGCCGGCGGCGGGGGTGTTCCCCGGGGAGGCTCCGCAGCCAGGGGCGGCGGCTCCCCCGCCCCGCCCGGGTCCCGGCTGCAGGCGGGGAGCGC
>VYZM01001246.1:382288-400165 GCA_013398915.1 Dromas ardeola | reverse complement strand
TCCCACCGAGCGGCCCCGGCGGCGCCCGGCCACGCCCACCACGCAGCGTCCGCGCGCTCCGACGTGGGCAGGGCGGCGCGGAGCCGCGCAGGAAGATTGGGACCAGCGGCGCGCCGTAGGCGGGGGGGGGTCGGGGGGAGGTGGCCGCCCGCCGCCTGAGGCGCCTCGGCAGATTCGCCGTGTGAGGAACGGGGGCGGCTCCAGCTGCGCCTTCCCGTCCGCACTTTCGTCTGCCGGCGGCGGGGCGCAGCTTCCATGTGCATGTATGTCCCAGCTTGCATCGTCCCTGGAGGGTTTCGAGGGGGAAGTCCCCTCCGCACCGCTGAGGCGGGGACCGTCGTGCTCTGGAGGCCGGGTAGCCGGCCCCGAGCTGCCCAGGCCCGCAGCCAGGCCGTGGCTTCCCTCGAAGGACAGGGGTGACACAGCAGGCCGCCATACCCACTGGCCTTCGCTGGGCGCTGCCCGCCCAGGTCTGATGTCGGGCTTGTGAGGCTTCTCCGGACATGGATGGAGTGGGGCCTTCCCTTTCCCTACCTCGGCCACGATTCCCTGCTCTGTGTCTGGACTTCATAGAATCACAGAATGGTTTGGGTTGGAAGGGACCTTACAGATCACCTAGTTCCAATGTCTCTGCCACGACCAGGGACACCTCCCATTAGACCAGGTTGCTCAAAGCCCCATCCAGCCTGGCCTTGAACACTTCCAGGGATGGGGCATCCACAACTTCTCCGGGCAACCAGTCTCAGAGTGAAAATTTTTTTCCTGATACCTAATCTAAATCTACCCTCTTCCAGTTTGAAGCCATTACCCCTCATCTTATCACTACATGCCCTTGTAAAAACTCCCTCTCCAGCTTTCCTGTAGGCCCCCGTCAGATACTGGCAGGCTGCTCTAAGGTCTCCCCAAAGCCTTCTCTTCCGCAGGCTGAACAACCCCAACTCTCTCAGCCTGTTCTCATAGGAGAAGTATGCCTCAATGGAGCCCCCAGCAACAGGTGCGGGGCTGGCAGAGGAGGCAAGACCCCACAGCAGGACATGGTGTCTGGAAGCTGTGGCTTTCTGCGCCTTTCAAAACCTACTTGGTGATGGGGCTTTACCTCAAAGCAGCAGCAGCTGACCTGGGCAAATAGAGCCCTGCGTGTTAACAACTGCTGTCCACACTCCTTTGAAGGGAGCTCGGTGTAAGGCACTCAAACTTTCTGCAGTGCCTTTTTTTTTTGCATTGCAACTTATTCTGAGAACTGTTCTCTCTGCAAGCTGCAGCACCTTAAGGCAAGATGCTGAGTAGCTTGAGATGGGAGTTTACGCTTCTAGGAATGCAGCCAGTCAGGTCCTGATGCAAAGCTGAACTGGGAAAGATGCCTTTTCCTTGCTTGTCTCCCCTGGCAAGTAGATGGAGTGCTGTGTGCTCTCTGAAAGTCGTCACACCAGCAAGAGAGGCAGCTGAGTGCTGGTTCTGTCAGGGCTGGGAAACCCCCTGCCTCCAGGAGCTGGAGCTAGACAGGGGTTTGCACCATGGTAGCTGCAGTTGCCACGGTCACCTTCAGGGCCAGTGACTAGCCCAAACCCGACCAGTGCTACATACAGGGAGATACCCTTTTCAAAGAGTCAGGAACATAACCAGACAGAGCTAGATGGAGTATTGTGGAGCAGAAAGTATTGCTCCCAACGTGACAGAGAGGTCCAGCAGGTGATTACAGAAATATTTGCTTCTAGGAGCCCTTGCCCCTCAGGCATGCCTGATAGATATCTTTTTGACACCAAATACCTGTTATATCTGAGGGCTAATCAGGTCATAATAATACTGTGCTGTGCATTTGGACCTACTACCTGGATTAAGAAGGTACAGGCGCGTTGGGATCTGTTAATTCTAAAAAATGCAATACAAAAGAAGATCCCGTGAATCATACTTTTATACCGAGAACCTGTAATTTTAAAACAAAGAAAACCCACAGTGGACTAAAATAACATTGTTTGATTTTGTTTTTCCTAAATGGCTCTATCTTTTTGTACTTCCTTCTGAAAACTTCCACTTGAAAAAGTATTTCACAGCATATCCAGAAGTTTTCATTGTTCTCTCTCGATGTTCCTCCCTGGTTACAGTTGTTTCACTTGATTTCAAACTGTTTAATATCATAAATACATTAATTCACAGGTTCCATAGCGTTTTAAAAATTCCAATTGTATTTCTGGTGCTGTTGCTTTATTTAAAAGGAGAGTTTAACATTTGCTGTTTATTACCACTTTGGAAACTCATTTTCGGACAGTTGATCAGAGTAACGGCTAGGGAGAACAGAGTTTTAAAGATCCTGTTACAATATCTGTCTTTCTCCTTATCTGTTCCTGCAGATGGTGATTATCACCACCTCCTTCAGCAAGGAAGAGATTATAAAGGAAGCTGCAGCTGGATGAAGAAATAGCCATTTTCTGCCTACCGATCGCTCTAATGTTTCCAGTCTCCTCAGTCTGTTTTACATTAGTAGAATTCAGGGATTTCAAGGGCTGTTCCTGACTTACACCAGTCACAGGGAGGGATCAGGTCCTGTGCTGGGAAAACGACAGATGGGTGACAGATGATATTGTACCCTGCTTTAACAACTATGGGAGGTTTTGTGTGTCAGACCAGCACGTGCAGGATTATTTATGAGCGATACTGTAGGTGTTCCAGAATTAGTTGAAAGATTTCAAAAACTATTGGGAAGAGTTAAAAGCCTTGTGGATTGTAAATAATGCTGGGTTTTCACAGCAAGGTTTGCAGTTATAAAAAACCTACCTAGGACATTTGGTGTTCGTACTAAAAAATGTACGTAAGCTTGAAAATGTAGCTGAAGGTATTCTGCTCCTGTTACTCATCTGTGCCAATTCCATATACTAAAAATAAATGTGATCTGGCTAAAGTGAATTAAATGATCCATCTTACCAGTTCCTTTTTCCTGTGGTATATTTCAGTGGAAAAATACAGCCCCTTTTTCTGGGACTGATCTGATTTTTAAAATCCTTTTTTTTTTTGGTGAGAAAAAATATAAGCGAACGGGTTCTCACTTACATATTTTCTGGTATCATTGTAGACACACAGAACTGAAGGCACAAAGTCCATATGGCTACTGAAAAGTTTTTTTCAGATCCAATCAACCTAGGTCTCCTTTTTTTTTGCTTTCTTTCTGTTTTTGGCTGTACTCCAAGTAACTTAGTAACTAGTAGAGGGAGAAATTCTGTTACAGAATTTTGATGGCAACAGGAAATAGCTGTGTCACCGCTTTATGACTTCAGGAAAATCCACCCACAGATCATTTTGGAATTGAGAAGAATGAAGAAACATAAAGAGTATGGACAGAAATTGCAAACATATCTCATTAGCAATGAAGAGCCCCATGCTAAATAAAAAAAAAAAGTGAAAAAGACGTTGCAAATATCTACTTTGTGACATTCAGACAGATAATTCTAAAAAAAAAGACAAAAAATCATCAGTTTGCAATATTTGATTTGCTTTTTGTTTTAATGGTTTTTGCATTAATAGGCAAAGGGTAGACTCTGAACAGCTAGAAAACCTAGCTAGAAGATCTAAATATATTCTACTCATTATGAAAATTAGATGAAATTTCTAACTGAGAGAGAAGTTGACTAATGTGGAGTAAGGAAGGAGTTTTCTAAAGATTCTGAATGCAAACTATAGTTAAATTGAAATTGGAGAAAGCTCCTAATAATGAGTTTCAAAGGTAGAATATAAGAAAGAGTTAAACATGCCTAAAAGCAACGCGACTGGTTTATATCTTGTTGTTATCATAGGCTTTCCTTCCTGGAATTATTTTTTAGGAAACTGTCACCTCTCCAGCTCTGTTTGTATTTGGCAATATTTTAAAAAATTCCTTCTTGCCAAAAGCGCTGTAAATCTACAGCTGTCATCCGTACTGGGAGTCAAAAATAGTCTATCAGTGGGGGCTGTCTTTGATGACATTGCATCATATAAGCCTAAGCATTGAGATGAAGTGCTCAATATTAAACCCAATGACAGCGAAGTCCCCATCGCTGTGATGTTAGCTGTGGCAAGAAGTACATAGAAAATTTCTCAAAGGAAACAAAGTCTCTGCTCTTTTGGTAGGGTGATGGAGGTTGGAAATCTGCTTCGGCTTCCAGGGAGCTCGCTCTGCTTCGGCTCACGGCTAACGCACTGGCTGAGCAAAGGGAGGGAGTGTCACAAACGCTCTCCTCTTTGCACATGATGATGAGTGTAGTGGGGGGAAAAGAAAGGGCAGTTGGTCACGGAGAAGCGCTGGGAAGGGCTGAAAGTCTGGTCATTCCCAATTTTCACTAAAATGCTTTCTCATAACAATAATAAAATAAAAAAAAAGAGGAGCGGGGGCCATTTGGCAGCCTACCTTCTGTTAAGTGCATTCTGCCATTAAGTGCATTTGTTGGCAGTGCTGCTCTTTTGCTCTTGTGAGTATCTCGAGTTCAGTGATGGTATAACCCAACATTTTGAACTGAAGGTGGGGCAAACTGGGATATGAAAAAATTTTGCACTTGCTGCATGCTTTCTTAAAGAGAAAAAAACCCTAAAGAAGCAAAAAATCGCTAGGTGTATTAGTAGAGACTTTTAGGGATATTATAACTTCTGATTGGTTTGCTTTGCAGGATTTAGGGAGCTAAGTGCCATCATAGGCAAAGGAACCATGCTAATCCCTCACTTCTTCCACTCTAGATGCGGCAGGTTCCCAAACACATTGTTTTTTTCCTCAGTATTTTTTTGTCCTCGCGTAATTTCTTTTCTCAATAATTTATGCCTACTTAAAGTTCACCTGAACGAAGGGAATTTGCCTCCCTGCTGCTGTTTCAGGAAGCCGTCGGCCTTATTGATCAGTACGTTTCCTGATTACAGGCAGTATAATACAAGGAGCTTCAAATGGATCACATCAAATTAACGGGCTTCCCATTCCATTCGCGCTTTGAGAGTAGCATTAACTGAAGTGGGCAGCTGCTTCCATCAAAATCATTATGAGGCCACTTGTTCCCTTTTTTTTGTTTGTTTCCAGAATTTGTCTGAAAATGACTGAAGTGTAGGGAACTGGGGGTTTAGATGAGGTCATTGTCGTGGACATCTGGAACAGAATGTCATCACCACATTTAGGCAACACAACAGTTCGATTTTATTTCAGTTCTGATTTCAAGTCCGCAATATCCCAAGGAAAGCATTGGCTCAATGATCCAGTCTGTTTAGGCACATGGTGGTGTTGAAAGCCTGGCAAAACAAAACATAAAAGCCCTCTTAGACTCATGATTCTTCAGGGATGTTCCAAGGGGGTGGAAGCAGTGGTACGGGGATGATATTAAAAAACCCGTCGACAATTATGACATCCTGCAAGTAGCAGTCCCGTGTCCTGCCCTCTGTACAGCTGCCATTTTGTCATTTAATAGCGTTGTGTTACTGCAGCTTCACATCTGCCAGA
Source organism: Dromas ardeola (assembly GCA_013398915.1). Taxonomy (NCBI): domain Eukaryota; kingdom Metazoa; phylum Chordata; class Aves; order Charadriiformes; family Dromadidae; genus Dromas; species Dromas ardeola. The sequence continues at coordinate 394,722 of VYZM01001246.1, read as the reverse complement.
CTCAGTCAGATCAATCTTTGTACAAAGTGTGAAAAGCATCGTGTTGCTAGAGGCAATTTTTTGCGCCTGAGTTGATGCTGTGCTAAGATTATGTTTTGTGGGCTCTTTTTTTTTTTTTTTTTTTTTTGCTAGACACTCTGGACTCTGATTCAGCCACGCTCGTTGCAGAGAATAAGACGAGTTTTAGGTGATATGTGCAAAAACTAGATAGGAAATGTGTTTCTTTTTCTTAGCTAGTCTGTAGGATTAGTTCTCTTGGGTTGCCAAGAGTAGCAGTGTTATTCATATTGCATTTTAAATTAATGCTGCCTTTTATTAATTTTTTTATGTCTTGAGAAGGATGACTGGAGATGAAAAATAAAACTTCTCCAGTCTTCTCTCTTGAACCTTTAAAAATCTGTCACTGACTTTAATAGGAGTGTTCCCATGGAGATAAGCACAACTAAGTCTACCTACAAGGAAAAGAACTAGGCTGCTTTGAATGAAATATTTTTGCATTTTAAGTAATGTTACTTTAATATGTGCTTCATTCTTCTATGACAAAGTGCTCTTTGATTTTCAGAGACTGTATAATCAAAATAAAAAGCAAGTTCTATTGTATTCTCTTCCCTGGTTCCCTCTCCACAATGGACAATCCATAGATAATCATTTTGTGGTAATGAGAAGTTGAAATCAGAAAATATTCCAATCTATTTCTAAGATACAGGCAGAGCATAAATAGCATTCAGGAAAAATACAGCTGTACAGTGCCCTAAAAGCAGCAGGAGATATTGTGCAGAAAACACCTTTACTTCTTCAGGAATGGCGACCTGGCAAACCATCAGCTGGTGGTTCTTTATTATAAATTTCCGAGCACTGTGCAGAAAGGCAGAGGTGGGACCAAAATGGCTTCAATTTATTCACAGTATGCTGGGACGGTGAAAAAATAACTGTACCAACTTCGGCATCAAATATCCTGAAAGGCTGCTCCTGATAATTCTCATTTTTCTGTTCAATAAAACCTCTTCCAAAAACAAAGTGATTTTTCTGACTGTGTGCAAAAAAGACATTTTGCTCCTATTCATTTGGTCTGAATGAAGGTTTCACCCAAGCTTCAGGCTGATCTTGGCTGTGCCATTACACATCCAGAGGCACTCACTCTGGATTTACACAGATGCCGCTATCTTTGGCTTCCACCTTACCCCGTCTCAGCAAAGCTGCGCGGAAGCCCTTCGTCTCACACGTAATGCCAGCAATTACCGAGATTTGTAACCCTGACAGCAATTCAGAAGAGACCCGAACTTCATAGCGCTGCAGGAGAGTGTGAATGCTGCTCCTGCCTGATGCCCTTTCTCCCAGCCAGCCCCCCACCCCACGGGAATGATTTGATCCCCCCCACTTCCCACCTCCCTGCTGGGGGCTGGCTCCCTGCCATCCCCCGTGTTGACCCCCTTCTCTTTGGAATGAGCGATGAGCTACTCACCCTCCAGCAGGAGATGCTGCAGGAGAGGGTGGTGCCACCCAACTGGAATTTTCAGGGGGCTGTGGAGATCATGCTGCCTGCAGGAGTCAAGGGGAAGGGCAGACAAAAAGCCAGGGAGGACCCTGAAGGGCTGGACACACACCTGCTAAATTGGGATTGGGGGTGGAATGTTGGCTGGAAATGCTCCCGGGAGTGCATTCACCCCACCTCTTGGAAGGATTATGCAGCAAGCCTTGCTCTCCAGCTTCAGTGAAAGAGAAACAGAGGACAACTGCTGGCCCTGCACGGGTCTCCAGCTGGCTCTGGGGTCACCAGCCCTCAAACAATCCTGCCAATAAAAAGTTAGCTGCAGTCCCCATGCTTTTATCTTATTTTCTTTTTAGCTCTGTATAGTCGTCTCCACACAACGTTAAAATGATCCACACATTTTAGAGCAACCTGAAGTTCTGAAAAACGAATCTGCGATGAGCTGCCTCAGTTGGGATTTCAACTTTGCAGCCAAGACCAAACGCAGTGTTACAGCCTCCCTCTTTTGGGTCTTAGCGCAATTCCTACTGACATGGGGGTAGGGACTGCACCCACTAGTGTGAGTGACAGTGTCAAACATACATTTTATGGCATCACACATATTTTACCAAAGCCCTGTTTTCAGTGACAAAAGGCCAGGCAGTGATCACCCCATGGTGCCAAGAGTCCATAGTCCAAGGTGTGGAGGTCCTCCAAGCAACAAGCACCATGGGAGGAGCGGCAAGGAGGGATTCCTCAAGCAGCCATGGGTTCAGAGAGCTGCTTTCCACCTATAAGATATAAAGGCAGATGTATAGTTAAGAGGAGGCTGCTGCAGTGGTTATCACTTGTTGTTCTGAGTCAGATGAGGAAACAGGGACTTCTCTGAGTGCAAAAATGAAGACTCTGCAGTGGCCATTGCCACAGGCTGAGTGCTCAGGCTGGACAGCCCAGAAGAGCATGAAGTCGTGACTGCTCTTTCTGAGAGGATTAATGATTTAATGGGTACTGCTTCTGTTCCTGATGCTAAGCAGCAGGGGGGTAGATCCACAGCTACAGTAAATTGTCATGACTTCATTGGAGTCAATAACAAATTGCAGAGGCTCATGATGTCAATAACTAAACTCCCCAAGGCTGATCTTCAGCTGGTAGAAATGCTCATAACTTCATTGAAATCCACTGATGTCCAGCTGACCCCGAGGTTTTGCTATTGATTATGCTGGGAGCAGGACAAGACCTAAATTTAATTTTGTGATGGTCCAGGAACAGGATACATTATTTCAAAGCATCCATCGTTACTGCAATTAATTGGTGTCTGTCCTGGGCATGACTGTCTCTTTCAATCATTAAAATGCCGCTTACCAACCTATGATTTGCCCTGCAGATGTGAAAATCTGCACTGAGATAATATATGTAAAGAAGAAACCTATTTCAGGTTTCATTTAGGTGTGTAGCCTATGGTTGCCTCAGGTAACACCGAGGTACTACTTAATCATGATAACACGATTAAGATGCAAATCCACATGCCTAATTTAAATACATTTTTTCGCTGAACCATCCAGCTGGGTGTAGTTTCTAAGAGTAAATGCAAAGTACTCAGAGGCTTCAGCTCAAGCAGAATCTCAGGGACAGCTTCCAAACGTAATCACTCATTGTCGTAGTAGAAAGTTGAGGTCACCTTTGTAAAAGTGCTGGGAGTCCAGGTGTTACGCATGATCCTCACTGATTATATTACAGAATCACAGATCACGGGATGGTTGGGGTTGGAAGGGACCTCTGGAAGTCATCTGGTCCAACCCCGGCTCTCAAGTAGGGCCACCTAGCGCCGGTTGCCCAGGACTGTGGGCCATGTCTCCAGGGATGAGAGAATATCTCCAGGGTGGAGACTCCACAACGTCCCTGGGCAACCTGTGCCAGTGCTCAGTCACCCTCAGAGTGAAAAAGTGTTTCCTGATGTTCAGATGGAAACTCCCTTGTTTCACCTTGTGTCCATTGCCTTTTGTCCTGTCACTGGGCACCACTGAAAAGAGCCTGGCTCCATCCTCTTTGCACTTTCCCTTCAGGTCTATAGATATATTGATAAGATCCTCCCCCTGAGCCTTCCCTTCTCCAGGGATATAGTCCCAGTTCTCTCAGCCTGTCTTCATAAGAGGGGTGCTCTAGTCCCTTAATCATCTTAGTGGGCCTTCACTGAACTCTCTCCACTATGTCCATGTCGGTCTTGTACAGGGGAGCCCAGAACTGGACACAGTGTGGCCTCAACAGTGCTCAGTAGAGAAGGATCACCTCCCTCGACCTGCTGGCAACACTCCACCTAATGCAGCCCAGGATACCTTTGGCCTGCTTTGTCACAAGGACACATTGGTGGCTCATGTAACTGTCATGTTTTCTGGGGGAAACAGGCTTTGTGCAGGAGTGGAGAGGATATCCCCCCTGGAGCCAAGCCTCATGGCTAAGAGAACGTACTGAGACGCTGCTCAGCAGGGCTGGTATGGTCTCTCCTCTGAACATAACGAAGAGTGCACTAAGTTAACCAATGGATCTACCTTGTCAGGTCCTCATTAGTCATGTCCACCCATCTATCTTGCCCCAAAACTATCTATCTGGTGTGTTACTAATGAGAAAGCCTCCTTGAGGAGCAGCCACCACTGAGTAAGGTCATGTGCAGCACACATTGTGGGATCCTGCTGGACTCCTAGGAAAACATAAGGATGGCATTGCCTGGTGGCACACACAGGAACATGGGGCAGCAACCCAATTTCTGAGCCATGTTGAGCCATGGGTGGACACCTATCATAGGATTTTGACCCTGACATCATCTAGGCAGACTCTTGTGTCTAAGACACCTTGTAGCAGCTCCTGACTTGCTGGGACACAGCCTGGTCAGATTGGCCATCCCCCCTCTAGCTTTATCGGTGTTTCTGTGAGTAGCTGTCCTGTCTGTGTGGGACAGGCAGTGACATTTTAACTCAGTTGGCATGCAGTCTCTGGTCTCCGCAGCTCCAGTTAAACCCAGATGTCTTGCAAGGTAACAGCTTGTCCTGCTCTGCCTGCACCTTCTCCTGCCTCCTGCATTTCCCCTTGAGAATAACTCCTGAGGCTCCAGTGGAGGTTTGCTTCATTCTGCCTACCTTGAGGCAGGGCTGTGGGCCTCATTCGTCACGGAGTATGAGCTCTAATGGAGTTTTAATGGCCCTTTCTAGTTAGCGTATGACTGTGCAGAAGCGCTTTTGTATTCCCATGGGCACACAGCAACACGTCCAGTAGTTTTGCTCGCAGACTCTTTCCCCCATCATGCTGAAGGAGAGTGGCAAGATTAAGAAGCCTGGTCCTTTAGACTGCAGACTGGGTATATGCTAAATATCTCTTTCCTATAAAAGCCCTGGTTTGTAAGAAATTCAAATACACCTTGGGAAAGCACCAACTATAATACGTGCAAAGGACTTGTGATGGAAAAAGGACTAGAAACTTGGAACGTGGAATGTTTTGAACTTAACGCAGGACAGACCACCTCGAAAATACAGCGTTGCAACCAGAGGAGTATCACAGCTATGCAAAAGTTGAGAGAGCTGGAATTCTGTCTTTTAAAAATGGCCAAACCCACTGTTTTGTAGCACAAGCAAGCCAGCCAGATATGCAGCGTGAGCATGTATTATGATGAGCCTGGGTTATTAGCAGTCACCGGTTTGGAAGCCCTCGGTGAATAAATTTGCTGTTTCAGGATAAAAAAGAGACCACGGTATCTGCTTCGTCAGTAGTCACTGCAGAAGCAAACGATGAAACAAACAAACAGGCCATGAAGAACTGTACTGATATATGCTGATTATCTCAAGTTTGTCATAAGAAATGGGAAGAAACCAATCACATGGTGAAAGAGTCCACGTGCTATGAATAATTACAAGGGAATGAGATCAGCTAACAGTGCCACACTTAAAAATGTGGCTGGACAGAACTCCAGAGACCAGGCCACTGTTAATCATGTCAATCAGTTAGTCAGTATTGATCCAGGACGGAGAGGGTTCATGAGCAGCAGAACCCAGGAACCTTTTTCCAGTGTGTCTGTGCCCTGTGCGCTAATGCTTGTTCCTCCCCATGTTCTCTGTGTCACCTCCACATCAGCATCCTCGGATCTGCTCTGCATCCAGCACCCTAGTCCCGTACCCACCTTTCCCACCCATGCTTCCCGTGCCTTTATCCTCCATCCCTGCAGTATGCCAAAGCGTTTACCACTTCCTTCTGGCTAATTACAGTGTTTCCAGTTGCCCTGTTGTTTCCCACCTACCCCTTTTGGGCTCTCAACCGAGCGCCTTGAGCATCCTGGCTCTGTTTGCTGCCAGACACGGAAGGTGAGGGCTGGAGCCAGTCTTGCCTTTCTCTCCGCGAGGGTACAAATGCAGCATCTCTCTCCTCTATTAAATCACCCATTTGTGCAGAACTTGCAGGAAGACAGCACCTTTGCTATTTCTGTGCTTTTGCCAAATTTTGTAGAAATCAGGTTCGGTAGCTGCTGGTGCAGGGGGAGCAACGGACACATAACTGGAAGAGAAGATGCTGAGGAAATCAGGACTGACCAGAACACCAGGCGCCTGAGGAGCTCTGACTGTGACTTGTAAGAACGCCGACAGCAGAAATACCTGCATGATGAAGCAGCAGATGAAGAACAGCTATAGAAATACCCCAGAGGCTCTAAGGAACCCAAATCTAGATAGAGGCATCACAGAAATGCTAAAAAGGGCTTGAGGTTTTGACTGAGTGTTGTATAAGAGTTATGAAGGATGTTGGTATCTACAAGATAAACACAGCACAGGGAAGATGGCACAAAAGCAGCTGAGGACCAACATGCGGCATGGTGGGTTGCATTCAAAATCCAACTCATTCTCTTGCAGAGGTATATGGTGCTGCTGAAGGTGGGTAGAAAAAGCTGATAGGATGAAGCAAAAGATATTTCTTTTGTGGCTTTCCGGATGCGGTGGAGCAGAGTAGAAGTTCTAACAGCATGTGAGCATTTTACAAAAGTGGCAGTGGAAGAAAGATAGCAAGTGGGAGTGAGTCTGATAAAGAACAAAAATGGGAGCTTTTAGTTATAAAGAATTCAATTGCAGAAAGGCAGAGGAACGCTTTAATGAGCTCCTTAACACAGAGGTGGGCAAAGGTGAAGAGTAAGTGGCTGTCTTCCAGACAGCTGAGCTGTTTGCAGCAGAAATCTTGAAAAAAAGATGTAAAAGATGCTCTGGAAGCTCAGGACCAACAAGGCAGCAGGACACAGAGTGTTCCTGCTGAATTACTGAAAAATGGGTGGTGGAGATAAGATGAAAGCCTTTACAAGCTATTTTTATTGGCTTGGAGGCTTGAAACAATAATGGAAGGGTTGACCGTGACCTAAATTGCATGCCCAGTTTGCAGAAAGGAGGAAAACGAGAGTGTGAGAATGTCAGAAACTGCTCTTCGAGGCCTGCAGAACGTAACCGTGACACCCAGGAGAGGCAGACCCCCTGTGCCAGGGAGCTAGTCAGGCTTTCCTGAACACAGGAATCAAGACAGTCTGAGGCAGTTTTGCTGCCGGCAGCCCTGGAGGCGTTTCAGCCGGTGCCCTGATCCGAATGAGCAGCTCTCTGGGTTCAGGGCAGACACAGGGACACAAAATCCCCGCGCTCCCTCCCCGGCTCCTGGGGCTGTGTTTTTGATATATCTTCTTGTGCCTGTTTCTGGATGGCCTGTGAGTTTCTTCCCTGTCTCTCAACCCTTGTCACTCAGCCTCAAACACTACCCAGACAAAACCACGCTATCCAGAACAGTCGAATTCCTGAGCAGCCTCGCCTATGTGAAACATATGTTTACTGCGTCTTAAAGATCCCTTAAATGGAAAAGCAGCATAGAGACCTACCATACCTCATGAGATTTAACCCAGTCCTAAGCCATCATTTATGGAACTACTGCTTTTGTTTTGTGCTGTAATCTCAGCAAAATGCACCTACCACAGGCCACATGGTGCCGATTCTGCATTCAATACCACCAGCGACGGCGTTATTCCTCCCAGTTTTATTGCAGCTACATACAATGCTGATGAGCTCAAAACTTTTCTGAATAGGACTCCCGAATACTTGGCAGCGTATTGCATGACAGTGCTATTTGCAGCTTGGCACTTCTCCCTGATTTATTGTTTCACATTAGTCATGAACATTAAAGCCCATCTCTCCTTTATTGGCTTCGGGTCAGAGACTGATGCCCTGATTCACTTTGAGAAGCACCCAACTCTGCAAATACTCCCACTGACGTTCAAGGATCTCCAGTTCAGTTTGCAGAGCAGGGGGTTATGAAACTGTCATTTGCTTGTGCATGAAATATAACCGTGTTAAAAAAATTCCAGTATGTAATTTTCACAGTCACCTTTTCAGAGCAGAGCTGCATTGCACGCAGACCAGCTCTCTTCCTGCTTATTAAATCTGACTGTTGTCTTAACCTGCAAATTTCGGTAACTAATATTTCATATCCCAACCTAGTCATTTAAAAACACAAGACATTACAGATAATTAAAGTCTTAAAATCAAATGCTTGCTGGTTTGCTCATGTCCTGGCCTCCTCTCATAAGCTGTTTTTAAGCCAGTTGTCTATCTAACTATGATGCTTTACCGCATTATCGTACCATGGCCAATAGTTAATTAATCTTTAACTTTCCCCTTTACGAAGTGCTTTTTTAAAATCTTGGCACAAAATACCCTCTCTGTTTTCTCTTACTATCATCCCACTAGCAGCTTTGAAACATTGCAGTGAATTAGTTATGCAAGACTTCTCATCGTTGCACATCGTCTGTCTCATCATTGTCAATAAGGCATTGGAGCGCTGATTTACCAAGACCTGTCTCAAACAGATTAGTGCATCCTTCAGAAATAATGGTGTTTTCTTCCTAATACATCTTTATGTTGGGTTCCCCCCCTCCCTCTATATTTGACTGCATTTTTCTTTTGGGAATATTGTCTCACCCTGACAGGATCGGTTCAAGTATTTTTGAACTCTGCAAATTCTACGCTATCTCACCTTTAATTGCCTCTGATGTCTTTTACCTTTTTGCTGGTCTGGCTGGCGAGCTCAACCAGCTCCGCGTTCCCCAGGTAGGGAAAAACCAACAGATTCCGGCAGCTTCTGTAATCCTTCCCCTCAGCAGAGTCGCTGAAAGGCTGAGGAACACCAGCCTCCATCCTGGCAGCGTATCGTTGCTTAAGCACACTCTATAGGTACTTTAACTGCTGGGACATATGGTGCAAAATATGTGCCGGCAAATCATTTCCAACTGTCACGGTCTTTAAGGCCCCGAGATACCTCGTTCGGCGGCCTGGGCTGCGGCAAGAACATTGCTATGTCCTGTGGCATCCTCCTTTTCCCTGACTTATATCCACTTGAGCAGAAGGAAAACAGGAGCGGCAGATTGATCGCAATACCATCACCGCTTTTTTAACACCGAAGGTTTTATTTTAAAATTATGTTTGCCCTTTATCTTCTGTCTTGCTTGTACCTGTCATGCAGATAGTTACCAGGTAGGGAAAGGAAAGAAATGCAACCCCAGATAACCCAGGAAACAAACATGTGATGGGCTAATTTTTACTGAAGAAGTTTTTCCACTTTGCAATGATTCAGCAGCAGCTGCCATAAAATACTTGAATATTTTATTTTTTTTCTTTTTTTTTTGTGATACTGGAATAAATAAGGAGTTATTAACGCTTGAGAAAAAAAAATTCAAAACCCAGAGATTTTCTTCAGCTTGCTAATAAACCTGGCAGTTTACTGTTCCAACAAAGGCAATATATCTAGGAAAGCAGCAAGTACAATTAATTCACACTTGACCTGACACGAGTATCCAAGGACGCAGAGCGATGCGAGCTGCAAGGCAAAAGCAAATAATTCTTGCTTTTAGGCCACTACAAAGCGAATGAAGTGCCCTGGAAAGGGTTTTACACGCAGGACACGGCCAGGCCTGCCCAGCAGCCGCCCGTGGCACCCGGCAGGCGTGCAGTGCACGAGGGCTCATCCTTCACTTTGGTGCGAAGCTCATCTCAAAGCCAACCAGGTTCCATTGTAGCCGGTAAAGAGGTCTCTCCAGTATGCTGGCACACCATGCCGGCACACAGAGGTGGGCTGCAGCCCTGGACCAGCCTGGCCGTCGGAGCCTCTCCTGCCTCCCCATGGGCTGTGGTGGCTGAAGGAGCCTTCTGGTCCTGCTTCGGAGAAGCTCTGTGAGCACGAGCAGGAGATGCCAGCCCAGCTGCTCTCTCATTGATGGCCATCGCTCGCTGCACTGCAACAGCAGGTTTGGTGCTGCAGGGACCAACCTGAGCCCTGGAGATCTTGGGGCCATGCCCTCACTGCTGCAGACTAGTGCATCCTCCTTCCCTACCCCATGCTACCTATGCCGGTGTCTTTTACTTCAGCTTGAGGAGAGCAGCAAAGGAAACTAAAGCCAATACAAGCGCCTGGAAGGGAGAGAGGGTGGGCTGAGGTCCCTGTAACAGAGTGGCTGCTACAGACAGCCAGGGCAATGCTCACAGCTCTGCTCCTTCCTAGGGGCAATGCTGCTGAGAGCTGGCATGGCCAAATGAGCTCATGGCTCCACACCGGTGGAGATCCACGAGAGCCAGGGTGCAACTCAGAAGGTAGCAGGTCATTTTTCCCAGTCTAAGGTAAAATGGGCATCTGTGGAGACTGGAGATGGGATGGTCCAAGGCACCCCACAGCCAACTCACCCTGTGAGGACTCATGCCTATGCGCAGGAAGGGACAATGGCTGGTGGCTGTAGAAATGGAGGAGTGCAGGGCAGCTGCGCCTGGTGGAGCCTGGGCTTAAGCCCAAACTACAGCCTTAGTCTCCAGAGACTGTCTCTGCTTGCTGGAGAGAGATGGCCTCCTCTGGGGCTCAGTCAGAGCACAAATCCAATTTGGATGGCCAGATGTGCCCTCTGTTTTTCCTCCTCTGTGCGTATGGAGGAGCCTCCAAGCATGTGTGCATATGTGTGTGTGACATGGACAAGCCCGTCTCAATGCTCAGAAACATTTGAAACATCAATCTGAGCAGTAAACACAGGAATACATAGAAAAAAAACCCAGAAATACATAGAAAATAGCTAGTCAGGAAAGTTACAGTTTTGAATTAAATACCACCGAAAAGTGTGATGGTTACTTCAACCACAAAAGGGCCAGCAATTTGGTCTTGCGCTGCAGAAGTCACAGTGTCAGAGCACATGAGAGATGCTGGGAGTGAGCACATGTGATGTAGCTGAGTCGTGGTGGAGAGAAAGGGAGGGAAAATGTGAAAGGTGGATTTAACCCTCAGGTTGTGATTGAACAGCACCAGATCTCCAGCAGCAAGACCTCCTCCTGCTGCTCACTCCTGTGTGGGGCTGGGTGCGCGGTGCTCTGTCCCTGCGCTCCTGCTAGCACAGTTAGTTGTAGCTCCTCCACCCATTTCATGGTAAGACCAGGCAGGGACAGGAGCAGAGGGGGCAGAAACCTCCATCATATCTCCAGGCCAGATGGGAAGTGATCAGGGGCAGGAGGATACCTGCAGAAGCACCACAGCTGGAGGCAACGCATCCTGCATCCCCAGGCTTGGCAGGATGGTTTCATAGAGAGGTGAGGCACAAGGCGTAGGAAAATATCTGGGTTTTCTCCCCCTGGGTGACGGAGAATATTTTGTGATTAAACTGAAAGAATTCTTTCGTAGCAATTGGAGCGACAATTAGTGACAATGGCAGGCAGCTGTTTTACTGTGACCGTGGCTTATTAAGCTAATCATAATTGTCTCCCTGTTACCTTGTGCTCCTCCCTGTCTGTATGGGGCATCCATCTGTTGTCGCTTGTTCTGTAATTAAACCGGAAGCTCTTTGGGGCAGGGACCATCTTTTCATTATGTCTTGCACAAGGGGGTCCCAATCAGAGCCTCTAGCTGCTACTCCAGTGCAAATAAAGTGGCAATAAATAAGGGAAAATACTCTACTTCTCTTCCATTTGAATACCAGTTGCAGCTTAGAAAGCATTACAGCTAATGAGATGTGGTTTGTGAGAGGGAAATGTGCTTCGTCAGAGGAGCGAGGCACGCACTTTGCTGCTGGCGAAGGCTGGAGGGTCACGGTGAGACCAACCCTGCTGCGACTGCAGCGTGCCATCCTGTGGGCATCCTGTGGGAGGGTGAAGGCTTCGCCCCCAGCTGCTGCTGGAGGAGGCATCGGGGAATTTGCCACAGGTCCTTTACCCCCCAGGCCATGGCTGGCCCCCATCAGCCGGGGGAAGCCCGGAGCTGGAACCCTCCCTCACAGCCTTGCTGGCCGGCGCTGTACCCCGTGCCAGCTCCTGGGGCGGGTGCCCATGGTCCCCTGTGTGCTGGGGTGTGTTTGTGTGTGTGGACACACGTCTGTGGGCAGGACATGGGGGGAGGACCTGGCGTGAGGCATCCTGCAGCTGGGGAAGGGCAGAGCATGGCGCTGAGCTGGGAGGCTGCCCCATGGTGCCTGCACCGAGGTCACCGGTGATGCTCCAGCTCCAGCTCCGGCCAAGAGTATGGTCAGCGGCTGGACCCTCTGCTCCGCTGGGGACACTAGAGCCAGGGCAGGACACCAGGAGCCTTAGCGGCAGGTCAAAATAGGGCAAAAAAGCCCTCCAAGTGAAGCCTGCAGTGCAACTCCTTGATCCAGGCAGTTCATCACTCTCATCTCCTCTTTCTAAAGGATCTTTCCCAGGTCCCTGTAGACGTTTGTTACTTCACTGCTGCGTTAGTAATCTGCTTCAGGGGCAGTAAACAAAAGCCCACCCTGCTAGTTTGTACTTCACCAGGTGTCAAGCTTCAGACATGTCTGCACTCTTATTTTATTTGAAGCCGTGAGTTTACTGCAATTAGCGCTTTATGGGAAGGCTCGGGGGCCAGGACCCGTCTCTTTCCCCCGCACCGTTTGGAGGCGCAGCAAGAAGGGGTCACCCCCATG
>VYZM01001246.1:357299-373815 GCA_013398915.1 Dromas ardeola | reverse complement strand
CAGCCCAAGTTGTGCTTTTTTGGGGGAGGCCCACGAGAGGGAGCCAGGAGTAAAGGAAAAGCGGCTGCTGTCTCCGCCGCGGAGCCCCCGTCCCCCCCGCCCGGCGGCTGCGGATGCCGGCAGAGCCGGGGGGGCGCTCCGCGGGAGGGACCCGGGACGCCTCGTACCCCGCCGGTTCCACATCGCGACCTGCACGGCCGGAGTTTGGCCCTCAAAGGGTTAATAACATATTTACACACCATTTGGCGCTTTAAGCGCCAGATAAAAGCGCCCGGTGACATCTCTGTGGATACCCACGGAATAAACTCAGTGGGTAACTTCTGCTGTCACGGGTAAACCTGATGCAAGTGGCAAAGGTGGGCGCCTTGCCGTGCTCGCCCTTCTTCCTCCTGCTGCACCGCTCCAGGTCTCCAGAGAAATGGGACTTCGCCATCGCAAAGCGGTGCAGTCTCAACCCCGCTCCCAGCGCAGGGGCCAACCGGTTGGGGATGTCCCATGAGCAGCCCTTGAGCCAGCATCTTCCCCCTGCCTGGCATGATGGAGGGAGGACGAGGAGGTGAGTGTGAGATGGAACTAGATGATCTTTAAGGTCCCTTCCAACTCTAACCATTCTATGGTTCTTTGTTATGGATGAAAGTTGCTTTCTCAGCACTCACTGAAGTCTTCACCTTTTCACTTTGCTGGGACCCAAATAGGGTTTGGACTTGCCCGGGGATGATGCTTTGAGCTCTAAGCTCATGAGGAAGGTGAGCGCACGGTTGTGTTAAGCCTCTGTTTAAGCAGTTTTCTGAATCTGGGCTATAGAGCTCAGCAGTTGCAGGGGGAGAGCTGGAACCACAGGAGCTACATCCACTTATTTGGGGACCAGTCCTCATGTTGCTGAAGGCTGGGGGAGATGTGGATTTGGCTCAGAGAGCAGGGAGGTCATCGGTACCTGTGGACCTCCCCGTGAGGGCCAGAAAACACCACCCATGCCACAGCAGGGAGGCAGCATCTTATCTGACCAGAGTGAAGGGAACTCTTGAGGCTGCACTGGTAACCTGAGACATAGAAATTGCTGTTTTAAAACGTGTCTGCAAAGGAAAAATACAGCTCTTATTGAAAGGCAAATTAGTTGCAGGCTCTCTCCAGCAAGTGTTCAGGGAAAGCATACAGGGCCCGTGTCATTATTACTCTCCTGAAGCTTCCTACCCCACTGTGAGAGGCACAGCCAGGGCTGGATAAATAATACATCATAATTTTCAAGTCCCAGAGAGGTGACTTGGAGGTAGTTCAAAAGTTCAATGAATTATCAGTTCCCCTCGGGTTCTTTATTTCTCTTGCAAAGGATGCCATCAATCTCGATAACTCACTAGCTACCAAAAATAATAATAAGTAAAAGATCATTATGTTGAAATATGTGTTGTAAAGCAGCATAGCAATTTGGAAGATTAATTCAGTCCAGAAGGGGCAATAGCTGCTGGCTAGAGATGGGCTGGACACCAATTACTGCTCTCACTCATTACTTCCATGGACAGGGATTGGGAAAACACCTGCAGTGCATGAATAATTCTCCTTGAGTTAATATGCTTTCATTCAATGCCGATTAACTCTATTTATACCTCATCTGTGGTGATGAGAGCAATGTGATTCATTCTTTTATTTCCGTAACTCTCTGATAAACTGCGTTTATTTGCCACCTCTGACCTCCTCACATGCACGCTGCCTATTAATCCTTCTCAGCCTGGGCTGTTGCTGCCATCCCAGGTCCTTCAGTAGCCATCAAACAGCTGCTTCTCATTTTTCCCCCCTCGTTTAAAAGCACCTGCTAAAAAAATGTGGGCCAAGGGAGAAAATACACTGGAAATTTCACTGTGATGATGGAGGAGAGGGGGTATATTTTGTGCACGTAATAATGCTCTGTAGGGCGCTTGTCCTATAACGAAGCCTCAAGGTACCACTGAAGAATAATGATCAAATGCGACCTGTTTGGGGTATTCAGTCCTGGGTGACTGACAGCTGCAAGGTATCCTGGCCATGCCTCGATATGTAAGGCATGACCAGCTTGAAATCAACTGTTGCCATTGGTGTCACTGAGGAATAGCCTGTGTCATGGGATATTTCCCCCCCCGACTTTTATTTTTCAGGTTTATTTTAATTTTTATTTCTCTAACTCCTGGTCTGAGTCAGGGTGACAGGGTTCATGACTTGGGGTTACTCTTCCAGCAGGCTGATTGAAACACGTCTTGGCCCAACACTGTCTCCTGAGACTGGCACACGAAGTCTGCAAAGAGACCTTGAGTGTACGAAATGTTCCTGCGTCTCTCTCATCAGCACGGCATTACCCCAACCCAGCACCAAAACTTGTCTTAAGTAAAAATATCTGACTGCTTGCAAGAAGTGGAGATGCATTGCACAGGGGAAATGCTGGCTGGTAAAATCCCTCGTGTTTACAACAGGAGCACAGACCTGTAATCTAACCAGTTTGTGAGCAAACTGGGGAAATTTGACTTTGGTTGTCAGAGCCATTCTAGGAATGGGTTAGGTTTTTCTGAGCTGGTGGATGGCCCACATCACCTTGTAAGCTCCATTCCAGCTCTCTAAGTCCAAGTATTGCGGTGCTTGTGTTTCCAGTACAGCAGGCAAACATCTTAGAACTTTAAAATATTATCCTGAGATCATTTCAGATCATAGGGTTACAGAATCATGGGGCAATTTGGGTTGGAAGGAACTGACAGAGGTCATCTGGTTCAGTCCTCCAGGCAAAGCAAGACTAACTTCAAGATTAAACCAGGTTACCCAGGGCCTTTCCCAGTCGAGCTTTGAAAATCTCTAAGGATGGAGATTACACAACCTCTGTAGGTGACCTATTCCAGCGTTTGACCTCCCTTGCTGTGATTTTTTTTTCCCTTTACATATAATATTTTGTATTTTATACCTCCTCCCGCACCATCCCAGATCCAATGTTTAGGACCTGCGGCATTTCCCACAACCTAGGCAGGAAAAAGCTTGGCCTTTCTGCCCAGCCCTGCCCATGTTCTCCCTGCAGCACAAGCATGTGTTTTCCTGGTGCGGGTCAGGCTGCATTCCCTGGAGGGGCTGAAATACCTCCTCTAATACCTGATCCCCACCGCTGAGCTATGAATCTTTTTCCTCTGACTTTCTGAGGGCATGTTCCTCTTTTGCATTTTCCTTTGATCATTGTTTCAAAATCTTGAGGGGATTCAGCTGCCTGCTCTGTTTATCTTGCTACCCTTTCTTCTCATTCAAGGTCTCCGAACACCTTCCCTAGGAATGAGATAAAAGCTTACAATGAGACCCCAGCTCTTTGTCTAATTCCCGGTCTGCCTGGATCTCCTCACCGGCTTTGTCAGGCTTAAATGTCATCGTACGGTTCATGTAGATGCTTCAAGATAGCTCACTGTCCTCCCTCTCCCTGCATTTCAAACCACACTTTTATTTCCAGCATGTCCAAAGTCTTTCCTATGCTCGGAAGAGAGCTATGCTCAGCAGCCCGCTCTGCTCTGGTGGCACTTCAGAGCCAGGTCATCCTGGCCAAGCCTTTGGTGAGGAATTTGTTGGTACGTGGCCTCCTGCCACTGACGGCTGTGGTTCAGGCAGTGTCTCTGCCAGTGCTTTTTGTCATCATCTGGTACCCATCAAATAACAACCGGAGGGTGGTGGAGGCTTGTTGCACCTGGCACATGGGGGAGTTTGGGGGACAAGAGGGTCAGAGATGGCAAGGGTGGATTAAATCCACCCTTCATCACCACCGTGGCAGTGACGGGTGCTCAGCTGCAGGGCTTGCTGGCTCCAGAGTTAGCAGCTTTTCTCCCTCACTGTAGGCTAGAAGAGATTTCCCCGTACCGCTGCCCCCCCCAAATCTGAGAGGACCCCTGAGATGACAGCTGGTCATTTGGGGAGAATGGGTTCAGGCTTCAGTCCCGCAGATCAGGATTGTTTTGCCACAACATACTGCCTTTACCTGCTTTGGAGGCTGAATATTGTAATCAGTCTCCCTTTGGCTTCTCTTGGCTGATTTCAGTGTGACTGCTTCAGTTTTGGCCCTCTTTCCTGAGACTTTTCTCACTTTCAAGCCATCGCAGGGCTCACCAGAACCACCCCTCCCACAACAATGGGGAGGATTAGCTCCAAGACCAACACTCCCTGCCATGGGCTCCCAGTGCTCCTCTCCCCACAGGCTTCCAACGCTCGCCCAGGCTGCCTGCTCTCCACGTCATCCAGGCAAGGTCAGGGTATGTGAAGATCAAAGACCATTTCATTACAACAGTTTGTGGTGGCCGAGACTGGGACCTGCCACTTACTCCAGCCTCGAGCATCTCAGTGCCTCCTGCTAGTGTGAGACAGCACCAAGTCAACCAAGGGCATATTGCGTCTGGAGACGTCTTCCACCTCCAGAAGATCAGCAGGATGTCAAAGGCTTAAATAAGAAAGAGGAAGGCCCTTAAAATGAGCTATAAAAGCCCCGCTGTTGTGCTTTGTCATGGCGGAGGGATGTTTTGGGTGTAGGTGAGGTTGGATAATTGCCGGTAGCACACTGGGTGTCCGAGGGAACACCGACAGGCTGGCCAGGAAAGGCTTAATCAAATGACACTGAGATTTGCGCTTGGAAGAAATACCACGATTTGGAAAAATTCACATAATTTGCTTTTCCCAGGCACACTGTTGAAGGAAAGTCATCAGTACTGAGAGACAGCTAGATCTGAGAGGCGGCACAACCATCCACAGATGGACAGCCATTGGAGTCAGGCCGTATGGGGATTAATTGCTGAGAGCCCAGAAAATAACCGTAAAGGGATAACACAGCTGCTGCCGTAGAAAGCAAAACTCTAGCCTTTTCGCACCGCCCTGCACGCGGTGTCCCCCTCCCCTCCATCCCTCCCCGCTCCCCGTGCGCGCTGCCGTAAGGCACATCCTGGAGCCGCGGTTAATGGAGAAGTGATTTGTCTCATAACTGCAGCTTTACACAGTGTGCTACTGTGGGCGTTACAAATTGCTAAGCAGATTTAAAGTGTTCTTTGAGTTGCGAACTGCAGTATTTCTCCACATAGTGATTATTATTCATCTTTTCCAAGACACCGTGGGCCTGATCCTGCAATCTGCACTCCTATTAAAGTCAGTGCTGTGGGAGTACTGCCGGCGTACAGACGGCAGGAGTAAGACACAATTAATTTAGCCGCAGGGAAGAACAGGGCAGCAAACAAGCTTTCTTCTTCCTTTTTTCTTTTTTTTTTCTTCCCTTCCCCCCCCACCCCGTGCATGTATGTGAATTTTCTTGTTCCATGGGCACTTTCAGAGACATGTGTCCAGGTGCAGGCTGCTGGTCAGTGCAGTACAGGTGTGCTTGCAAGCTTCCAGGCTCTCCAGGGACACGTCCTCCCTTACTCTGCCTCTTTCTTCATTTTTTATTTCATTTTGGTCAGATGATCATTTTACACTGAGGGTGGTGAAACACTGGAGCTGAGGGAGATGGTAGATGCCCCATCCCTGGAAACACCCAAGGTCGGGCTGGAGGGGGCTCTGAGCAACCTGATGTAGTTGAAGGTGTCCCTGCACATTGTAGGGGAGTTTGGACTGGGTGACCTTTAAAGATCCCTTCCAACCCAAACCCATTCCATTCCATTCCATTCTATTCTATGTCTTTCTCAATGGAAATGTCATCAAAACTGGTTCACACCCATCAAAAGTTTTGCTTTGCGCCAGCTGATGTTGTCCAACACCACCACGTTTAGTTTAAAGCAGGCATGCCGGTTGTGCTATAGAGCTGATAATTCTGGTACTTCCTCCTGAGCTGTGAATGTGGTGGGAAGGGGCACAGGCACAGACTCAAAATGCTATGTTTGGAAAAGTAGGAGATTTAAAAATGTGGTGTGGGTGCATGCCTTGAGCCCTGACCCATACCAGCAACCCTACAGGGGCTTGTCTGCACTGAGTGCATCCTGTGTGGGATGCTGCAGAGAGAATTTATGGGTCTGTTCCTCACCCAGCACCAGGATTTTTCTGTGGGCAATCTGGAAAAAGCCTTTGGCCCTCATTCACCCTGTTCTTCTGAGGAAGGCAGCTCAGACCTCTTCTGAAGGTGAAGGCAACTCTCCTTCATCAAACGACCCCCTCTGCACTCCCTGCCTGGAGGTGGTGGCACCACGATGGTGAGATACTACTGCCCTTTGAGGACCATAAGACCCAGGATGGCTGCCATGGTGGCCCAGTCCCTGGGCTGTCCCACTGGTTCTTTTGTCAGGGGAAGGTGGCTGCTGCTGCAGGACACAGCAGCAGAGGGGGAGTCTGTGCCACCCGTTACCTCCATCCAAGGACAGAGACCTTGCATCGGGCTTGGTTGGTGAGCGATGAGGGAACAGCGAGCCTCACGGCGTGAGGTGTTCATGGAAACATGTGTTGCTAAGCAAAAAGGATATTGTGCTTTGTACCCACTAGAGCATTTTTAGCTTGCGATACTGTATGCCTCCAGGAGAGTTGTAGCAGCTGAGTCTAGAAGTCACAAATATGTAGTCTTGAGGCCAAGGATGAGCTGGAGTTGTTCCGCCAAGAGGAGGGTATTTGTGTGTCTGTGACACTGGGACACTTGGTGTCCTCAGCAAGGACTCCTCAAGTCCTGCTGGGCTTTGGACAAGAGCTTCCACCATGCTGGGAAACCTCTGCTTCCTTCACCCAGACCCCAGCAGCACAGGCGATCCCTGGGCAAAGGCCAACTTCTCCCCATTACTTCCTTCTGAAAGTTCTCTGGGATTTTTCCTGGCCTCACACAAAGCATGACAAATCGCCTGTCCCTTCCCAGGAAGGCAGTGCCAGCCAGGAACATCTTCGGGAGTGAAAAACACTCTGTCAAAAACATAAGGAAAAGCAAGTGGGAAAAGGTCATGATTAGTTACTTTTCTGCCATGTGCATGTATAATAATGAATCTTGGGAGTGAGGCCATGTTAGTCCTAATTACAGCTCTTTAAATATTTGTATAGCTTAATCTGTTCACCTTGCTCTTTGTCATGGTCCAACATATCTGTAGGGCTGACCTTTCCCGCTCAGCCCCATTTGTATACTTTACAGGCCTCTGGGTAGCTATTACTTTGCTTTATCTGAGAGGGAGAAAATGTATCACACCAGAAGAGTAAACCCCAGGTATTAAGAGTACAATGTTAAATAAAACCAAGAGGACATAAACACAGTCTTCTCTCTCAAAATCACATATCCAGCTTCTTAACTAATGCAGAACCAGGAGATTTCAGGAAGATTAGCCACCAGGTATGCCCTGAAGAATCAGCTGAGGCAACCACACTTATTTTCATGTGTGACCTCCAACAAATTGGAAATGGTATCTCCAGCAGTAAGAGACTAGTACGTTAACCCCCTCTTTTACCTCTCAATGCCTCATTACAACAGGTTTATTTAGATGTAATGGGAATGGCTGGAAGATAGACGAGATGCTCATGGCTATGATGTGGAATTAGCTGTGCAGCCAACCCCTTCTTTAGCCCTCTTCTTCAAGTCCTTCTTCAAATACCTACCTTTCAAATGACCTAGGAATCCCAAGCTGGTTTCCAAAGAACTACTCGTGAACTAGAGGAGTGAAAATCCAAAATAATGTTAGTTAATATCCTCCAACCTTGGATGACCCCCACTGCCCATTCCATTCACTGACCATCTAGGGGGGCAAGTCCCTGTAGAAACTGTCCCGCAATGAGTCTGTGAGGAATTTGGCAAACTATGGGCAGTCTATAAACACCACCACTGAAACCACAATCGATACGTACAGAAGACTTTGCAGCTCTGAGGATTTTGGTCACCTTGGCAATGTAAAGAACCTCGAGTGTAGCATACTCCATCCTGGGGACCCTTATGAAGCTATTATGCAGGCAAAACAATACATCTGTACCTCCAGGTGCTTCCATAAAACCTTCATTAAGGCGATGTTACCCCAGAGTAACTAAATTAGTTTACATAAAAAGTGACTGATGTCCTCATGCTGCTCACTTCTATACCAAATTTGCTGGCCAGTCTAGGTCTGATATAATAAATAAAGCCAGGCCAGGGACCATTCTCTGTCCCTGATGCCAATTGGCACAGATTAGCCACTTCCAGTCCATAACACATGTGATTCTGGGTCTCATCTGGTCCCCACGTGCTGCCCCTGTGGCCCTAATACAATATTACTTGTATTATCTTTTCTTTTTTTTCCAGTTCAAAGCGTCTGAACTAGTTTTGCTGTTGAGGAGGGTGATATTTTGTTACTATGAAAATGGGGGTATGGACAAAGTGTGGCACTGATGGAGGGCCGTGTGGGGAGGACGGTGCTGAGGCCGGTGCAGCCTGGACCCCGCCGCCCATTTGGGAAGAGTCCTGGGTGCATGTTGCCCTCCATGCTGTGCCAGGGCACCGGCCGGCAGAGCACTGCCGGGCACCAGCCAGCGCCAGGCCAGAGAGCAAGACAACGATTAAACAGCATGGATGATGGCCGCGCCTGGGGCCTTGCATTTGCCCCTGCTGATGGACTCGTAAGAAACCTCCACGAATAGGTGCTGGTTGACTTCCCAGTGAGGCCGTTTGGTCTCTCGAGCTCATGACAGCTCATTTCAAACTGTGGTTGGCTGGAAACTTTCCAGCAAATTTTCAGCCCAACAGCTGCTTTCTTCAAATCTTGTATGCTTCATGTAAAACGCGGTTGGTTCAGCCGACCAAATCTGAGGCCAGGGTCTGGGGTGTCTTCCTCTGGATCCCTAACATCCCCGGGCTGGGGGTATTGCAAACTGTGGGGGCAGAAAGATGTATGTGGAAAGTCTCTTCCTGGGCTAAAAAGCCTTGAGGTTATGGGTCTTTGGCCCTAATTTGATAAAAGTCGGGGCAGGGTGGAGGAAAGGCAAGAAAAATGTAAGTTTTGGTGAATCAGAACTCCTGATCTTCAGCCAGCTCTGGTACCAATATTGCCACATCTGGTAGGTTTCCAAACATTACCCAGCTGATACCGCTCCTTAATGGGACTGGCCTTCTTGGGACCCTTGTGTGCCCACCACAGCTCCAGCGATGTCTTGACTAGATGCCAGCTCTCTGGTGCTGTCGTGTCCCAGTGCCTGAGAGGGGGGTGTCAAAGGAGAGTCAAAGAGAAGATGTAACCCTCCTGGAGCCAGCTCAGTACTGCGGGAAGGCGAGACAACTGTGGCGGAAGTGGTTGCAGGCAGTGATCTCACTCTTTGTTCATCTTATGAGGAGCTGGACTATATTTCTGCGGATAACATCCCTGATCTTACAGGTGTGCTCTACTGATTACACTGCCAGATAGGACAGTGGTGGAATGGTCTGTTTTCCCAGAACCACCCTGTCGGTAGTGAGTAGCAAGACAAAAGTAACCCCTGGCATCACTTTTGACCAGGGTCTGCCAAGGTGGACATTAACAAAGGCAGGCAGTGATGGGCAAAGACCTAGCAGATTCGGGCAATGCACTCACATGCCTTGAGAAGAGCTTCACTGAACACAGTGCAGAGACAGCCTCCAGTAGTAGGTATGTGGAAATACACATAAATTATATTATATATATTTAGACAATGTAGAAAAATTCTGTTCTCCAGGTACTGTCCCTCTATTTGCTTAGCATTCAACCCTCTATCCCTCTGTCCCTCTGTAGGTGCACCACACAACCCAAAATGAAGTCATCTGAGACTTACAAGTTTGCTGCCGGCTGTGTCCACCCTGCAGCCGTTAGCCAGACTCGCTGCCCTCGCACCCCGTTCCTGTGGTACTGGCAGTTTGCTCAGCCCCCTACACAGCAGCTCGCACAATGCAGGGTTCAATGCACCGGCAGCACATTGGTTAAATAATTAAGCACGCTGAAAAACCATTACGTGTATAATGGTAATACACTCCTGGCAGAAAATCTCTCTAGAAAAGGTTCTTTACCTCACTATTTCACTCAGCTGATGAAGAAGGTGAGCTATCAGCGGTGAGCTCCTGTGACCGAGCTATGGAGGCTGACCGGGCAACACTGGATGGGGCTTTGAGCAGCCTGGTCTAGTGGGAGGCGTCCCTCACCACGGCAGGGGGGTTGGAACCAGATGATCTTTAAGGTCCCTTCCAACCCAAACCATTCTATCATTCTGTTCTATGATTCTACAATTTCAGGGTGCTGTGAAGTGCTTAGGAAGACCACCGGGAAGCTCAGTTAATTTGCAGTGCTGTTGTGCCGATCTATAGGCCCTGTGGAAGGGAAATCAAAACCCGTATGGCACAGCACACCCCTGCAAAGCAAAGATTCACTCCTGGGAGAGACCTGGCTCTCCCCTTCCACTCCTACAGCCGTGAGGAGAGCCAGCCTGGCAGACTCCGGCTCCCAGTGTGGTCCTGGCATGACTATTGCTTCTTCAAATGAGACCTGTTTGGGGGTCTGGGGGGTTTGTACCAAGGTGATGTCCTCCATCTACCCAGCGCTGCCCCATTTGCTCTAACATCTGCCCTGGGTAAACATCTTTGCCATAGGGGTCGGTCCCTGGGGAAGCAGCTGGGTAAGCAGCATCGCCTCCTCCTGAAGGGAACTGAAGAGTGGGAAGAAAGGAGGTGAATGGCATTCCTGAAATGTGGGAAAAGAAACATTTTATCATGGTTGCCATGGAAACTGGGAATGGACAATAAGCACTTAGAGGTTTTATCATTTCTCTTAGCACTTGTAGCACACAACCTGTGTGAAGGGGAAGAGGAGCATTATCACGCACCGGGAGGCTGACAGATACCTGAATGGGAATGAATGTGTGAAAGAATGTGTGACAGGGCAGACTGAACGTATCCCAGCAGAGGGGCTGCAGAGACAGCAGGGAGATGGCACTTCCTGAGGTGCTCCCGAAGAACAGGAACAGGGAACGCTGCAAGGAGGGATTGTATGGGCAATCCAGAGGCAAACATCTGGGGAGACTGGGTTTGGCACAGAGAACCCATGCAACCCAGGAAACATACCATCCTGGGGCTCCCCTTACTGCCAGCCCCGCTTTGGCACCTTTCTGTGGTCCTATACACCCTTAGTCCAACCAGGCATCTCTTTCACAGCTGTTGTGTTTGTGTGATTCCTCACCTCAGTCTTTTGGTTTTTATTCAACACATCATGTATTACTTTCCTCACTCAAATTCATTTTGATGCATTTGACTGGAAAAGGTCATGTAGATCCAGCTCAACCCTTAAATGACAGATCATGCCCACACACCATCAATACATCAAACGGAAAGACATTTCCTTGGTTACAATGCATTCATAGGCCAAAAATCACTCTCTGTCCTCAGCACACCAAACATCCATTATGTTGTGGTCATGACTATTTTGGTCATTTAATAGAGAAGCTTTCCCCATCTGCCTAAAATACTGAATTTCTGCCTCCTGCTCCCACTCACATTCCTGCTCCAATATTTCCTTCAGGATGTCTCTTTTCTTATGGACGTGCAAAAAAACTGCAAGCACTTATCACATGAGGCACATCATGATGAGAAACACCCACCCTTCTCATGAAGTACCACCTCCCTCCTATCCGTCTTCCTGAAGCACATGCCAGCCATCATCTGCAACCACTTCGCACAAAGCTAAACAATTCTTCCTTCATACTGAAACCACCAACAAAGAGCTTCCTTGGCCAGGGAAACAGAGCATACACTGAATCCAGATGCCTGGAACACGAAGATGAACCATAATGTTCATATCCTCTCTAGAAGCAAATAGTCCCTCTGCATTCCAGCACCCAGACCTGATTTTTGCAATAACACAGCATCACAGAGCTTTCCACTTCACACTGTCATCAGTGAATATTTTATAGTGATCGGTCAGCCTCTGCAAACCCATGGAAAATTCCTTTTCCTGCCGGCAAAGACTAGGCACGTGTGTCTATATTGTTTACAACCCTCTATAGCCAGCACCAACCCTTACACATTTCCAGGCTTATGACATGACAGAGCAGAAACCTCCCCATTTCAACCCCCCTGAGACAACATTTGCTGTAGCTGATCTCCCAACCCCAGCTGGTGGGCTCCTGATCAGCAGTAAGATGCCAGAGATAATGGTGGCATGGTTGCCCACTTAGATGGGCACACTCATGGCTGTGTTCTTCTCTTGTAGCTCTGGGCTCTGCTTGCATCTCTAAATGGTCTTTGTCGTCCGAAAGCTTTGCCACTGGCAGCGGCCATCCAGTTCTGCACCACTACCCGCGTCCCACCAGTCGTTGCTGCCTATGTGAGTCCTGAAACAAAAGTTTCATCAAGTAAAACTACTTCACATAAGCGCTCCACAAAATTTGATCTCATCTTCCGACAGCATCGTTTCCTGCAGCTGTTATCACCTCAGTATCAAACATCTTAGGAAACCCCAGATGCAAATTCTTCTGCTTGCCCAACTACAAATGCATGTGCATAATCCCATCCATATTAATGAATCTCATAATCATAGCACTTAGCATCATGTCCTCCATCTGCTGCCCAATAGTAATTTGAAAATGGTGCCAGGAACATTAATGGATGGCAGGAAAGGATGTGAATCACGGGAGTTTGGCAGTTTAGTACACTTACCCCTCCAGACCAGTATTTCTGTAGTTTCAGAAAGGCATCCCACAAGGTACTGCCAGTAAATCTGTAGAGCACGGAACAGAGCGAGGGACCGCTGGACCTCAGGACATCTCCCAAGTACTGAGCAAACGGTGTATGCACAAGGATTGTCAAGAGAAGTATCTTAGACTATCATAATGAGGAAGGTGGACAAGAGAGTTTGATACAGTGTAAATAGTGTACAGATATATATACACACACATACCGTCCCTGTATAAACATGGCCAAAGCTCTAGAAAACCCAATATCTGTTCTAGTTGATCCAAAGAAATCCTTTGAAATTTAGAGAAAGATGTGAATACTACAAAGGGAGAAAACTGCAACCTATCTTCCCAATCGATAGCTGGGATTAAATCCGGAATAGTTGTTTTTCACCATTCAGCTGTATGACTATATTGTGACAGGTTTACCATTTGAATCTACTCTTTCGTGGTGGGGAGAAACATAGTTAAATTGGCTGTCTGTGAGAGTAAGGCCTCTCTCTCTGGCTATATTAATATACGTACTGGCATACAGCAAACGTGATTTGAAAGAAAGGTCTGCGGAGAATTAATGTTCCAGATAAACACTTGGGTTTTGCCTGACGCAGCACTAGGATGAATGGGCTGTTGTTAGGTTGAATTTTTTTCTTGTTACCAAGCAGGTCTCCCAGTAGCACTTGCAAAGATAAGGGGATCAGATCTCCAAATTCGGGGTGAAAGCTGATCACTACATCATGATGGAAATTATTCTCTTGCTTTCAAGGTATCAGGTAGTGGCTGTTACTACAGGCTATTGTGTTCATTTGGAGACATATAAAATACCCTTTTTTCTTCATCCTTAATACCGAGATTGTTGCCATCCCATTAATGTGCCCTTCTTATCTTTTCTCGCTTTTCTTCATTTTATATGTAACTTTACACTTTGCTTTGCTTGACACTTTGCTGTGTAACCTATATCCCAAGAAGAACACAAATGACTGTGAGTCATATTTGTTTGGTAGCAGGTCTGGCAGCTGATCATCTTCCAAGTTGTCCACACAGGATATGGAGTTGGTTGGCACGTAGCGATTTCTACCTTGTAAATCTGAGGTCTCCTCCTTTACCACGTTGCTTCACAACAGCGGTAAGTCTGTCCTGCAAACACACTTCTGCTCATCTGAATCTTTTTATGGATTAGCTTTGACTGTGTTCCTTCCTTTTTCGTGTTTGCTTTCCACAGTTATCCTAGGGAACACATTTTCTGGTAGGAATACTCACCAAGTGTGAATTTAGCGTGAAAACACATTTCAAACTCATAATAACAACCATTTACATCACAAAATAATTCCAGAAAGTTACACTCACCCACTTGGGAACTGAAACATATCACATCATCAGAATATCAACATCTCCCAAGGAACTGGCCACAAATGAGACACAGATCACAGATTATTCCAATAATTTAGCAAATAAGTCTGAACAATAGGTCCGTATGTAAATATTGTGGTCTCTGCTCAAATAATCTATGAAGAGGAATTATTTAGCTATGTGTCAGATGAATTATTCAGCCAAATACTTGGAAAACAAGTGAGATGCAAAACATTTGCTCTTAAAGAAGTCCTCCTTTTAATCAATTAATCTTGTTAGCAAGTTGGCTTCTGACATAGGAGAAACAGAAAGAGAATGAAGCAGAACAGTTTCTTCCTGAAGAACATTGATTATATGTCAGCAACATCCTTGTTTTAAATCTGGAGAAGTAGTCTTTGAATGCTAGTAACTTTCTTAAATCTTTCTTCAAGTTTTTAAAGTTATGCCTAGGATCCAGATGCTACATCTCAAAACTTCTGCAAAGATGCTCAAGGTCATAGTTAACATGTTTTTCAAAGACACTCAAGAAATAAGCAAAAAAAAGGTCCTCAAGAAGCTCTGTTTGTTTCCTCTGTTGGATCACGAACCATATTTCCCTCTTCTTGCACCTCTCCTGAGTTATATCACAGCACCCCACTAAGGAAAAGATTAATACATCTAGTGACTCTCTCTTTCAAAACCACATTGAAATGCTTCTCCAAGAAAAGCAGGCTGCATGCCCCTTGAGCAACAAAGTCTGCCATCTGGTAGGTTTGTTCTTTATAGTCATTTAGAGGATATTAAATCTTCTTTTGTATGCAGTGAATTAGGTGGTGGAGGGGCTTAGCATTCTATTTAAGAAAAAAAAAAAGAAGGAGAAAAAACAGTTCAGAATGTCATTGTGTCCAGAGAAGAATATTAGAGGGGCATTAAGTAGAAAGACAAAAGACAAGCTAGCATCAGCTCCTTTGAAAGCTGTAAATCATTCCGACTCCTCGGGTGGTTGGTTAACTTCATTGTTAGTTGGGTAATTATTGTCCTTCCTTAGAACCTAAGCTTCTAAACAGATTTTGAAACAAAATCATCCAAAATGAGCAGCCAGGAAGACCTAATGGTGTCAAGGGGGAATCATGGAAAAAGAATCATGGAAAAAATATCTTCAAACACAGCCTTTAAAGTAGCCCATAACTGTCCATTTACATAGATAAATTGCCTATCTTTGGAAAATTACATCTTTTTCAAGCTGTCTTCTTTGGTCACTGAGGAGGTGTTGAAGGTAGCTGGTTTCCTAAGGGAGAAAAAGCCTCCAGACAAGGTTTTTTGTTTTACTCAGGACTTTAAATGACCCTCTACCCTGGAGAGTAATGGAGCAGGCTAATGCTTCCAAATCTGTTGTTTCAGCAGATGCCAGGAGCGTTTGCCCGGGTGGAGTGCCCCTTCTGTGAAGTGGAGGCTGTTTGCAGACTCTTCCAGCTGGAGGGATCAGGTAAATCCAAACGGAGAGTGAAGAGCTAGCAAATCTATGGGCATGCTAGAAATTCAGGAGACTTCTGCAAGGTCTGATAATCTAAAGCAAATGATATACGATGATTGATGGCATGCTATGATTGATTGCAACGACATAGACCAGCAGCTTCCAAAACAGGCTTCACAACCCTAGAAGGTTTAAGCGGGGCCATAAACCTAAGTTAGTTTCAGGTAAACTTTATTTTAGTGCTGATAACTGTGGCTGTTTTAAGCCTTCTGTCTGTAAGTGAGGATTCAAGAAAAAGAAAAGCTGAGAACATTGAGTTAGGCAGTGTCACCATGAAATGTGAAGAGTCTTGAAATTGAAACCCAGTGTAGCACCTGCACTGGTGAAGTGTCCAGCACCACACAGAGCAGCCCTGAGCTAAGTTCTCGAGAAATGTGGGGAAAAGTAGTAGCAATCAGGAGTGCCATACTGCAGCCTCACACTACAACTCATCCAGACTTGCAGGACACAGCTGTCCCAGCTGCCTACCTGGGACTACGTAGTCAACTCAGGGCTCATAAAGTCAGAAACTCTCTAAAATGGGAATTCAACTGTTCTTGAATCATGGCAAAGATACAAGAAGCCCTCAGAAAAATACTATACGTCCATTTGAAGTGCTGACCCTACAACCACAAAGTAGGTCGTATAAGTCAGCTGGATGAACCAGATGCAAACTGGAGGACCCCTCCGGCTCCCATCGCTACCTGTAGGGAAAAATAACCCTGTAACTAGCAGCAGATCTCCAAAACCTATTCCTCTGGATTCACAGACAGTCAGATTCCTACCAGACTCATGTGTCAGCAGGTCATAAAAAGTTTTAAGTCGCCTTTTCTTTTTCTGGCGTTCTGGAAGAAGTTGTACTAACAATGAGCCACTGCTTGACAGCTCTGAATCCCAAGCTGTTGGGATACAGTGTGACTTCCAACATATTGCTTCCAGCCCCCACCACCCACGGGGAATGGCCTGGCAGGAGGAGCAGCAGTACAGCCTTTTAGGAGGAGCCTCTAACAAAGAGATCCCTTATTCCCTGCGCTCAGCTAAAGGGCAGCACCCACATCAGTCAACTCAAGGAAACCAGTTCAGCTTCTTGCAGGTCAAGAGATCAGAAGAATGGTGATC
>VYZM01001246.1:326450-351603 GCA_013398915.1 Dromas ardeola | reverse complement strand
GTCCGGCAAAAAGTGCTTCACTTCCACGCCTGGCTGCGGGGAGTTACCGGGGGAAGGAAAGGCAGAAAGTGCGCCTTTCCCTTGGCTTTTTTTATCCAGATGCTTCTTTTTAAAAAAAAATTTTTTTTTTTTTTTTGGAGTCAAGGATGTTCAGGAGAATTCACTGAAGAATGGGTTCCCCTTTAAAAAACACACAACCAACTTGTTCGGCAGCCGAAAGGGCTGTGTGAAGGAATCCTGATGAATGAGCGTAGCAGTGAGGGAGCTGTTGGTTTGCGGTCTGCGATCGCCTCAGCTGTTCGTTTATTCCATTTTTTAATTATTTTTTTTTTTCAAGGCAACTTCTGAGGCGAGGAAGCGGGTAACAAAGCGCAAGTTTAAGACAGTGATGCTTTTGCTTGCAGCCTAGCTGAACTGGGGAAAAGAACACCGAAACCCTGCTTTTCCCATCAGGTAGAAAATACCACACATACGGTTACTTGTAGAGAAAGAAAGAACCTACTTTGCCCTGTAAATGGGGACTATGTTTCACTCTGAGCAAAGGGTGTGAATATTTTCCTTCTGCCAAATGAACGTACCACAAAAATTTTCTTTTCATCTGGGACAGAGCCGTGTTTGTAGATCTCTGAATATGGCTACAGTCACGGAGGGGAATTGGGTTAGGCTGGTTGTAGCATTAACCCCTCAAGCCACAGTAAGCGATATACAGAGAGAAATTTGTTTCCATTCATCTTTTCCTGACTGAGATGTTTTCTGCAGTCGTAAAGTCGGTGGTAGAGCGAAGGAAGCCCTCCTAGCTATATGTTCAAATCTTACTGAAGGACCCAGGAGTTGGTGTTCGCATCTGTCCCCCTAGTCTGGCTCTCTGCGCAATGCCTCCTTATGGAGTATCCTGAAAATGAAGGTGAAGCGGGGAAATCTGCCTACACACAACCGGGCTGAAGCCAGTGTTTTCCATCTCTTAGATTTAATGAGCAACAAATTTTGTGCCCAGAAAAGAATCCAGCTCACAGCTCGGGATTTTGATAATTAATATTCTATTTAAAAAAAACATGTTTTCAGGGTCAACATTATGATTACAGAGAGAAAACAAGCAAACGGGGAATGACTTGACCCGGTTTCCTTGCTTTCCCGATCTAGCCTGACAATTTGTCAATCAAGTGGAATTTCCTCTAACGTCTGTGGTACATTACTTTAGCAGAAGAAATGAATGTGCAAATGTAGTCACTACTTTCCCTCCCTTCTCACAATGATCTCTTTGTGTTAAGCAACAGGCTTTTGCATAGATCAGGTGTCAACCCCACAGTGTCACAGGCTGAAATTGCTCCTTCTCTCTCATTTCTGAAATTACGCCCCTGCATCTGAGCCGATTTAACCACATCTGTCTATTTCGGAGGGGTCAGTCAGAGAAACCTTGATCCAGGGTGGATCCGGTGTCACATAAGGCAGGAGGAGCCCTGCCGTGACTTCAAGGAGACCAGCATCTGCCTCAGCAACAGCCCTGCCCTTTGCTCCTCAGGCATGTGTACCTTGTCTGGAAAAATCTGTAAATGAATCAGTTTCCTGCATTTTCCGTCTTCAAAGGAAGGCTTTATTGCAAACCCCAGGAACACTGCCAACCAGTAACAACCAGGTAGAATGAAAAAGAGTGGTTGATACCAACAGGCCCTTAAAAGCTTTTCTCAGCCCCCTGTTGCAGCCTTTGTCCCTCTTTGCTCGCAAGTCCTTAGGGGCTGGGATCACCTCTCCTTCACCATTCAGAGGGAGCATGACAGAGCAGATCCAGTGCTGGAAGAAGCTGTGGTCCAGCAGGACAAGCCCCTGCTCTCATCAGGGTGCCCTGACTGATGCCGCAGCATTTTGCCCCGTAGTGCCTGTGTCCCCATCGTGCCCATCCCCATAGGACTAGGAGAGAATAGTCCAAGTCCGTCTCCTCTGTTGAGAGCACTGCAACTTCTGTAAGATGTAACCTGAATTTTCAGCCGAGTTCCCTCTCTGACACGCACACGCATAAACTGCCTGTGTGCAAATATTTAGGAGACCTCTAGATCCAGTAGATGCTTGTTAATTGGTTGGCAGGAAGACTCATAGCCCTGTTAATGCATATCTGCGTTCAGCGTTAATGACTCATTCCAAAAAAAAACATAACGCATTTTTATTTTTTTAAATAATTTCTTTATTTTTAGCTGTGTGTTGTCCTCACCCTCCATCGTGCCCGTCCCTACTGCTGTAGCACATGGTGTTCTCATATCCTCCATCTCGGGCTGGGGCAACTTCCCATACTTGGAAAGTCAATTAAGGTGACGGAGTTTTAATTCCTAGAGAAAAACAGCTGCATCTCTGGTGTTAGGTTGTGATGTCATGACACCTGCGGTTGTGCTGTTAATTGCCAACAGGGAACATTAAAAGTCTCTTCATTGTCTTTGTTCTCTTAGGAGTGTCTGGTGGCGTTTTGTTTGTTTGTTTTTTAAATCTAAGAGGTTTGCTGCATTTGCTTTACTAAATTCTCTACTAAATGTTCAACATTGCCTCATATTACAGCTCTGACAACACCATATTCTAATTTCCCCAAAGTTACAACGAAAGAACGAGTTTATTTTTTAAGTAAATACCGTTCTACCTGACCATACCTAACCTCTTACCCTATTCTGTTACCTAGAAATGAGACCAGTGACAGACTGTCCAGAGTATTCTTTCACAGTGCCAGAAAGACATCAGACATTTCTCAATCTATTTCCCATGACATTTCCATCTAAGAATCACCTACTCTGTGTTGATGCTCTAAGATACTTTTTTACTCACTCGCCATCCAGAAATAGCTAGGCAATAGTAGAAGGAAGCTCAGGAAGCCAATTTTCATCTGTCAGCAATTCCCACGGGTGCTGTAAGGTGAGGGACAATCATGGCATGAAATATGAGGGATGAGAGAACCATCATCTTCCAGGGAAGGTCCTAGAAACAAAACCATTTCTTTCTGAGACCCTTTACTAACCGTTGCTCTGAATTAGGAGGAATGAAATGCTTATTTGTAAGGTGCTGGCTTCAAAAGGTTGTTTTGAGAAACTGAAGCCAGTACAAGGTTCACGGTGTGAGCAGAGCTCAGAAACGCTCTGCTCAGCAGGGGCATTTCCAATCCTAAAAGCAGGTTCTCATACGAGAGACTGTTTGCACAGCGAGTACCAGAAGAGATACCTCTAAAAACATTTAACAGCTTGTTGAGGCTTATCTCTAGTTTTGATGGGGCTGTTTTCTTAATGAAGTCCTTTCACATCAATTAGCTGCTGAATCCGACGTTTGAAAAAATAAATCCAAACTTTCTCTTGGCACACGGTTCCATGAGGGCTCTGTGGAGATTTCCATGATACCGAGGTCTACCGGCATTCGGAGGAGCTGGCTTAGTCATTCTTCCCATCTGCTCTGCTTCTTCCTCCCTCCGCTGCTCTGCACATGCTTCCTGGCTGTCTGCTCCTCATCCCTATCTCCCAGCATCCTGGCTGGCTGCCCCGCTCTCCTCCCCTGCTGTACCTATCCCTTGTGGCATCTCCCGCGAGGAAGCTCAGGTAGTTTAGCGCTGAGATCAAAGAGCTGAAATAAATGAGCTTCTGTAGAGCAGCCAGGAAAAAGAAAGAAAAAAAAAAGAAAAACCCACCAAGGAAGTGCCCGTAGCAAGCAGGATTGCAAGCATCAGTTGCGAAAAACTTTGAATTAAATCACCCCAGATCATGAGATTGCGTTAAAAATTGTGGTAGTTAAACACAGGCACATTTGAGTTCTTTTTCCTTCTTCTTTGACCATTTATGAGTCAAGTTTCTAGCTCCTTTTTGCAAACAGGGCCAGTAGGAACTTGGACAACTACAGCAAAGTGGAAGGTGAGGTTTGCGTGTAGTCACGGCGCGCCGGGAGCTGGGGATGAAAGGAGAACAGCGGCTCCCCGATGCCTCACTGTGCAACACCAGGAGGCGAGGAAGCTGAGCTAGAGTCATCTGCCAGTGGCGTGCCCTTTGCAAGCCTGTGTTTTCTAGTGTTGGTAGTCCACAGCTGAGTGTTTGAGAAATTCCCCTGGGTGATATTTACCCCAGTAGCTTCTTTGGAGCAGGAACAGTAAAAACTGCAGCTTGCTGCGAAGTTAGCGGCGAGAGGCAGCACGGTCCGGAAATAGCAGCCTCCTACCCCTTTTCACTCTCCCAAACTACGTGCTGTGTCTCATGCTGAAATGCCTGCTCCTCCACATCGAGAGTCATTTCATCTCGCTGCTTCCTGAGAGAGATCGACATCTTCTGCAGAGCGCACGCCGCTGAGGAGAGGAAGGCAGCTTTGGCCTGCGGAGAGCAGAACTCAAGTACTGCGTGGGTGGCCGAAGACAAGAGCTTCTGAAATGAGGGAACAGAACAGATCTCTAATCTCCAGACTCTGACACATATCGCACTTTTCTCAGTTGCTTAGGAAAGAGATTTGCATCCAAAAAGAAGTGGGAGGTTTAAATAGGAGTTCGTACACACACGCATTTATCTTCTGTGGTCCATGCGGTAATTTACATTTCACTAGTCCCATGGAACCCACAACACTTCATAAAATGCATCCATTACAAATGTGCAACCAGGGGAAACAAAGAAGCTGTCCAAGTTCCTATCCACAGAGTCCAAAAGCTGAGCTCAGTAGGCACCCATGGAAACTGGAGGCTGCAGAGTGTCACTGAGGAAAGCGCGTATTTTGGGTAGTGCCAAGATGCTGAAGCTAGTGTCCCACCCCCAGCAGAGGTACCAGGCATGGTCCTACCTCTGGATGGCCCAGGCCACCCATGTAGACTGAGTCATAGCAGGGCCTGATCTGTAGCTCCATCCTCCTAGGACACTAATGTAAGAGCAAGGCATAGAAGAGTTAGGTCCACAGAAGCGCCTGGCCATAGAAGACGCTGACTGACGTGTTTCCTTGCAGGGATGTGCACCTTTTGGTACCATGTGAGCAGCCCCTTCATGGCTTCATCCACCACAACAACCGTAGCTCTGTCCTGGATCACCCACGCACCCACCCTGGCTGAACTGACAGCCCCATCTGCTGCAGCGAAGTAGCCCAAATAAGGCACCCTTTCTTCTTCTGGGTGGAAGAACCTCCTTGCACCTGTCTGTTTATTGGGAATTGCTGAGCAGGTTTCACCCTGCCTTGTCGAAATTTTCCACTTTGCAAAAACCAAGCAGTAGACCGTTGCTTCTCCTGCCTAAGGCCATTCTTATGCATGCCCTGTCCCAATTTTCCTTGTAATCAATAGCGGGGGTTTTTCTTTTTGTAGCGCACACAAAGGCTAGACTCCTTGAATGAAGAAAAGTTTGCATTTATCCAGAGGCTTTGGCGGGGTGAGAGGGGGGGACCGGACGCCCAAGGCTGAGCCCCTGGTTTGTTTGAGGCGCTATCTGCAATCAGTGGGAACCGCGTGCGCGCTGCGATTGCACGGATTGCACGGACGAGCTGCCAGAGTTCGGTGTTTACAGTCCTCCCGCGTGCGAGGCTGAGCCCACAGCGCTGCGCGGGGGACATTTCTCCAGCACAATTTAAATACGGGGCTGGTAAAGCCCTTGGGATTGTCCCATTGAAATCAGAAGGGGAGGGCTCCCGTTTTCTGCGGTGCCAGCAAAATGATAAATTTGCGCACGGAGCAGTGGTTCAAGGCCGATTTCTGCCGCCTGTCTGCACTTATTTGTTACAAGGTGCACCTTCAATGTGGTATTGTTAGGCTGTTATCATCATATTTCCATGAGTGCTCCGTGGGGGAATGATTAACTTAGGAAGGCTGGGAGGGGAGGAGGCTGTGCCGCAGCCCCTGCTAATCTGGCAGCAGCCCCAGCACCCCAAGGTCAGCTCTTCCTCTGCCACCCACTTGTCTCCAACACTGGGGAAGCAGGGAGAGGAGGGGTGATGCCTTCAGAGCAGGATGCATCTGGAAATAAAAGTGACCTGATGTTGGAGGTGCTGCAGCCCCCTGGGGAAGCGTTCAGGGCTCGGTGCCTCTGAAACGCGGGGCTCCTCTATCAAGCGGCCGATCTGCGGGCTGCTAGGATGGCAACCTGCGGCCGGTTCCTATTTCTGTTTCACTGATGAAGTGTGCTTGCCTTAAAAACATCTACTTTGCAATTCAGGGTGGATTTATCCTAGGGAAAGGCCTCCGCTGCTGTGTGTGGTGGAGTCCTCTCCCCACATGGCACAGCCAGGCACAACCCAGGCTGGTTGTGCCAGCCAGGCTGGGCTTCCCGCACACTCAGCTGGCCAGAATTGCTGTACAACATCCTACTTCTGCACCCTGGCACCGGTCGTCCTCCTGTGGGAGGTGAGACCACTCCACCGGCACAGACTCTGTCCTTGTGGTGTAGAAACTCCAAACATACAACGTGCCCCAGATGCTTCCCAAAGTGGGAGAGAAGCTTGGAGAGCACCTTTCGTTGCCTGGACTTTTGTCCCATGCCACGCAGCACAGGTGGAAATCCATCCCTTTGTGTGGGGTGGGAGGTGGAGGGTCCTTGATCTGGGCAAAGGGGCCACCACTGAAGTGTTGCTTGTTCTCACTGGTGGAACCAGCTCTCCTCTCATCTCCTTGGTTGTATCTCCTCGCACTTTCCTTGGTGGTGCAGTTACTAAAGAGGCAAGGGCATGACCAACTCATTGGAGTAGTCCCTAAATCAACTGTTCTTTACTGGGAAGTGTAGCAGGGCTCTCCAAGCCCAGAGGAAGGGTGGCCAGGCAGTGTCACCAGTCTCTGAGACTTGAGACTTCTTGGTCACTGTTAACAGCAGCACATGTGCACATCATCGTATGGCTCTGCTTGGCAATGCCTCATGGGCTACGTGAAAATGGTTATTATTTCTGTTGTGGTCAGGCACAAACACTCCCAGATCCCAGCCCAGGCCCAAGGTGCAACACATAACACATCACAGTGTTCTTTCCTCAAAGAGGTCCCACACTGGTGGTCCAGGATGAGGGCATGTGACAAATGAGGAGAGGAGGAAGAGGAGGATACGGGGACAGCGTGGTGGCCAGCTGATGCAAAGTTGACCCATTTCAGGTGATTCAAGGTGTTTTGGGTTTCTCTCAGAGAAATAAAGCAAGAGGGGCTGCACAGCCATGTTGGTACTCCTGGAGCCAGAGGAGCAGCTGCTTATCAAGCTGAGGCAAAGGAGGGGAAGTTAATTTGAGGGGTGGAAGAGGGTTGTAGGTCAGGAGAGAGTCCATGAAGCAAATGGGCTCCGTGCTAGACTTATCAGCAAAGCAGCAAAGGTGGGTAAAAGTAAGAAGGCACAAGAAGAAATAAGCAGAGAGAGGCTTTACTCAAGTCATTTCCAGACCGTTTCCACTGCAGTAAAGGTTCGTTGCATGATCTCAGTAGCCATGCCTTGTTTTTAAAAGATTAAGCAGTATTGTAGAAGGAAGGGCATTGGTTTATGTTTCCTCTAGTGTCAGCCAAAGAAGATAATCACATCTATTAGGTAGATAAAGTGAGTATTTCCTCTTCAGAGAATAAATGCATTCTGGTAGTTTTATGCAGTGGAAACACTGAACTCCAACAATCTTGATTGGGAATAAGTTTTTCTGGTTTTAACTATGGTTGCGTGGGGCTGAGAGAAGGGACTTCATCCACGCTGCAGTCCTCGAGTGATTTTCTTTTATTGCAGCATTCAAGTAGCCGAGCCCCAGGGGCTGATGTCCTCTCTCAAACATGGCAGGCACTGTAGTACAGAGTTCCCTAAAACTTTGGTCAGTTCAATCCAGAAGTCCTTTGCCGAGGCTGGAAAAGCAATGGATGCGGGTTTAATTAATTCAGTACTGCGTGGATCCTTATATACAGCTAACCAGGCATCTGAAGATACCTCTAAATAGCAAGTGGCCTGGCTTGGATTCCAACCAGTGGCCATGTGGTGCCCAGTTCGTTATCTCTCACACCATTTTCTCTCTCATTGAGAGATGACTCAGTGTAATAACTGTTCTTATTACATCCAGTATTTTCTAAAGGAGAGATTGAAGGCAGACAAGTTAGGTCTGAATTTTCGTGGGTTTAATAGCAGGGGTTTTGTAATGGGTAGTGGGATAAAAATCTTCTTCCCAGAGTATTGGATAACACAGTATCGAATGCTCTCTGGTTTCCATACAAGAGACAAGCACTGTGTGTAGTCATTAATTTTTCAGGGACAAAACATTAGCCTCTCTGAAGTTGGAGCTGGTTTGCTCATTGGTTAGGAAGGAAAATTGCCAGACAAGAATTAAACCCTCTGAATTGAATCCTGGGGATGGAGATGTGATTTCCTGCTTCCCTAATTTGCAATAAGCATGGCCTGTGGCATAAGAAGAAACTCCAGAATGTGATGCACAATTTTTCCTCTGTCACTGTTTTTGAATAAAATCATTGTGCAGTTAATCCAGTGTTGTAAATCTTGGTAGGAAGGCCTCCAGAGCAGGTAGATTTGTTTAATCGCTTGGGCTGGAATCCAAACCACTGGAGGATATAAAATATATACACTAGTGCCATTCACTTCACTGAAAACACCTTTTTCCCATCCAAGGAAATAGCTGTGGCTGGCATGAATATATATTTGGCAAGCTGTAGGGCTAAACAAATTTCTCAGAAAATCATCTTTGGCCAAGTTACTGACTGTATTTCAGCACTGTAACTTCTCAGGCTCTTCAGCTAAGACTTTCTGACAGAGAAGTCATCCGACATCAGTGATTCACACGTTGAAATGGTGGGATCCTCACCTCTGCTCGCCAGGCTCCCTGTCCTGATACCAATTAAAGTGTTACCTTCAGTTTGGAGTAGACCTTTGCAAAAATCACTTCTCCTGCGATATCCGAAAGAAACGTACAGTAACATAATCCTAAGGTATCCTCCTTTCAGCTTATTTTGTCCTCTTTGTGTCCTGACCAGTAGCTTCTTGAGCAGGAACCTTGTTCTTTGGTGTTTTGAACGGTGTCCCACTGAGCACACTGATCCTCCCAAAGAAGGGTATACATTTTTATTTTCTGATTTTTCCAACTGTCATCAAAATTCCCATATGGGAGAATTTTCGGGTGTCCCAGTTTCAGCAGTTTTTATGTAGCTTACACTAAGGAATAAGGTTTAGCATCACAAAAAGAGTCAGATCGCAAGGTATTTCAGCTAAGTGCTTTGGGTGTTTTTGGAACATTAATTGCCTCGGTAATTCACTAGGTATACTATGAGCTTCGTCATTAGTGATATCAGTTCCCATCTGGCGTAGAAAATTATACAGACCTTCATAGTAGGAGTTTCTGCAGCAAGTTTTCAGTAGTACTCTTTTACCCGGGTTACTGACAGCGTTGTCGCTTTGGTTGCACCCTCTGACTCTGTTGCGTTGTCTCTTTCAGGCACTTATAGGATTTGACAGAGTTTGCACGACACCTTGTCAACGACGTGAACGTCTGCAGCAAGGACAGTTTTTGGAAGCGACATCCGTTGATGTGATTGAAGGTAACGCACACTCTTCTGTCACTGCCTGTACTTGCCATTTATCCCCCGCAGAGCTTCGTCCTCTGGCTGGGCCTCCCCTTTGCTGCCCATCCTCGTTGGTGAGGTGAGAGCAGGATCAGGCCTCAGTTTCACAGAATCACGGAATAGTAGGGGTTGGAAGGGACCTTTGGAGATCATCTAGTCCAACCCCCCTGCCAGAGCAGGGTCACCCAGAGCAGGTGGCACAGGAATGCGTCCAGGTGGGTTTTGAATGTCTCCAGAGATGGAGACCCCACCACCTCTCTGGGCAGCCTGTTCCAGTGCTCTGCCACCCTCAAAGTAAAGAAGTTCCTCCTCATGTTGAGATGGAACTTCCCATGTTCAAGTTTGTGCCTGTTACTTCTTGTCCTGTCACTGGGCACCACTGAAAAGAGCCTGGCCCCATCCTCCTGACACCAGTTTGGTGCATGTCTGAGCATCCTCCAGGCTGATCCTTGCTTTAGGTAACAGCCGTTCCCAACCTGGGCTTAGCCTGTCCCATAAAATGTGGGTTTGCCCCTCTTCTTAAGGAAATCTTTGCTTGCATCACGCAACCTGCCTCTTTTCTATAGCCTTGTAAGTGCTTCACATTTGAGGATCCTGAAGATGGTCCTCAGTCAAATACTGTTTTGCCACCAGGAATTTCAGAGGTCAGTTTTGCCCTCTGTTCAAAAGCCAAAATAAAAATGCATGCATTGTTTCTGAGCGCTTTCTCATGGTAAGTGGTTTAGCACTTGTCAACCTATATATTGCTCTCTATGTTGCTGCCCTTGTTAGCGCCATCACGAACAGCAGAAAGTGGGCTGTGTGTTTGCTCCATGCCCCTGGAAAAAGATCAGCATAGCGTGGTCCTGCAACTGTAGCAGTTGCATTTAAGATAATCTTCTCTAAATGTAGTTTTCTCACAGAAAAGCAAGAACAGATTTTGCTTTTTTTTTCTCCCCTAATTGATACATTTGAGCTTAATTAAACCTAGGGGAAGTAAATGCATCTTTTAATTCACTGCCACAAGAATTTCAAGGTTCAGAGTAGGTGACTCATCCACCAGAAGAGAATTTATTCTTTGTTTGTAAATGCTATTTATTGCCTTGTTTTGCATCACTATGGCTACTGTATGTCATTGGTGATATCAGCACCTACCGTACATAAAATGAATGCAAGACCGAATTTAGAAGTTATGGTTCTTACAGTAATTTGCTTGTATCAGCCACTTTGCTGTTGTATGTAAGTACTTCTCACATAAAAGCGGAAGTAAAAGTGGCTCAATATTTTTCCATGAAAACTGGCTAAAAAGTAAAATATTCTCCTGCCCACAAATCATATCATAGTTTAAAAAGCAGCACCCAGAGCCCTTTTTCAGATTCGGTGGCTTTTACAGACAATTCAGTGATGTCCTGCAGGTGATTTCAAAGTTTCAGATGAACTGATTTGCAGCGGCATTCTCAATTATTTTACTTCTAGTAATTTTTAGCGCTAAATACCTAGTTAAGCTCGTTAGAAGCATCCCTACTTTCACAGCCTGCATAGATTCTTCTGCTTTCCTTTACTGTTTCTAAGTGGAGACTGAGAACAATTAATCTATTCCAGTTAAAGCCTAATTCTTTTGCCAGTTGCATGGCCCCATGTTCTTTTCTGAGACACATCAAGTACAATCACTTCTGCCATCCTATTCAATCAAACCCTTAAGTTGCACAGATTTTGTGAAATGGCCTGGGCTTCAACAGCTTGGGAGCTGATTCACTGAGGCATCTGCTGTAACACTGGCAGGACTGTCACCATTTTCCTAGCCAGAATCATTTGTCTTTGTCATTTAGAAATAATCTGCAGGGTGTAATGTGGTCTTAGGGAAGCACGGAGCCCATTATTGCTCAATAATAGAATTTCATGAGGTCTTAACAACATCGTTGAGCTCGTATGACACATTTGACAGTGCATGTGTGGATGTATATCTCTAATGTCCCATGGAACAAGGACAGAGAAGTGTTTTAAACACTTGGTACGTATTGAAAGGCTGCTAAAATAAACCAGACAGCTGTGGGCAACTACAGGATTCTGCCTCTGGCTAGCAGGGACCAACCCCCAGGACACGCAGCAGTGGGACATGTCTTCTCTGTGATAGCCAAGCCCAAGACTTTATAAATCCTGGCCCCCCACAAAGCCTCCAAGATTATTTCCATCCAGACACACACTTTCTCATTTCCCTTTCCTTGCAGTCCGGGACAGCTGGGGATGGGGCACTGAAAAGAAAGACGTTCATCTTGGACGTGGTCAGAGCGGTGGGCCCTGTGCTCCTCCAAGCTCATGGCTGGGTCTGGCTAACAGGCGGTGTGAAAGCCCCCCAGACCAACTCTTCCCAAAGAGCTGGGGTGGGAGAGTGCTATGGCCCAGCATGGGCATCCGCAGAGGCAGCGCGGGAGGGGAGCAGGAGGGAAGCAAAACGGTCCCTCTGGGACCAAGGCAGAGACCAGGATGGGGAAAAAGGCCAGAGCTGCATGGGCCCCAGGGGTGATCGAAGGGAGGAGGCAACGGAGGGAGCACTGCTTTCCTTTTGGGCAGGGAAGAGTCGAAGGGCACAGCTCTGTCTTTTAAAGCGCTGTCTGGGGTGGCAGGAACAGCTGGCACAGCTGGCACAGCTGGGCTCATGGTCACCGCTCCAGGAAAGGGTCTTCCATTTCCAGATCAGACAGCCCTCAGTGCTGTCGTCCAGGGGTGCCCAGAGGTATGGCCCGCTGGATGCTGCAGGAATAAAAGCATGTGTCCACAGAATGAATGTATTTTACTGATTAGGTGGTTTGTGGTGTCCTGATGTGGTGTCCCTGGAGAGGGGTACAGGTCCAAGCAAGGGCAGGGAGCTCAAAACTCTTCCTAGCAGGCAGAATCTGTCCATCTTGTACCGTGCCGTGGCTCTGGGCGGATTCAGGCTGTGTGAGCTGGGGGATGCCCAGATCCGGGGTTTGGTTCAGCCTCGTGCTGCGTTTCAGAGCCTGGTTCTGCTCCCCTTGTGTGTGTGTGTGTGTGTGTGTGTGTGTGTACACACCACGAAGCGTGCTGTTTAATTCAGCATTGGTTGGGTCCACGGCTGGTGCTTCAGGGCTTTTCCCTAAGCTGATGGATGCCTATGGGGTCGGGTCCTGGCCCACAGCTGAGCTCCAGAGTCTCCTGGGTCTGCCGTGCTCTTTTTAAAATATGATGCAGTGGGAGTGAAAGTCTCCGCGATATCACACTGCTCTGTGCTACAGCTAATTAAAGTCATTGTGAAGGGTTTTGTAGTAATTGCAGATATTGTAAAATTTAGTTTTGTGGGGTAATTGGTAATGTAAGCCTGAAACGAGTTATCCTTAAGATGTTTTAGTTTGCATTTCTCAGTAGGAGCAGCCTTTACAAAGAAGGCTTTTGTGTGTGGAGCAGGACCAGAATTAATGGCAGCATTTAGTCATGCCTAAAGGGGTGCTTGCTGTGGCAGGTGGCAGGGCGGTGTAATTGATGATACCTACATTCTGCGTGCTGCAGGAGGCTCTGGCAGCCGGTAGCTGCTGTACCTGATGAATGCCAGCTAGAGAGAGTGAAATGCCCGGGATCAAACCCGTCCGGGGCTGATGTATTCCCATACAAAATGAACGTGTCCCCTTCAGCCTGTAGGTCAAACAGAGTAGTTCGAGCTCTGTTTGCTTCTGTGCACTTAATACACGTCAAGAAGTTTTCGGGCATCCTCAAATTTTTCAAGAGAATCTTGTATCTGTAAATCACAAATGTGAGGAAAATCCCAATGCTGTAGAGACGCGCGGCTACCCAGCCCTGGGCTGGGCTGAGCTCTCTGCAGTGAGGACCGTGGCCGGCTCCCATCCTTCTGCTCCGGGGTGCCGAAGGGCCCCAGGGAACAAGGAGAGTGCGAGGGCCAGCGCTGTAGTGCCTTGGGTGGCAAACAGCACAGGGGGATGCTTAATGGGCACGTAAACAGCTTAGGTTCCTAAGTCCCTGATTTAAATGAGATTTAGGTGCCAACCGTTCCCTGATGCATTTGAAAATCCCACTCAACACCTCTCTGAACGCTCAGGCAAGTAAAGACTTCTGCAAATCTGGCCCTAAGACACTTATACAGCTGGTGTGTCTGGATTTAACAGCTTTAAAAGTGCTGGCTCATAACTAATAGAAGATACATTTGGGAAAAGCAACTATTGAAGACTTTACAAAGAATCAGAATGAGAATTTAATTCAAGGTTGATGATAATCCCACGACTAAATTTATTTTGGTCAACAGATGCAATTTCTGAGCTCATATATCAGTAATAAACTGGTTGCTGATAACGTTTGAGGACTCCCATTTTCCTGCTGATGACTCTGGGACTCTCTGGGGGTCCTCTCTGCAGTCCCGGGAGGGAGCTGAGGTCGATGCCCTGCTCTTCATCCCGGCATGCAGTGGTAGCAGTTGGCTCGGAGGGCCAGCCACTTCTTGGTGGGTTGTTTAGAAATGACAGTCTGTAACACAATTATTTTAACAAATACGAAAAGCCAATGTCTTTTGTTAAATTCACTGTTGGGCCAAAGGTCAGAGCTGACTCTTCTCATTCTGCTTGAATATTCACAGCATGGCAGAGGTGATGAACACACGGGAACCGGTGATGGAGGAATTTGCGCTCAGCCAGACTCCTGAGGAAGAAGGAGGCCCTTCAAGCCAGGTAACTTTAGAAAAACTGGGAAGTATCCCGAGTTGCTTTTCAAAAGCAATTTAATGCAACCAATAACTGTCATACACGTAGATGTTGAATTGCAGAGCACGGCTGCCAGAAGAGCAAGTCCTGAAATACATGTTTAATCCTACTTAGGTTTTATTTTTAAAAGGTAAGAGTTCTGACAGGAGGGTTTTGCCAGGTGCCAGGTCTCTGGGGCACGGTGACAGTGATGCCCGGCCCCTGCGGGGATGCAGGCAAAGAGGCTGTTTGTCACCAAGAGTTCAGAGCTGAGCAGGCATCGTGTGATGAAGACATCCAGCCAGTACTGCACTGCAGCTTTTATACAGCCACCCTTGTAAAGTGCTAAGTTTCCTCAGGCTCAGGGGGAGCTCCCATTTTAGAAAAGAGACCATTTATAACGATTGTGTAATTCACATAAATGGCTGTGGCATCACAGCAGCAGCACTGAGCAGGGCCATTTGCTGGCAGGTGCAAGAGCATTTTCTGTCCCCAGGCGGTCCCAGACACCCACTCGCGTACCCACCTGTGGTGCCGATTCCAGCAGGAGGGATCACGATGTCTCGAGCCCCCCTTGTGACAACCACCGCGCCCCGGGTTGTGCTCGTGACTCTCAGCGTCGCTGCCAGGGACAAACCATCTAAACACATCCTGGTGGACCTGAGTTGCTTCTCAACAGATGATGTATTATTGTGAGCAGACTCAGAAAGCTACTCTAGGAGAAGCATGTTGCAGGTTAAAATCAAGCATTTGGAAGCCAGGGAAGCCAGAACTGAAATTTTGCAAATTCCTTTCAGATCACTTGTGCATGTAGTGAGAGGCTGTATGCAATTAAAGAGCGTACCATGGGCTTTGCCACGCCTCGTTGACTGCACAGGATAGATGCTGCTCACTGAAAGAGCACATTTTCAATACTCTCTTTCCTCTTTTTCACTGAGTCCCAGGTTTTCATTATTGTGTTAGTGTACACTGTCCAAACTTTGGGCCAACTCCAGCTCCACCTCTGTATTTTGGGTGGTTCTGTGGTGTCCCTGATCATATGCTCCAGAGCTTTTCCCCCAGCTCCTTTACCCTTCCCCTCTGGGAGAAGGTGGTACCATCCACATTTTAGTGATGGCCACCTGAGGCTAAAAAGCAGAAAAGAAATGAGAGGTAGGGAGGAGGTATGAAGGAAGGTAGGTAGGAAGGAGGAGGTAGCGGAGGGCTACGAAGATGATCAAGGGACTGGAGCATCTCTTTTGTGAGGAAAGGCTGAGAGACCTGGGTCTGTTTAGCCTGGAGAAGACTAAGAGGGGATCTCATCAATGCTTATAAATAACTAAAGGGCGGGTGCCAAGAGGATGGAGCCAGACTCTTTTCAGTGGTGCCCGGTGGCAGGACAAGGGACAACGGGCACAAACTGGAACACAGGAAATTCTGTCTGAACATGAGGAAGAACTTCTTCACTTTGAGGGTGGCAGAGCACTGGAACAGGCTGCCCAGAGAGGTGGTGGAGTCTCCATCTCTGGAGACATTCAAAACCCGCCTGGACGCGTTCCTGTGCAACCTGCTCTGGGTGACCCTGCTCTGGCAGGGGGGGTTGGACTCGATGATCTCCAACGGTCCCTTCAAACCCCTACCATTCTGTGATTCTGTAGCGCAAAGTCAGTGACTCAGTGGCAAAACTAGGTTTCTTCCAGTAACTTCCAAGCACTCTGG
This sequence comes from Dromas ardeola, assembly GCA_013398915.1. Classification (NCBI taxonomy): domain Eukaryota; kingdom Metazoa; phylum Chordata; class Aves; order Charadriiformes; family Dromadidae; genus Dromas; species Dromas ardeola. Next base: position 335,733 of record VYZM01001246.1, on the reverse strand, counting down.
CCAGGAGACCGGTCCTTCTCTTCCTGCAGTCTCCTGCCCACTCGTCACACACTCCAGCTTCCGCAGAAAAACACAGCGAGGCCCCACAGGCAGCTCTGCTTCCTGCCAGTCCTGACTCATTCCTGGAGGGACGTGGTAAATACTGGGCTCCGGTGGAAAAAAACATGTGGTTGGTGTGAGAAAAGACCAGATGAGAATGACACGAACAAAAATAGACGAGCTGAGGCCGCACAGGTGCCTCTGCTAAATTTTGTTGCAGCCGTAATAATCTGCTCTTAGCACGTTTTTAGATCAGTGTATGTCATTTCCTACGGCTTCAGAAAGCAGATGAAAAAGCAGAAGTTTTGTTGTATTGGATCCCCCATCCAGGGGTTGCTCCATTCATGTTCTTGTTCGTGTGTCTTCACATTAAGCCTTTTTGGGTAAAACTGCAATGGAAATGGCTCTCTCTAGTAGTAAGGAATCATTATGCCAGTGGGAGGAAGAGCATGCTAAGCTGTGATTGTTCCTTGGGAGCCCTCTTTTTCCAAAATTTGTCCCATTCAGCACAGGGGTCTTCACCATTTTCTTAGATGATTATTGTTTCATGCGTTGCACACAACCAAGCATTTTAAGTTGATCTACGTGGAAGAGGTGAAAGGACTAATTGTTTATTGTCGACCCTCTAAATACCTCAGCAAATATGCTAATTCTGGTTAGCTTGAGGGTCTGAAAATGTCTTGCACTCGTTCTGCTGCCTGGTTAGGATTCAGAAATCTGTCTTTTGAAAGACTTGCATTAATAAAAACCAGAACACCTCAACACACTGTAATACCCTGAATCACAAGAAAGCATAGAGCCCCGGTTGTATCGACTTCTGAAATGAAAGCATTGGTAAGTAAGCAAGTGCCTTGTACACTTACCTAAAATGTCAAAAGAAATTTTCGAGGGAGGGTTTTTGTTTTCATGTTTTCATAATTTGATTTCTGTGAAACTTAAATGGCTCGGGGACAGGGTGGCTGTCACGCACCCCTCTGCCACCCGAGCAGGCTGAGCAGCAGCTGGGGGAAGAGGTCACTGTCACCTGCATGGCCAGCCCTGGGAGGAAATAAAGCAATTTGCCCACAATTTTATGGCTGTTTTCTGCCAGCTGAGCCATGAGGCTCAGGGAGCTGGGCTCCACCATGGGTCTGAAGAAGAGTGCACTGCTGCTCAGGGGTATCTCTGGACCTGTCCTGGCCAAGGAGATGTTACCTTGTCTCATATTTGGAAATAGCAGGATGATATTAGCAGCTTCCTAAAAATTCCTCCCAATCACGACAGCTGCCATGGAAATGTCATTCCAAATTATTCCAGAACAGCTCAGGAGGAGGATGTGTAATGGGAAGTTGGGGGGAACTTTTCTGATAGGCAGCATGAGCAGCATTGCTTGATCAGGACGACTTACACCCATGTGGGTGCAGCTCAGGGAGGCATTAGAAAGGTTTACCTTCAGCGATTCACTTGTTCTAGTTGCACTGAAGGGACTTTCTCACAAAAGAAATTTCTTCCTAATTGTGTCTCATTTTGCAACACTAACAATAATAGACAACATTTTTCACCTTCGCATAGATTTGCAAAGAGTAATGAATCCCTGCCATGCTACCATGGGGAGCAAGGGCATAAGGATGAGAATTATCATCCTTCCCCATCTCCAGAAGTCAGATACAGGCATCTCAGCAATGATAAAAATGTGCTTGCTCTTTCCCAGATACATAGGAAGAGAATTGCCCTTCCCAAGGGCTTGCCTTCCCATGCCAGCTCGGCTGCCAGTGGGACAGCTAAAGCCTAAGCTCTTAGAGAGCAGCGTGTGGGATGAAGGAAGTTTGGAAAAGCCACAGAGCAAACACCTCCAGTGGGTTATGAAACCCCCAGGTCCCTGGCAACGTCCTGGGGGTTGTGCCCACTTTTATGGTGATTACGGAATATCTGCATGTTTCTGCCTGTCCTCATCACAAGAGCTGCGCTGAGACCGGCTCACACAACAAGATACCCCGATTCAGTGGTGAACGTTGTGCAGATCTGTGGGGAGGTTCCCACCAGCACACAGCAAACCTGTGGCAGGGCCTGGAGTTAAACTGGGATGGTTCTTGCTCTCAACCCCGAGTCTGCACCTTGATTTTATTGTTACAAATAAAATAAAATAAAACTCAGCTAGCACGGAGAAATTTACACACCATTAGTGCAGGTATATGGAAGTTTGAGAAGCCAGGAGATAAGGTTTCCGTGAAGCAACAACAGAGTTTGTCTTACGTTAACATCCTGGAGGAGCTGGTATGATTTTTCCTCGAAAAAACCCCAATCCAAAACAAAGTTACCTGAGAGATTTAAATGAACCAGCGGTGTTGAAAACAAGAAAGCACTTTTATGTGTTACAATATTCTTCACTAAATAGACCTAGTTCAGCTTCAAGCTCTAATCGCTGCATAGTGTTTGACCTGCAGCTTCGATGTGACAAATGAAGATAATAGCTGCCACCATCCTCTGTGCAAAGATGATCTCTGGGGCTACCTGTTTTGCATGAATGCATCATAAAATACAGCGCTTCACATCACAGAAAATAGCTCTGCAGAATGGTGGCTTCTTAATAAAGTGTCACTGCAAGAAAACATGAATATCATATCAGGGTAAAAGAACAGCAGCCAGAAGGGCTGCAGCAGCCGTTTAGCTGTTACAGCAATGACCTTTGTGTCCTAACACCCCACCAAACACGAGTGTTTGTCAACATAATGAATTTTGTTGCCTAAGTCTCCATTTTTACTATGTCATATCACAAAAGTCAAGGCAATTGCCTGCCCGACGCACTGGAGAGCAATTTGGTTCTTTGCCCAGGGAGGGACAGCATGTGGAAGGGGAAAGTGTGCTGAGACTTGTAGCCCCTCTGTGTCCACGCTTGGCTGGCAAGGGGCTGGATTCAGCTGCTTTTGAAATCCTCCCTGTGCAAGACCATTGCCCTGCACTAGTTTGAAGGGGTTTTTTTGGTGGACATAGGAGTGCATGTCAAATGTAGAAAGGATGCTAAGATGGAGCGTGTACTCCGCTTGCTCTGAATATGCAGCCCTGGGCAAGGCTTTAATGGACATGTCCCCAAATGTCTCACCAGGCCTTCCCCGACTCACGTGAGAAGTACCCCAAGCTGTCCAAAAGACTGCCGTCGATTGTGGTGGAGCCAACCGAGTCTGGGGAGGTGGAGAGCGGGGAGCTGCGCTGGCCTCCTGATGACCTGAAATCGGCAGAGGACAAGGGTCTTCATGGTGACCAAAGAGTCTGTGTCCAGCAGCAGCAGCAGCAGCAGATGGATCTGGAAGGTCTGAATGAGTAATTTCCATCCTTGTTCCCCATAGGAGAACAACAGTTTGAGGCCAAGCCATGCACTGAAGTTAACAGTGTACCAAAGAGCAGTAGGTGCTTGAAGGTGCCCAGAAATACCTGCAGTGGAGAGGGAGTCCTGTGGACTGAAAATTTCCTTGTAGCTTTTGAGCACATGGTGTTTTCATCCACATCAGGCTCAGGGCTGGCCATCGCATGGACAACAGGCAGTTCACTGCACATTAGCAGTTCACTCTAGGAAACAGTAATACTGTTCAATAGCAGGTATCTGTCTCCTAGCCTAGAAGTGAAGTGCTTAGCAGCTTCACATTTTCAAAGCATCATGGTGTCCCAGGAGTGCATTAGTGTAGCAGGAGCTCACAAATGTGTAGATATGACTAGTAGTGTCACTGTGGGATAAATATGCCTAAAGATAAGAGTTTGTTGGAGCATGGAGGGAATGCTCCAGTGTGGAACTGGTCTATTTATTTCTGGGTTTTTTTTGCCTGAGTGCTCTCCTTTTCTCTTAAAGAGTGACACAGTTTCCATTTCGGTGCACCAACATTTGCCACCCAAATGCCCAGAGACAGCAGCCAGGATGGGGTGCAAGATGCACCTTCCCTTCAAAGGGGTAATGACAAATGATCTAATCTTGAAGTGTCAAATCACCTGCTATTCCAGTTGGTGTTTCTGGGTGGTGGCAACCACAGGGTTTGATCATTCAAGAAGAAATATGAGCCAAATCTATGGCCTGACCTCCAGGTCGCACATTATGGCCTCTGTGGTGTTTTTGTGTGGTGGTGTTAGGACTCGTTATGTCTTCAGCACTGAGAGTTTTCACTAAGACAGCAGATTTCACTAAGACAGCAGGTAGCCCTCCTATTATGGTGACTGTCCTGCTTTTAAGGAGAGGGATCATCACCTCATCTCACTACCCGTCCTGAGGTCTGACATCCCCTGTAGAGTGCACTCAGAGAACCCTACTCCAGCTTTAACTACTGGTTTGCAAGTAGAGCAAATTGCTCATGTCAAGTCTGAGCACCTTGATGGATCATCTGCCTGGTGGAGCAGGGAATCAAATGAAGGCTGTTGTACCTGTATGGGGAAATAAATGCTGATGAACTATTTCTTTGCAGATACTTCAGCGCACCCAGCTCAAGAAGTGGAAGACAGTACAGATACTCTGGAAAGCAGAACTGAAGAGGACGAGTAGGGACTCCATGGCCTCAGAAGTGAAACTTCATTGTGAATGTTGTTGGAAAGCTAACACACTCTGAAGATATGTCAAAGTAATCTGTATTTAAATCTGCAAGGGTTTTATTTAGTTAGTACCTGGTAAGAAGCGTCTGGGCTTTAGAACTGTTCTTTTCGACATTCTGATTTTCAGGCTGGGATTCATATTATTTGTTTAATTTTTCCTTGGGAAACAATGGGACGTGTTAGGAAATACGAGATTATCAAGGAAAAATGCTCCTAATTTCAATTAGCACACTTCATTGGATTTACCTTTTTCAAGCAAGGCTGCTTTCAGGTATCAACAGCAGGACAAAGGGGTTACATTTCTACAGAAGGGATGTCTTAAATCTAAAACCTTTATTGTTTTTAGCCATTTAAAACTAGCACTGTGATATTATGGACAATAGATGTAATATAATGTCACCATTTGATTTTGTAACTTTTGTATAGAGACGCAAGTGTAAGATTTGCCTCCAGGCTGCCGCCCCGGGGTGGCCCAGAGTAGTTCTCTCCCTTTGGCTAACCTGTGCAAATTTGGACGAACCAGCCTTTTTTTAGGTGCCTTTTCAATAAGGCCGACACCTTTCAGAAACGCTTTCTCACTGTACATTGACGAAGCAGATGATTAGCTAGTCGCTGGTGTTTGTGGAGTGAGGCTGTCTGTTGTAGGCTTGGTCGGGTGGATCGTGCTGTTCGTGCACTCTTCAGGCCCAGGTCCAGCCGTGGTGTGGTGCGCTCTCCTCTCCCTTGAAGCCAACAGGATGGCTCCCGCTTCCGCCAGGGCTGGATTTGTCCCACCTTGTTAATAGAAATTGTTGTGACAATTCTTCTTTTGGTATGTTTTATGTATAACGTAGGTGCAGAGGCTTAGCTGTTCCTCCCTCAACCCGAGCTGGGGAGTGGTTGGGGGTGGGTGATGGGAGCTTCATGACGTGGCCGAAACCCGCCCTCCATTTTGCCTGGTGCCAGGTCCTCCCCAAGCCACCCCCAGTAGGAGGGGGTGGAGGAGGGCCAAGGTGGCGGGACGCACACCCGCTTCTCTCCTGCCGGAGTGGCACTGCTGGTGGGAGCACAGGCGCCAGGGGTGCCCTCACCCGCGGCAGGCCACCTTGGCTTTGGTTGCATGGCCCCCTCAGCTTTGGTTGCATGGCCATCTTGGCTTTGGTTGCATGGCCACTTCCTGGAGACCAGAGCTCAGGGTGGGACAAGCTGTCTCTGGACACCTTGGGCCTCCAGTGGATTTTCCTTGGGGATGTGGGGACCATTTTAACAGGGATGAACCTGTTCCTGCACAGGGACCTCCCACAGACTCCCTCCCACCATCCCAGGAGATGCACCGACCTTGGCCCAAAATGCTCCCCTTTGGACAGTGTTGGTGGAGATAGACAATGCATGTACTCAAAAGGGTTTGACTGTGTCAGTGGTGAGTGTCCCATTAGCTACGAAGTTGGCTTTCTCCATCTCTGCAGGGCTGGATGGGGTCTGTACTTCCAATTAATGTTGCAGCCGGAAGAAGCCGCTTGCTGTAGGTGGAATGAAATAAGAGGATTTCTTCCAGCGTTAACTCCTACGTTGACTTCCAAGTGCTTTCTTTTCTCCAGTAATAATTTTCTCTAACAGCAGCTTTTAATTGTGTGATGGTGGATAAAATTTACTGGCCAGATGTATTAATAAGATAAGTTTATACCTTCTTAGCAACCAAATTTAATATATTTACTTACAAAGAATTCTGTGCAATGAATGTTTAATACAAAGGAAAGAGACTATTTTACTTCAAAGCAACATTAATTTATGTACAAAACTATAGCTCATTATTTGGGGTGTTTGGGATCTAGAACCCTTTTTATAAGCCATGTAGTATAGTATGATGTGATACTTAAGTTAAACTTCGCTCTCTCAACCTATATAACAATGTGTTTTGCCTTCTTGATGTAGACTCTCTTACCTACGCCATCACAGAATTATTTTGTTGGATGAGTGGGATTCTGGTCAGAGCACCGGATTTCACCAGAGTAACTGAAGGTTTCAGAGCACCTCCTAAATCTGGCTGCCATCCCTGTCACCCCCTTCGCTGGTGACAGTTTTCTGGTAAAGCCAACGGAGCAAGAACAAGCTCAGGCTACGTGTTTGGGTAGCACAGGAGCAGCGAGAGGAGGTCCCCAGCTCGGACCCGTCTGCAGCTGGTCGTGGTGGGAGGAAAGTTGCGCTGGCCAGGCGGCCGGCCGGATGCGAGGTGCTTTTAAACGCTGCTTTTGCATGGACTGTCAAGAAGTTTTACAAAGCTCTGGGGGAAAAACAACGACGGTGACGACATATTTTTAGCTGTGTGATTTCCTTTCAATCTGCGTCTGCCCAGCTCCACGAGGAATGACGTTAGACATATCACTTAATTTTCTTCTCGCTTTATAAAAGGAAAAACAGTTGTTTGAAACACTTCCCCCAATTTTATGTGCTCTCTATCTGCTTTCAGACGCTCCCTCCCTTCCTGCTCTGGATGGCCCTTATCCTATTTCCACCTGAGGTCAATGGCACTTCCCTAAATAAGTTTCCCAAAGAAACAACAAAATTCTACATACACCCTGAAAAAACGCCAGGCAGCAGTACTTTTTTCATCCGAGTACGTAAAGCTACACCCTGTATAGAAATGCCAGATTTCCTCCTTACAGCCTAATTATTCCTCTTTTTCCTTTTCCCTCTTTCACACTTCTCCCTTGAAATATTTTACCTGAAGCAAATGGATGCTTCAGACTAAAGCTTTCTCCTAAAGCTGTGTGGCCTCAGTTTAACAACCACACAAAGCCAAACTCCTCCTCCCATTTTTATTTTTCTGAACATGGGCCAGAGGCCCTAAAATAGGAGAGCAAGATAGAGAGAAAATTGTTTTATATAAACAAGTCCTATTTATTCAACTTGCAGGTCTGTGATCGTCCACTTAATTTGTCTGTGTGCAAGTGTCGTCTCTCTAATCAACTCAATAGTTGTTTTGTATTTTTTTCTGGATTAAAAGCTTTGTAGAAACTAAAAAGGAAAAAAAAAAGACATTCAGTCATATTTTTCTAGTCCAGCTTGTAGAATATTTCATGTAGTGCAGAAAGGAAGTTTTATGGAGTAAGACATTGTTGGATTTTGCTCTATTTCAGTTCTTTCTAATTTTGTAAAATGCCACCTGTACATAATACTCGACTAATGTATGTCCTGTAGATGTATTACACCATTTAGCCTATTAAATGCCTATACTGGACCGATTGGAAGAAGTGGTGTACTCGTGGTGTCTCGGTTTAAAAATGCAAAGGGTTATTTGTGGTGGTGTGCAGCTCCTGCCCTACCATGAATACAGCTAATACAGGGGAACCAAGCCCGTTCTAAGCCTGCCTTTGCACCGTGGCGTGCAAGTACTCGCACTGACCCTCCAGCCCACATTCTCCTACACAGATAAATTCAGATTTACATCAATGGCAGTTGCCATCTCCGTCTCTTTTCTTCCTAGACCTGGTAGCTTAACACTCACTGTTTCTGTCGTGGGCTTTTCTTGCTGCCCTGCTTGATGGGGCCCCGTCGCCCTGGGTGGTACCCTGCCTTGCGTGCAGTGCGAGCAGCGAGCCACTTGGCTCATCTTCATTCACCTTTTAATGCAATGCACATTTTTAACATTGGCTGGAAAGGCTATTGCGGAGCCCAGCAGGAACTCGCATTACTAGAAACCTATACCCTGCACAAGGAGAGCAGAGTCATGTGGCAGAGAAGATGAGAGGCAGAGATAGTCGCCCACTGAACAACCAATTTTTTTCCCAAAACGGCAAGTTACCAAAAAGCCAAGGATCGGATAACTGGAGGGTGAGACTCCCTCTTACTCTCCCAGTTCAAAAGCAGCCGCGGCTCGCTGAGATGGATCTATCAGCATGGCAAAAAGCGTTGCTTGGGGTCAAAGCCAGGCTGTGGATCTGCCGCTGCAGGGCTGTGCCTGGTGGGCAGTGGTGGCACGGTTAGGGAAATTTTCTGAATCCCAAGCTAGAGGCAATGAGCCCAGCTTTGGCACTGCAGCGCTTGCAAACCTGATGCTTAGTGTCACTCAGTACTGGAGTTTCCATGCACCGTGCACGGAAAATGTCATGTCCAGGCAGATATTACCCTGGGGTTGGGGTGGTAGAGGGGCTGACACTGTCTCCTTCTCACCTCCCTAGGTGCCATCCCTTCCTTCCAGGGTTTTCCTGCGTGGTGTATGGTGTCCAGCCACGTAAGGATGCAAGAAGTACTACTTGATGGCTCCAGGGGATGCAATTTCAACTGGTGCTAATTTTATGTTGCTGTGAGATGTGTGCTGAGTCCTGGCTGTTCTCTTTCCTTGAGTCTGAAGGCAGAGGGAATTCATCTGTAATTAATTATATAGGATGAGCATGGGAACGGTGTTGTCTTGCTCCAAACATTTATATTTTACATGTAAATCCACTGGATGCTCAGGTTCATTTAACATTATCCTATTCACATATTATGAGGCATTTTCATTTATCTTTAATCAGAAAACTGCTTAGTAGTTCTTTCATTTAGATGTATTCTGCTTGACTCTCCTGTCTAAAGGAACAAATAACATTTTCAGTGGAATTAGCCTTTATTTAAACGACTAGTAAGAGATGGAGACTGACTTTTATGATGTTAAAATGAAACACATCATGTCTAAATCAAATCAATCCTAATTTGTGTTTTTACCATCTTTTTTTTTCTT
>VYZM01001246.1:252755-326407 GCA_013398915.1 Dromas ardeola | reverse complement strand
TTTTTTTTTTTTTTTTTTTTTCTCCAAATCCAGTATTTGTGTGAATTCTTTTGCAGAGAAAGGTGATCTCTGGCAGCTACAGGGAGCGATGACTCCCATAACAAACAGCACATCCCTCACATTCACGTTATAAAAGCTGTTACTCATATGCACTGCTTCCACAAAAAATTAGAGCAGGGCACCCTTCTTTTGGTCTTTGAAAACACATTGTGGCTTTCATTTCAGAGACAGTAACTCTCCAAAGTTTAAATTCACTCAGTTCTGGAAAATCAGGATTTTAACAAAGTTTCTGGTTTTCTCTCTTTAAAAAAAAAAAAAAAAAAATCATTGAAAAAAATAAACTTGAAACATTAAAAAGTTGCAATTTTCCTCTAAGAATGCTGATAAAACATTTTCCTCCATTTTTTTCGAACGTTTCTGTCATGAAGAGCCCAAAAACTTCACATCTAACCTTAGCAGATTTCCTTTCTGGAGACCCTCCCTGAGCCCAGGTGGAGGGTGGGCAGGAGCAGAGGAGCGGGGCTGCCAGGGAGGCAGGGACACGGACTAGGAGCTATTCTCTTCATACTGAGCTTTCAGACCCCAGACCTTACAGTACAAAGGACTAGGAACTTTTCATCCTGCCTGACAATTCGTGCCCACGCACCAAAGGAAAGCTGTTTAAAATGCCTGTGATTGCAGTGAGTCCAGCCATTAAATGGATGTTTGCAATCAAGCCAGCATTCAGCTTCGGCATGGCTCCTGGAGTGTGACAAATTCTCTTTATGAATTAGTCATTTAATTTTTGAAACATAGGTTGGATATTGTCACGTACCCACGTGCCCTCCATACCCCTGACAACTGTACCCCCACGCATTACTATTCAGTACGCGATGAAGCCATGAAAACCCATGGGACTGGGATGCTGTTGGGACGTACAGCCAGACTCAGGAGCTGGGGAAAGCTCCAGATACCACAGCACTGGAAATCTAAGAATAATTTATTGTTGCTCTTAACTATTCACTGATGATGATTGGAGCAGGAGGAAATAGCACAGGCACCTATCTCATCAACCCAGCCTTCCCTTGGAAGCCCCGTACGTCGACTTGGATTAGCTCTTCAGGCTGGTGAGGTCTTGCAAGTACAAAACTGCAACTGAAAACACAGGGGCAGAACAAAATAAACTGAACATGGGATGAAAACCAGCAACTCGGGTGCTATTTCGCGGGTACTGGCCTTTAACACCCAGCTTGGGTGTGCGGCGGGAAGAAAACAGCTTTTTTCCCCCAAATTTACAACTGAGGCAGAACAAAATGTATTTGATACAAAACTGGTCTCCACGTAGCTGTGGAGCGCACTGGCTCGGGAAGCAGCATGGTTGGTTTTTTAATTCTTAATGGCCATTTCCAGCTGCTGGCCCTCCTCTTCCCCAGTAGGACATACGTGAAGCTGAGGTGGCTCATCCTCCCCCTCCTCATGAGCCCGAGGGCTGGGACCTGCGGCAGAAGAGGTTTCTCTAAATCTCAGGTGTTCCTGTCCATCGTGATTTTGGTTAATTTGGCCCAGCAGCATGGCCCGGAGGTGCTGGGACAGCATCCCTCGGACAGGACCTAACCTCACTCCTGCGCAGGGTCTCTGCGGAGAGGGAAGAGAATATCCTAGTGCCTTTTCCACCATGAAGCCCTCGAGGTACCACAGGGATGAACAGTCACTCTCACCATGCTAAAACCAATTTTGCTCCAGTAGGAACAAGAAAAAAAATTAAGATGGGGTTTGGGCCGCTAAACACCAGGAGAACTTTATGCTTAAAACATAACCAGAAAACACGAGCGAAGGCAAAGCAGCCGCTTGACTCCTGCTGGCCCTAGCACTTTCCTTCTAGCTCAAGGTCTCTCTCTGGACCAAACCCGGTGCCCTCGGTTACCTTTAATGACCCTTTAGCGTGGGGACACACCTCAGATTGAAGCTGTGCCTCTGAAGTGTGATCATAACTGAGGAGACACATCTGAATTCCCTAGTTCACAAAGAGGCTAAGGTGCCGCTTCCTATTTATAGCTAGGCTGGGTTAAATAAAGTGCCTTATTCATCCCTGAGGTTTTAAACAAATTCCAGAGAGGACAAAGGGCCTTGTGTCTTTTTCCCCACCCTTTTTTTTTTTTTTTGGCCTAGTTTGTACATGCAGAGCTAAGACTTGCTCCAAGAGTGATTCAAAATAAGACTAGGAAATTATTTGCTGGCTCAGCATGAACCACTGTCCAGCTAGAAATCATCTGTATGATTTTCATATGCATTCTGAGAAAAAGATGCTATAAAAATAATACAAAGTTTTGGCGTGTGGGTACAAACTGCGTTTGCAGATTCACTGGCAGAAATCCTCTAAATTTGCTGGCGTTTCTTTGGGTCCACTGGAGCTTAGGGATGAGCCTGGGTACTGAGGGGAAGAAAAAAGGAATGAAACGAGGGTGTTTTATGCCACTGCTTTATAGAAATGCTCAGTAATATATTGAAATAAGCAGAGCAAGAGATGGTGCTTATCACATTAAGCCACTGTCCCCAGCAAGGCCAGCTCTCTGACTCAGTACAGATTTTACTGCATTCTTCAAAGTTTTTCTGATTTCTCACAGTGATGTGTGCCCTTCTCACCACGCGGAGCCACAGCGCGTTTGGGTAGCAGTGCTGCTGGAGGTGCTTCACTGTTTGAACAACGCAGCCAACTGCATTGCTTAGATGTTTGCATTTCATTTCGGCAAATAGGAAAGAACTGATTCAACGCACAAATAACCCAGACGTGTAATTACCTTGTTTTTGCAGTAGGTGATTTTGTCACAACCTAGCGTCTGGCTCTGGTCGTGATAACCACTAAGGTAACCTAGCCAAAGCTTTCTTTCCAAGTGATTCAATTTTAAAACCTTTAGGGCAGCAACTGCCTTTTGGTTGCTTTGTATTGGAAATACCTGCACAGTGCCTACAGCAGCGGGCTCTGGTCTGCAAGCAGGAGAGTCCCCTGCGGTGGGAGAAAGCTGCAGTAGATGCCTGCGGTGCCTGTACCCACGCAGAGGTTCCGGGTCCACCCCCTGCCCAAGGCTCGAGCTGTGCCTGCCCCGCTTTGGGGCAGCTTTTGGCATCCAGAAGGACCTGGACAGGCTTGAGAGGTGGGCCCATGCAGACCTCATGAAGTTCAATAAGGCCAAGTGCAAGGTCCTACACCTGGGTCACGGCAATCCCAAGCACAAATACAGGCTGGGCAGAGAATGGTTTGAGAACAGCCCTGAGGAGAAGGACTTGGGGGTGTTGGTCAATGAGAAACTCAACTTGAGCTGGCCCATGTGCGCTTGCAGCCCAAAAAGCCAACCATATCCTGAGCTGCATCAAAAGAAGTATGGCCAGCAGGCCGAGGGAGGTGATTCTGCCCCTCTATTCCACTGTGGTGAGACCTCACCTGGAGTACTGTGTCCAGTTCCGGAGTCCCCAACACAAGAAGGATGTGGACCTGTTGGACAGGGTCCAGAGGAGGGCCACGAAGATGATCAGAGGGCTGGAGCACCACTCCTATGAAGGCAGGCTGAGAAAGTTGGAGTTGTTCAGCTTGGAGAAGAGAAGGCTCCAGGGAGACCTCCATAGCAGCCTTCCAGTATCTGAAGGGTGTCTACACGAAAACTGGAGAGGGAGTCTTTACAAGGGCATGTAGTGATAGAATGAGGGGTAATGGCTTCAAACTGCAAGAGAGTAGATCTAGATGAGATATCAGGAAGAAATTTTGCACTGTGAGTGTGGTGAGGCACTGGAACAGGTTGCCCAGAGAAGCTGTGGATGACCCATCCCTGGAAGTGTTCAAGGCCAGGCTGGATGGGGCTTTGAGCAACCTGGTCTGGTGGATGGTGTCCCTGCCTGTGCCCATGCCCCCAACCATGGGGTTGGAACTGGAGTATCTTTAAGGTCCCTTCCAACCCAAACCATCCTATGATTCCATGATATCGCCCCTCTCCCTGTTGTCACCAGCCCTACTCCCCCCTGCAGCCCACCCGGGCAGAGCCCAGCCGGGTGGGTGAGCTGTCTCTGGCAAGGACAAAACCAGCAGGTTTTTGCTGAGTTCCCCACTGCAGGTGCCTGGGGCCAAACTGAGAATGGGCTGAGACCAAAGGAGGCAGGTGAAATGGTCCAAGAGCTGCCCAACACATTTGCCTAAAGTAGAGCAAAAACAACAGCTCTGAGTCTCTCCAGTTACCTTTCCTGGTTACTCTTAAATTGCCAGGAAAACCATAGACAAATTAACTATTTTGTCCTTTTTTCTTTTTCCCCCTCCATAAAAGCTCACATCCATTTATATGAAGATACAAAGTGTTTCTGTTTCATGCAGAACTCTGCCAAGAGCTGTGCTTGTTATTCCAGATTTACAATAAAAATTGTTGTGCAAATGACCTAGATACATAGAGTACAGCACTTAAGTGGGGATTTGGCTAAATCCAGCACACACATCTAAACAGAAAACACATACAGGCTTGGGAAAGCACCATGATGTGATCTTACAGGAGAAGAGACTGCAGGCAATACTGCATTAATGCTGGAAACTATCTTTTGTGTTGGTCTGCCAGCCAAAGGAGAGAACTAAGAGCATCTTGAGGTGTAAATCAACCTGATCCACCAACTCGGTGCCTGAGCTGAAGTCATTTGACCTCTTGTGTCTCAGCCTTAGAAAATTGGACAAATGACTGATTCCCAAAATGAGGACCAGATGCTGCTACGTTTTAGCAAAATCTTCCTGCTCCTGGAACTATTCTTACTTAGGAGGAAAATTCCACAGGCAACAATTTTTTGTGCCTTGAACACAAGAGGATGTGAGCTCTTAGCAGAAGCATGACTGCAGATGGCAGGATAAGGCCCATGGTTTACACCAGAGCAGAATACAGCTATCACTATAATGCGATCACGCCTGGAATGTTCATAAACAACACAGCTTCTGTAGCAATATATGCTATAGGCGATAAATCACAGTAGGTAGGTTTGTAAGTACTGTACCACTGCAGAGCAGTTAATTTACACAAGTTAAACACACACAAACCGAATGGGACATACTGGCACAGAGCATATGATGCCAAACATCAAATATTAAACATTCCTAGAGTGACCATCAGCTCTGCTCCAGAGAAAGATTTCAGAAGAAACTGGAAGAGCTGATTTCCACTCCAAATTTACTGTGATTAGCCCTGCACCCAAGATACTCGTGTTGATATTTCAGGCTTTGCAAGGCACCACTATTTATTCTGCTTTGCAATGTCACCTTCACCTTTCTTTTCAGTGCATTTTAATAAACTTCAAGATCTTGACTAGAATTCGCAAGTTGAATTTTATCAGGACTGTGTATGCCAGCACTAACTCAGAAAACTTGCATATACCAGTCTTCCTGCAGGCTACCAGGAACACGTAACACTCTGTGCACTGAATTATCCCATAGTTAAGACAGATCTTCTCTTTGTGGATTTAGTTTGTTATCTAGAATGATACCATTACCCTCTAAGTAATAGTTTGCTACCGACTCAAAGCAAAATGCTCTTAAAATGATATACATGAAAACGCAGGAGTCTCCGATGTCTAATGTGAAAACAGCTGATGCAGATACTCAACTTTTATCACAAAGGCATAAACCAACCCCAGCTGTGTTCATGCTGCTAGGCTAGGCCTGGTGATGTCCTGCTCATGAACCTCCAACCCAATATTCCTGTGAGGTCAGGTTTGTACAGTGGTAATTCCTTTGACTTTGAGGACCTCCTTCTAAATGGGTAATACACTGAATTTGGGCATTTGGACTGTTATTGGAACTTACTTTTGAAGTGGTTGTGGCCCTGTTCATTTGATGTGCATTTCTTGGCAGCTTTGCTGGGCCTCCACTGAGAACTTTCCTCATGTGTCTTCTTGGAGAGATCAGGTAGCTCGAACAAAGGAAGGATTAAAAAACACAGGATAGGATCCCTCGTGGTGCTGATGTGTTTCCCTCTCCTTTTTGGAAAATTTTGCAAAAGGGCATGTTAGCCCAAGCTTGTCCCTTTTGCACCAGAGGCTGGTGGATTTGGCCCACAGCCTGGAGTAGAAGTCAGCTAATATGCCCCATCTTTGCTAAGCAGCTTATTTTCTGTCTTTGAATTCCTACATGACAAGCACACAAAGAGCATATTAAAGATTAATGCAAAAGGCCCTGAAGATTGGAGCTTCCTGAAAGGCATCACGCAGCAGGTCTTCGTTAGCGCACGAGAGCAGATGGACACGCCGCCGGGGGGCTGACAGCACATGCAATGCCTCTCCGCACTTTCTTCTCCAGCCTAATGCCTCTGAACTTTGTAAGAAGCCTCAAAACACCCATAAATGATTCAGAAGAAGATGGATTAACCAGGGGAGAGAAGTGTCGCTTGCTGGATTGTAGGAGACCCTAGACCTCTGTTCTGGTTCTTGTTTCACCACAAACTTAGGCGTAGCCACTTCATCTGTCTGAGCTGAAGTCACACAACGAAATTTATATGTTCAGTCCCTGAATTTTCAGCCCCTCCATCTTTATTCTCCTGGGAGTTTCTACCTTTCCTCAGTAAAGCGCTCTGCATTTTCACATCAGACACCCACAGTCGCGTACACCTGCGGGATTCACAGACTTTCTCATCGGTGGCGTCTGATCCAGGAGACAGTGTCCCCACCGGACAGATTTTGGCTGCCTCTTCTCAGGGCAAGAGGAAGGCTGCTGCGCAGTTGTTAAGTGTTCCTGGCTAAGAGCATGGCATCGAGATGATATGCCGGTTAAAAGCAGTGACACTCTTCTAATTTTTTTTCCCTTTTCACCCCAAACTTGAAAGCAGCAATTTACATGCCTAGCATTTCAGAAATGTTGAAAATTAAAAAAAACACTACCAAATAATGCTTCTAATGCCCACACAATGTGATACTGAACACTGCTGCTTAGCAAATTGAACAAGAATCATTATATGTGATATAAAAGCATGAGTATAACAACAGTGTTTTTACTTGCAGCTCCTGGAGACAGTATCAGCTTGCATAAAACGTACTGGCGAGGCTGGCATGATTTAGGGATTACATCTTCAAACTAATGGGTGGAAAGATGCATGTAGTTACCAGAAGCTGTTACTCTTCAGCTCTTGACTTTTCCTTTTTGACATTTGCTTTCATGTTGCATTTCTGGTGCTGACGCTGAGCTTTAGACACAAAAAGCGAAATAGCTCAAATATTCTACATTCCTATCAGCAGTCGCCTGATGTTGCTACACACCCATCTCTCTTCTCCAGGACGCAGCTGCCTCTGTTGGACAAGAACAGCCATAAGAGAGCTGAGGAGCTAAACCTGCGGCTGTAGCGATGGTTGACCAAACCCTGCTGCTGGCAGTAAACTTGCTGCCTGCCCTGAGCAGGTGCCGGTGCTCAACCCTCTCCAGGTGCCACCAAACCAACACCTACAAACCAAATTGTTGCCCTTTCGCAGCCCGCATGTACCTAACACCTTTCTGCTCTGCCTTCTCTTCATCTCTATCTGCCAAAGAGGTTGACACAACAGCAGTTACCCACCACCAGAGTCATCAGCAGATGCTTGTGACACCCCTGGGACCCCTCTGGGGCCGGCTTGAGCCATTGCTCCAGATTACAGAGTGGAGGGACAGACAGCGAGCCTTTTGTCAGAGCTGTCAATGGGACCTGCCTCTCAGCTCCGTGTCCTGTGCCTCCATGCTGAGATCCGCTTCGTGTGATGTTCAGCCCCAGCACTGCCCAGCACCCTGCCTGATGCCACGAGCTCCCCATCCCTCTGCTCTGTGATGATTCCCCAGAGCTGCAAACTCGGGCAATGCCTGATTGTTTTCTGAACTTGCATTGAGTTCTGTGGCAGCTCCATGTCTTGCTAAATAATCATCCAGCCGTGCAATTTAGCCCACAGCCTGTAGCACCACGCAAATTAATTTTTATTATCAAACGTTCAAAAGGGAACTTTTTTGCAGAAGAACATGTTTCAAAACATCTAACAATCTCCACTTTCTTCAACGCAATGTTTTCCAAGTGCAGGAAAAAAAACAACTTAGCCCAGCTTCCAGAAACACACTACTCACCATAGAAACTATAAACTAAAACAACCCTACTAGTGATTGCAGCTCAATGGAGCATTTTAGTTAAAGGTTATTTGAGTAAGAGGGATATTTGCAAAACATCGCTGCTAATCCAGCCATTTGCTGTGTGTGGAAGGGCTCCAGCCAATTTCAGTGAAACTCCACCCATGCAGAGGTAGGCAGCAGAACGAGGGACATGATAAGCTCTTGCCTTTTTTACCAAAATAACCTGTCAGCAGCCATGTTTCAATGTAATCTAAACAGGAATAAACATGGGATTGTTTCTCCATAGGAGTTTAATGTTTGTTTTCTCTCTGTCCCAGCAGAGCAGTTCAGGATTTGCTTCCGCATCAGCTACCCAGGGTGACCATCACTGGCTGTATGTTAGCCAAGGCTGGGTGTGAGTCATGGGGTAACCAGCCTCTTGTGCTGCCCCAAACCAACTTATCCTGCTCGTTCCCCTGGTCAGTACTTGGAAAACTTCTCTTGTCTTTCTTGGCGCAGGTGGAAAATTATAGGAGTGCTCCAAGCAGGGTTTTTTAACCTGCATCCTCTCTGCAAGCTGACTCCACTCCTACTCACACCAGCTCACCTGGCTGGAAGCACCACCAAAGTCACGCCAGAGGGTCTTGGGTGCACAGATGAGTGAAATGATAACACCAGGTTCGAGCTCAGCTTAACTCCACAACAAAGAGCATGTCCTTTGGACCAGATTTCTCTTTCTGAAGTCTTAGCCATTCCATTTAGCACAGGTTGATTTATACCTACCCATCCTCTGTTTCCCATGAGAAGTCACAAGCTGAGTTTTAAAGGCAAACCTCTAAGTAAATTTATAGCCTACATCAGGTTTTTCATCTTGGAAGAAGCAAAGCCATAAATTTCCCATACAAGTGCTTAAAAAATCATCCCCTTTTTGATTCATTGTGCTCGAAAGTCTTTCTGAGCCAGAAAATGCAGACCTCTCTGGGATATTCATTTTGAAAGCTGAACAAAGGACTGAAGCATCATTTAGGAAGTCTGTTCAACGCTCCAGAAGATGAGCAACCCAAATATGTAACCGCATATATTATCTTCCTTCTGACCGAGTGACAGCAGCCTCTCCATCACACAGACAAAAAGCACATGAATATGCCAAAAGAGACCAGTGCTTAGGAACGTGAATGTTCAAGGTATCAAGTGCCTCTTTCAAGAAACGGAAACAGCTTTTGCAGAATTCATTACAAATGGAAGACACATGTATCTGTGCAGATATTTGCAAAGGCTGGGTGGTCTAGGCACAAGGACCTCTGGGCTGTAGGATTGTCAACTCCAGGTGTTCAAAAGTTCTACAATTGGCTTAAAATGACAAGATTTAAAAGGAGTGGATCTGGGCTCCCTAGTTGCTTTTTGCAGCCGGGGAAGAGGAGAGGTACTGTGTTTTCAATCGTTTCTCTGCACCACAAAGTGCTGAGAACACCCTTTAGAAAATCCCCAAATGGAGATTCTCTGATAGTCTCATGACTCCAGCTGCTGGATTTCCAGACAGAGAATGAGAGAACGTGATCTAATGAAGAATAAACCCTAAGTCAGTGATACTGCTTTGGAAGCACCCCTTCCCCTACCATTTCAAGCCTACTCTGTGATGCTGGGCCGGTCTCTCTGTGCTAAACCCTCTCAAGGACATCAGCCCTAGGACCAGACATCTGTGCATCCTGCAAACCAGTAGACTTACCAAAGGAGACGTGGAGGGTCCCCAGGAGGCACACGGGAAGATGCAGTGCAGGGGAAACAGGACTTATTACAGACAGCTTGATACACATGGGGAAGCCCAAGTTATGCTGCAGAAAATCCTGAGGAAGGAGGTGGTTCAAGTGCCACCTCTCCCAGCAACTTACACACCAATATTGAGTGGTGTTTGCCACTGCTCAGCACTTGCAGCCAGGAGCCTTCTTGGGGCCGCCCCAGCCTTCCCCTTGTTGCAGCACGACAGAGGGGCAGCCCTCGCCGGTTGGGAAAGGCATTTCAGGTCAGCTGGAAAGAGCACAGATCAGGGCCTGGTATCTGGGGAGATTTGGGGACAAGGGAAAGTGAGACTCCAGGATTCCAACCCTTGCTCTAGTGAATTCTCACTCCAAAATATTTTTTTAATCCACACTTATGTTCCAGCAGCAACCTACAGGGTCTTTCTCTTCCCTTCTCAGATGAACAGGAGTTTGATGTTGTATGCAAAGTGCAGTAGATTTTTGCTTTTTAAGGTGTTGAAAATAAACTGCAGCCTCACAACTCCCTAGTGCTTTACAGAGCAATCACCCCTGAGGCAGGAAACATGGTCAAATCCCGCAGGCAGATGTGAAAACTCCTGAGGCTTCCTCGCATCCCACTGTGTGCACCAGACAGCTGAGCCCCCGGGTCTGAAAGTGATGGCTTCATCCTTGCTGCCTCCTGGGGAAAACACTGAGCCGCTCAGACGGACGGGGAGCATGCCAGCTACCTTTTTCAACTCAGAAAAACTGCAGAATCATGTAGACTGGGAGGGATCCATAGACTTTATTTGGTCCAACCCCTGCTTGAAGCACCTTTGGTGGTAGAGCAGGCTGCTCGTGGCTATGTCCGATTGAATCTTGAACAGCTTCGGGGATGGAATTGCCACATCCCCTCTGGGCTTCTGCTCTCCTGCTTGGCTACCCTCTTGGAAAACCTTTTTTTTCCTTATGTCCTATCCCTTTTTGACAATATGCAATTGTCACCTTTCACACTTTCACTGTGCACAACTGAGAAGAGTTTGCCGCCTTCTCCATAACCAGCCACTGGTGATTAGACAAGGCAGAGAGGAGATCTCCCTTTAGCCTTCTGAGGATTGGAAAGGTGAGCTTAATAAAAAGATGAACCTTTGACCCAGGCCTGGTGCTCAGGACATCTTGGCTTAGTGACTTCACTCTGATGTACTTTAAGAAGGTAGAATGTACTTTTTAAAAGGTAAAATATATCTTAGAAGGTAGAATCTCTCATTAAGTAAGAATAAAGATCTGTAAAAAGGTCACAAGGCCCTGTGAAACCAGACAGTTGGTATAAACAATAAATGCCTTACTAATGAATATACGCTTGAAGAAGAAGAGAAGTCTGATAATAAGGAACATGCCACCACAGGAGGCGCTGAAACGGGCTGAAAAACAGACAGCTGCTGGGTAAGGCATAAAGTCAACAAAAATTTGCAGTAACTGGGGGAAGGGTAAAGGTGGCAGTGGGAGATCACGATCACCAACTCAATTGGAGACTGAGTTGGACTATTCCCCTCCCCTGGTGCTGGAGCATGTGCACATCAATTAAAGGACCTTGTAACTTTAAATGAAAGTGAGGGACTGTACTGACCAATAGAAACCATTAAGATAAGGTACTAACCAATAATTATAATTAAGGGTGTGTATTTCTGTGTTCTGAACCGTATAAATATTCCTAAGGGGTTTTAGGCCAGTGTGCTAGCTTTGTGGATTACCACCTAACACCCACCTCTGCAGAAATGAAATAAATAGACAATACCTCTACTCTGTGTGTATATTGGAGTCTGCACACAGGGTAAAGGACCCCGCTTTGGGACAACAACTCAACACCAGCCTCCCTGACAGCATTGTGGAGGAACGTGGCCCCGAAGTGCCCAGATCGCACAGGAACAGTTCCTCTGTGTTCCTAGAAGAGCTCAGTTTCTCACTGATACCATCTGGACACTTTGGAGGAGATTTTTTCCATGTGGTGATCACCTGCCATGAGGATCATGCTTGAAAATACAGGTGTTTCTTTGACACCTAAATAGCAATTTTTAAAAAATACACTGGATGTGATAGGTGCGGAGCAGATGGTCTGCGAGTTCTCTGTGCTTAACCTCTCCAGCCATAAACTCAACATTATAAGACTCCCTTTCTCTTACCTTTATCTGTCTTTTCCAGGGACATTTTCAAGGTCCTTGGGCAAGGGCTGTCTTTCCTGAGTCCATACAACATTTTGCAAAGGAAACTCTGGTCCTATTTGGGTGTCGTGTGTCATAAACCATAGAAAGTCAGAAGCTGGAACTTTTTCTCCATGGTTGCTGCTGTAGCAGTGCTACCAGTGACTCACAAATCAATACGCTCCTCTTCCACCAGGCTTTTCATGGGCAAAGGAGGTGTTTCCACAACACAGATGTGGAGGAAGCCGTGGTGACAGTGCGTGTAGGAGTGGGGCTCTGCAGGCGCCTCAGCTGCTCCTTGTCACACCAACCACATTGTGCACTGGCATTGCTAAAAAGTGGTGGAGGACAATAGCTATTGCTATTTTCTCCTGTTGGGACAAGTACCCCCTTGTTTAAAAATCCACACCTCTGTGCACACCTACACAATACTCCAAATCGTTGCAATATGTGGACTCAGATGATATGAATAATATAAATACTCCTTTGTACTCGTTAAGAGATTTAAGCTCTCCCCTCCACACACCCACCCCTGTGTGCCTCTATATATCTGATAATATGGGATTGTAAAACAGTGCTGTTGTTCCTGTGGGGTTTGATTATTTAACATTGTACTGAGCAAAGTTATCAGAGCAATCCCGGTGGACCAAAATAACTCTTTGTTTCTGAGGTGGTGTTTGCAAATGGGAGCCAAAAATAGCTATTGGCTGGTTGACTTGAAATATCGCTGACCTTTCAGCACACACCAGCGTAGAAATCCCTTTGTTCTGGGTGTGCAGGGGGAACCACCCTCCACTCATCTCTTCCATTTGACCCCTACTAAACTGGGGTCCAGACCCGTTTGCTTTCAGACCCCTTGGGTCGCGTGCTGAAGGGGAGAGATTTGTCAACCCCACCTGGGAAGACTGCCTGGTCTTCCAGGAGAAGAGAGGGCTGTAAGAACACACCACCACCTGCCCCATTTCTGTGGCTGTTTGAAGTGACACAGAGGCAGTCACAACTGTAAATGTCTTTTGAACTGTTTTGTCCTCCACGCCCGGAGGCAGAACTGGACCTGGGTGCCGGATGGGAGCCAGGAGACAATTCCTGGTTCTGCTCTGGCAGGGTGTCCAGCTTTCTGACCTGTGTGCCCTCTTTTCCTCCCTGGTTTGCACTTCTCCATCCTGCTCAGGGCTTTTCTGGCCAACACACTGATAAACACACCCCTGAAGAGGCAAAGCGTGTTAGGTGTTTGTCAAAGCTTAGGCCCATGAAGCCCCGATCCCTACAACTAATTTCTTCCTATATAAACAACCCTCCAGCTCTTCTGTTTCTCCTGTGGTTTAAGAGCCTCCCTTGATCAGGGACCATTTTATCCACGCTGAACCTACAGTCCCGTACCAAAGGACAAGGACTTAAGAAATTCCTGCATGGGTCTCATGCCCTCTTCTCCTCAGCCATGTAGACGACTGTGACAGGGGTGCCTCCTGCTCATCTCTACTCCTTCTCACAGTGTTTCCTGTCCACCATGACCCCTTCTCACCCTCTCAGCTCCTTAGCTGACAGAAAAAAACCAGGGCACATCATAGGAATGACGGCATCACATAAATCAGGGAGCCAACTGAACATACAGAGGCATCAGGAGCAAGTTCAGACAATAGCCAGAGAAAAGGGGACATGTGCTCTTTGTCCAGGGGTCTGTTCCTGCTTTGACCCATGGGACCACCAGTCCAAGAGGCAGGGAAGACCCTGCCAAGCTGACTGAGTCACTGTCAGTAGAGAAGCCTTGTGAGATGCAGCTCCAACTTTTCCCTAACCACGCTTCCTTGACTTGCCACAAGGCATGCCACTTGGTTTGCAGGATATAAAGTGATATAAGACAGGACATCAAGCAAAAATCTCTTTGCTGGCCGTGTTTGAAGAAAACGTCTGCTCGTGCTGGATCTTGAAGGGAAGCTCCAGCCAACATAGACTAGACCCAGAGCTCTGGTGATGTGCAGAAGTGTCTGCGGGGAACTGAGAGTGCAACACTGCTTTGACAGTTACAAGGCAACCTTCCCTGCAGTGCACAGAGCTCGTGGAAAGGAGAGACTCTCAAGGAATTCAGCTGTGAAATTCCTGCAAGCCTTTCCTGTGCAAACTGTGATTATTTCGAAGGTTCACACGTTTAGCTCCATTTAGGGGAATTTTCACAGAGAAGGGCGGCCTTGATAATACACAACCACCAAATTTCAAATCGCCCCTGCAATCGTTTCATAAAATGGGCAAAACAATACACTTTTTTATGCTTTATGCTCAGAAACTGCTACTTCAGGTTAACATTTTTATATATATGGTAAATATGAAATTACCTGTCTGAGTCAGAAGGCTCTTAATGTTACATTTCAGCCCAAACAGGGAAATGCTGCAAACTAAAGGGAAAAAATGGTCTTATAATCGGAAGCACCAGGCAAGCAGCTTGAATAACAGGCAGCGTTAGCAGGACAGCCCGCAGCGGAATGCTGATGGGCCTTTCCAAAGACAATGCTGTCAGCAAAAGTATTCCTAAACGTGCTGTAGGAGTACAAGAGAAATGGAAAGAGGAGGAACCTGAAAATATTAATAAATTCTACTGATTTGGGTAATATTTATTCCTTCTGTAATACTGCAAGAAGTGCACAGGTACTGGTCAGACACTGTGAAAAATACCTTACCGTAAACCTGCTGGGAAGGGACTAGTCCTTCTTTTTAAATTAATTTCTAATGGTGTTGGGATCAGACCAATTGTTTAAGGGATGTTCCTTGCCAGCAACAACCCCACTAGCCTACCTCAAATTTGTTTTTATGTAAGAGAGACAAAACCTGGGGGAAGAAAGGGTGAAAGCAGAAAGGGCTCAGCATCTAACCTTTGAAACTCAGCCAGTTTTAAACCTGGTTTGATTCACATCGGTGCAGTGCATCACCATGGCAAAGTTGTTACTCCCTGCCTGACACCCCTGCTGACACCAGTAGGTATTTTGCTTGCGGAATATGAGCAGGAATGTGCAGCAGATAGATACTTCACCACAGACTGGATCTTCCATTAACCCTTTCGGTGGCTATGACAAATTCTTGCTTTACTGCTTTGATCACAAGTTATCCTCAGGAATTATCTGCAGAAGAATCAGGCTCAGGCAGCATCGATCTCAGATTTGACCTGCTTGTCTTTTGTTTCTTCACATCCTTATTTTATCATTCTTCAAAGACAAGTGTATTTTCTCTCTAACAAGACCATCTCGTAGAGGGTTAGCATACAAAGGCCAGATTACTGTAGAATCGGGAGCAAAGCGCTTTGGGACGCTTGTGCAAATTGCAGCTGAAGCAGATGATATTTAAACAGAAAGTCTGGGCACAATTAGGAGGGAAAGAGGGAAGCCACAGAGGACCTGGAAGGCAGACTGACAAGATCTTGTAGCCTTGGCAACACCTTCTCCTGATTGCCCACATCAAATGCGAAGGATAAGGCATGAAGGAGGTTGCTAATCAAGTGCCATCTTTGACGATCTTCTTCCGTTCTGCCATTCTGCTCTAAAGGGCTCCTGCCTTTCTCCCAGCCCATGGAGAGCTGGTGCGGGTTTGCCCTGAAGAGCAGCGAGCAGCTTAACAACCAGAATAAATAACTCAGGACCTCCAAGGAGCTGCATGAAATCATGCCGATGGCAGGACAGAAATATAAAGGACACACAAAACAATGTTTTCAGACGTAAGTGTGGTCAGGGAGGGCTTTCTCTCTGCAGACCTTGTTTGCTCACTCCCTGACCCATGGTGACGTGCCATGACAGCACACTGGTACCTGGCCACCAGCTGAGCTGGAACCAGCAGCCCTCACAGGCAGACACAAAGTGCACCAGCTGGGAAGAGAAGCTGCTGCCAGACCTGCTGCTCAGGCATCGACGGGCTGGAAAGCTGGAAATAACAAACTGGGGTGAGCTTTGCCTTCAGCAACTGCCTAGGGAGGGACAGAAATAGGCTACTGAAGGTCTCAGGCCTTATTATCTCCAAGCACATTCAAACACTGCGATTTCCTGAGAGAGCTGGCCCCAAAACACACACACAGCAAAGCAGAGTCAACCTCCTTTTAGTGCCTTTGGTAAAATTGATGGTTGAGATATGGAGCAAGCTCTTGGAAAGCAGGTAAAGAGGAGTCCGGAGAGGGCAGGCCTCTGGGCAGGCAGGTACCTGCATTAACTTCAATGATTTGCACACACCAAGATATTCCCTTCGTAGTCGATGGAAAAAAACAGCGTTTCCAGAGGAAGATCCAGCTCATCTTCGAGTAGATGTTTAACGTGAAGAGAAACAAAGAGGCTCACTACATAAGATGCAAAGAAAACTACATGCAAAACTTGTGACATCAGGGATCTTTAGGGATTTCCAAGAAAACTGAAAAGAACACAGAAATATTTTTCTCTCTACCCTCTCTGGCATAATCACCTTGGGCATTAAATGGAAAAAACATTCATTTAGATGACAGAAAGATGCAATTTTTAATTTGACGTCTCTAAACTTCAGAATAAAACCTTCTGCATCACCTGCCAATTTACCTAAAATGTGCAGCTTCAGTATTTTACCTACAAAAGTGTTTCTAAGGCTTTGTCTGCTAAAGAAAGCAGTGAATAAACAACCTGAACTCTAACATAAGCAATTCTCATTACCCTGGGATTGTTGGAGGAGTAAATAAACAAGGAAGATCTACTGCAAGGGTTCAGGGGAAAAAATGGGTAAATAAGAAGCTGAAAAATCAAAAGGAAAAAAAAAAGATTTTATTATTTTCAAAATCCTCCTCAACTTACACAATTCTGTTGAAGGGGATGTGAATTTGGGTCCCTTTTGCAGGCTACAGTCCCTGCAGGACTGAGCAGCCACCGCTCCTCACCCCTGCTCTGGTACATATGGTCCAGAACCTTCTGGCCAGCACAAGGATAAACCTCTTGTATGAAATTTTCCCGTACATTTGTCTTTCCTCCTTCAGTAATATCTGCCCTGATCTGCTCCTCTTGCCCCATAAGTAGCACTTTATCACCAGCATAGATAACCACATTGTGCATTCCACAACAAGTCGTAAACGGGGAATCTTGGTTGGCATCTGAGCTCTGATCTTCACTGGCACTTTGGTTTCACTGTTGAGGACTCTCCTGCTGCTCAGTTTTACGTGTGCCTTACGGTGGCTGGGGGGTGCTCTGAGCGCACCTGCAACACCCCCCTCCCCGATACTTTAATGCTGGAGCCACACACAGCTTCCAACAAAGCCTTTAAACCTCTTCTAAGAGCCAATACGGTCGTAAACAACTCTTTTTCCCTCCCTTTATGGACCACTGACACAGCTGTTCTCTTTCATCACTCAGCCTATGGAGCAAAAGTATAATTTCAGCATGAAAAGAACATTAATAAATTTTTCTCCGCTCCTCGCTAAACTGCTCTCCCATGTTAATGGTCTGCAGTGTTAGATTTGAACAAGTGTCAGTGCCTGCAGCGTCTGGAGCTTGGAAGATGTGGGGATCCCTCCACAGACAGCGAGGAAGGTGATGGGCAGGACAGCATGGGAGCAGGGGCAGAGGAGGAAAGGCTGGGAACACCTCCAGCAGCTCAGGGCCTGGCTGTACATGGCTTAAAATCCAGGAGGGAACCGGGGAGTCGTGTGAGTAGACTCTCACTGTCCCTGTGTCCAGCTTGACCTGGGAGGTCAGCTTCCTCCCTCACAGCAGCGGCCTGGGTCTGTCTATGTGGAAACAGGATAAGGATATGAGGAATATTGAAAAAAGGTGCTTCGCTAAGAAGAGGAGTTGCACGCAGACCTACGCCGTAGCAGCGAGCCAGGCAGCTCGCAGCTGTTAGTTACTTCTGTGAGGCCAAGCTGCAGGTCTGTTTCTGCAGATCCAAGAGGCCCCAAGCATCCCACTCTGCCTTCACTCTCCCGGCAGCTCCCTGGCAGAGAGCATCCCTTCATTCCCTGGACACCTGCACAGTCATACGCAGCACAATGTCCGTGTCCCTGTGCCCAAAGCAGGCTGACACCCTGGGTGCCCCAGGACCCGGAGCAGGGCTGAGCCGTCACCGTTTTCTGGATATCTTATCAGAATTTTTATTTTTAAAACAGGAGAATAATATTTCTCTTTGCCTGTGTCGGGAGCGTTCTGGGTGGGTTTGCAGCGCTGCTTCTGGGAGAGCATCCAACGTCCTCCGCCGTGTTTGGAAAGGGTGGCTCCCGCCCCACCGCCAGGCCTGCCGTTGATGACATTGGCAGCTGTGGCAGATTTGGCCCATGGACCTTGCTCTCCTGGTTGGTTTTCATCCCATCTCTCGTGTTTTTTTCCAGCCGGCCTCCTCCCTCTGGGACAAAGATAAATGTCTCTCTGGCTGCTCCTTGCGGTTGCCCTCTCTGTCCCCCACAGCAGCCGATGCCACGCATGCGTCCCTGGGTGCAAGCAGAGCTGCTGGAGCCACCATGGCCCCTGTTTTCCAGTGCGGCAGCCAGCTGTGGGACGCAACCTGAAACCCCGCAGGAAGCTCACGCCTGTTCCCATCCCTCGTCAGCCGGGAGTCGCCTGTTTTTAGCAGCTTTCTGCACTGCGGTACTGTGAAGGTAAAGAACAGCTTCTCCCCAGCCTCAGGACTGGTCCAGGAGCCCACATCTCCCAGGTTATAACAGTGTGAAAACACTGATTAACGGGAGGTTCTCAGCACCAAGAGCATCCCTATCCAGGCAGGGGGAGAGCATCCCTAGGGCTCTAGGAGAAGGCAGAGAGCAAACGCCGGTAAGGTGACCTGCAGCCTGCCCAGGAGAAAGAGCAGTGGGGAAGGATGGAGACGCGCTGCCTGCAGGCACGCTGCAGTGAGGAAAACCAGAAAAAGTGGATTAGGTCCTACATGGATGGCTCTGCAAGCACCCCCGTGAGAGCATGAACATCCTCCCTCCCCCTGAGACTGATGCTGTGCTTCAAGCAGAGGGTGTCCGAGCAAGCCCTGAGCACATCCGTGCTGGTGGCAGAAGTGCCCTTGCAGTCTGACCGCTCACAGGGCTCCTGGCCACCTGGAGAAGACCAGTCCCCACTGGTGCCGGTGTCTCTCGTGGCAGCCCAGCCTCGAGTCAGACAAATCTTCAAGGGACCCTCCTAGCCTTTCCCCTCCCTGAGCTCTGCAAATAAACCAAAATTCAAGATCCAGGTGTTGTGAGCAGAAGAGAACAAAGAACCCTTCAGTGCAGAGAAGAATCAAAATGAATGAGAATAAAAGTAAATGGTGTTTGCAATTCAGACAGCTGCTGCAAGGATGGTTTTCCTCCTCGGGTTTCCTCAGCCCAGCAGCTGTGTCTCCCTGCACGGGGACCAGTCCTTTCTGGGGACCAGCTCTCTCTCTCCATCACCTCCAAGGCCAGGCTGTGTGCCACCCCTGCCCGTACCAAGCAAACAGAGAGCTTTCTGCTGTGTCATCCCTCATAGGGCTTTATAGGAATAGAACATAGGAACAGACAACTCCCTGGGAAAATCATCCCTGGGAAAATCCCATAAATCATCTGTCATATCTTTGCTGCACCTCAGCACAGATTTAGCCTGATACCTGCCGGTGGCTGAGCCCCCCCACCACTGTAAGCAGCTACCTGTGTTACCTGCTGCTTTGAAACCATCTAATTCTCAGACATTTGCACTTTAATTTTTCAGCCAGCTCCCTTCTGTCCCTGGTTTGGCGCTAAAGCCTGGACTGATATTTAGTTCAAAGAGGTGAAATCAGCATTGCTGTCCCCTCTTTTGGGCAGCCAGTTCTCGGCATCTTTCAGATGATGCATTGTTGGTGTGACCATGACTACTTGGAGCAGCTCAGCGCCTCCAAGCTCGTTCCTGTCTGATGTGCAACATCAGCAACACCAAAAGTCCCAAATCTGTCCTTCAGAATTGTGGAGGTGGATGAAAAAAAGCTCGACGTATGGTACACTGGGTGTGATTCAAAAATACATTTAAGTTCTTTTTAATTTGATGTTTTGGTTTCTGTGCAGTTAGGAGCAGTGCTTTATATTTTATACAACTCTGACAGCTGGAAATTTCTTTTTCATTTAAATAGAAGTGAAGCTTCTGCATCTAGGAATTAGGGTTTTAAGAAAACAATAAATATGAAAATCACAAGACTTAGCAATACTCTCATTACTCTCATTGATAACAGCTGTTTTCTGAGAATACCAAATGTTTGGGTAGCCAAAGGCCAGGTTATGAGATCTGTGTAGCAAAGGCATCACCTTATTCACAAAAACACATAACACCTTTCATTATTCCCTTTTGTGTGCCAGTTGGAAGGATGGTCTTGTAAGGAAGATACTTACCTGGATTGCTCAACAGCTTATGATTTGATTCCCAGCTCCACTGCAGATTTTCTCCTTGAGCTCAGGAAACCGACATTCAAACTCTCTCTGCTTCAGTTTCCCCATTTGAAAACTAAGGAAACTAGTAATCTCTCAAAATGGCTAAGACTCTAAAACTATGACTTATTTTATTCAAGTTTCCAAAGAACTTAGAAAATGTCACATAGACAAAGTATAAATTACAAAGCATTATTTTTCACATGAACTTTGTCTTGAATGAAACTCTTCTTTGACTCACTGTCCTTACTTGACGCTGGCATGTTCCTTCCTTCATGCCTTTAATTGCTTCAATATTTCGTAACTACAAGACTTAGAAAAATTAATTAAAATGTAAATTAAATGATAGCTTGCGGGAAGATTGCAATTACCATGATTTCATCTTTCACTGTTACATCCCGTGGTACCAACAGGTCTGTGCAACAGGTGTGCCAATTAATAGCAGGCGATAGAGATGCCTGCAGTCACTTACCTCTCTGTGCTTCAGTAAATGTTGTCTTGCACAATTACTGTACAAGTACCAATCTCGAGTCTCCAGCTCCAGACTGAGAGGCGAGAGACTGAGATCTTCATTCATCAAGAAAAGAAAGAGAAACATGCCCCAAACTGTGGACAAACATTTAAGAAACCTTATAAATTTTTTTCTACATGGTAAAGAGGTGGTTGCTGAGATAGTTAAATGAAGCAGAGTATTTAAAGTTTTATTTTGTCACCGTACTTTCACCTCAGTCTAGCTGAAAATGGATCATCCTTTCCATTATATCTGTGTATTTAGAGCTGTTGAGTTCAACATGTCTTTAGGCTGAAATTACCGAGTATCAAAAAGAATGTCAGTAATTAACTTGATTATACCAAATCTGAAAACAGAGGTGGGGGAGTCATGTTTTTTCTTGCTTACATAGAAATGGAAAATAAAACACTTACAACAGGGGCATGAAAAAAAAATCACCAGGGCATTTCCAGTGACTCTGAAGTAAGTGCAGTTTATTGACAGTCATCAAAAAACCCATCAGTCTTTTTGAAAAAAGGTGGTGGAAACTTAAGCTGTTTAGTGTCACAAAATCCCAGAGCTTGTGATCTTCACTGTCTGACAAGCCAGAGGAACAGCCGCAGCGCTGGCAGTGTGTCTTCAGCAAGGCAATAGCCGTGGCAAAGGGGAGCGTTTTCACGCAGAGCTGGCTGGAGGCTGAGCATAGGGGTTTCTGGAGCCACTGTTTTTCTGGGTGACGCTGGCAGGGACCTCTGGAGACCATCTCTCCAACCCCCTGTGCAGGGCAGGGTCACTAAAAGCAGGTTGCTCAGGGCCATGCCCAGACAGGTTTTGCATATCTCCGAGGATGGAGACACCACAGCCTCCCTGAGCAACCTCTTCTGGTGTTCAGTCACAGCCAAGGCTGAGCTTAGGAGAGACTGGGGTGAAACAGATGCCTTGTGTGCAAGACATCTTTTGATAGAAATGTATGAATACAGTGTTAAAATTTCCTGTTTGTGGGGTGTGCAGAAATTGAGGTTCTGACTGCAACATGGGCACTGAAGGAAACACACTATCCTGGAGATGCAATAGTGAATCTACAGGAGGTGAAAGTACAGCTTCTGGTCATGCTGTGAAAGACTGTAGAGAAATGAGGCAGAATATCCAACAGAGGAAAAACTGGTTGAGTCATATATTTTAGGGAATGATGGTCTACCAGCACTGTGTTGGGCCCCTGCTGCAAATTCATCTGATCATGGACAAATATTGCTGTAATGATACGAGGCAGAGACATGCTGAAAGAGTCGTAGCACTATGGGAGGCTCTACTGCCCCAGCAGCAGACTAGAAAGTAAGTGCAATTGGTGATGATATTTCTGACTGTCATGGCTCAGAAACCAATGAGGACTGCCAAGAATCAGGCTGAGCTAAACTTTGCACAGGAAATAATAATACAAAGGTCATCCAGGTACATAAATAAAAGGACAATAAGGACAGAGCTGTTCTGTTATGTGGTGAGAGCGTGGTAGATTGAAGGTAACTGAGGTATCTCCCCAAAACCAAGCGAATGCTTTGCTTGAGTGAGAACATTGATGCTGAAAATAACAGAGAAGGTGGGCTAGGTAATGGGAATAAAGACAACAAAATTAAAATCATGCCTAAAGTAAAAGCATAAATCTCAGATATTGTTGTGTTAGAGTCAGCAAATATAGTGGGAGGAATGGACAGAAAATAAGAACAAATAATCTCCACTGGAGCCTTCTGGCATGTGAAATCATTGCCCTAGTAGCAAGGCTCCTCAGGGAAGTTGGGGCAGTCACACCTGACTAGGCAAAAGCAAATGTAGCACACACATGCCAGGATAGTATGAAACGCATTAGAACACATTCTGGAGAAAGGAACAATTAAATACATGGATAAGAAGGGATAAAAATGGAATAAAATCATTTTACTTAACATTGGGACAAAGTAACCTGACCTCTTCCATTTGTGTAAGATTTTCCAGCTATACATTTCATCAGGCTGGAGAGCAGCCTTACAGAATCACACAAAAAAATACAGAAAATATTTAGGGCAGACAGAAATCAGCAGAAGAAAAGAAAGGCCATTTTTCTTGAAAGACAATTCCTTCCAAACTGTGCCAACCCACCACAGAAACAATCCCCACTTCTAAAACTGCCTGAAAACAGACTTGTCTTCATTTATATTTCCTGTACTATTGCAGTGCAACAGCATTATTGGAGTATCCCAGGTCTCACTGCCCAGGTTTGCAAGAGAATCTGAAAAGAAGAAGATACCTTCTTTATGGACATGTATCTGAGCACCTCACAAATGAGAGGGCGAGAAGGGATAACATATGGATATGCTCAGTCACGGTTTTTCAAGAAGGCTACAGAGATCATCACACAGGATGTTCCCCTTGAAAGAGAACAGGCACCAGTTTTCCTCCCTTGAGGGCTATGAAGGACCTTTGCAAGGGACGCCAGGCAGGTCAGATGTGGCGGCACAGAGAAGAGAGGTCATGGGAAGGATGCCAAGGGAGTGGCATACTCAAAGCAGTGGTGAGGACGGTGATCTCTGCAGCAGCAGCAGTGCAGATGGATCAGGGCAGGGCCGCAGACCAGTTATCCAGATCAAGCAGAAGGGGGCTTGCAAGGAGCAAAACACAAAACGTCAGTGTCTGGGCAGGAGCTTTGGTCCTAGCATGGCTAGATGCACCCTTTTGTAGAGAGGTAACATGAGAAGTCCAGAGGGTTCAGTTGTGACCTGGATGCTGGGGCCAAGAGAGATCAACAGCAAAGACAATGCCCTCTTGGCCACGGCCTCTGTGGAGGCAGAATGTTAGAGAGATTGCTAAAGCAGCTTAACAAGTACTTGGTTAAGCACCAGAGGACAAAAAAATCCAACCTAGGCAGGCACAAATTTCAGCTAGGCAGTCATTTCAAGTGGCGAGAAACTGAAGAGGCCTCTCAAGAGCCAATGGCTGTTGTGTAATAACAGCACGATTTGACCAAGTAGGATTAGTTATTATCATCTTTTATCTGTCTCAGTATAGAACATTTTTGCTGTGAATTGTGAAAGCTTTGGTGCAGTAAGCTTTCCCTGATTTCTTTATTTGGTACTGGGAAAGGGGCTGAAGCTGAAAGTACAAATAGGGTCATAAAATGCACTAGCCAGTCTACAGCAAACAGCTTGCTCAAACATTATAAAACCCGGTGTGCCTTCCCCTGCTGCAGAGAGCCATCGGAGCAGTGCCAGGTCACTCTGGAGACATTTACTCTTGTGCTACCACCGCACCAAATTGCTCCATGTAATTGCACCGAGGGGTTCAACCAGACCTACCACCTACGGCGAGGTGTTAATGTGTAAAGAGCCAACATTAGGACAAAGAGTGGTTGAGGAATAAGACTGAAAGCTTCTCAGGGAGCACCTATCGCAGGAATACTGCGTCAAAGCGAAGGATGATGGAGCGCAGGGGCTACCAGCAGAGCTCACCTGGGGACCGATGTCTGGGGACATGGGCTGGGTCAGGAGGTGGCTCTGTGCAAAACACCGTTCCCATGGCCACACACGCAGCTCCGCGCCTCGGCACTTGCAGCGCACAAAGAGGAAAGCTGCCATATTTATGCACTCCCATCTGAGCAAAGCGAGGCCTTCAAAGAAGCTGACAGTGACTCAGGGTAAAACCCAGGACATATTCCTTTCCCTCTCCCATCCTCACCCCCGCGTGCAAGGAGCTGCCTCCTTGCTTCCCGTTTTGCCAAACAAGGATGGCATTTCCAATCGGCAGGAGGATAGGGGTTTTGTAGTTTGCTTTTTTTAAGAGCATAGACAAGCCTTGGTCCAAACCGGCACAGCTTTCGGGGAAGCTTGGGATGTAGCTTCTCACTTCACATCCATCTTATATTTTTTTTAACCAGAAAATGTTTCTAGTTAAGCTACCCTCTAAACAGCAAGCAAGGAAGGAAAAGGAAGAAAAATAACCTATAAATGGCCTCTCCCTGAGCCTGTGGAAGCGTAGAGAGCATGGGGAAGTGGAGAAATACTCCTCAGAGACACCGTCCTGAGAAACTGGGACCTACCACAGTGCAGCCCATCCCACCATGCTGCACTGGTGCAAACTGGGACATTGAAAAGTCTAACTTCTGTTTCAAGGTGACAAGGGGGGGCCTTGAAGACCTGTCCCCCCTACAGCCACCCTTGCGTCTTGGGCAGCACGGTCAGTGCTCCCTGCGGGAGCGTGGGTTGTACCTACAGCCACAGCCTGTAGCGCAGGGTACTCAGGCATGTTCCCAGCAGGTCTCCCAGAATAAACCCTCGGTGCATGCGTCTGCGTGTGGAAAACCAGCGTTTGTGCCATGGTGCTATCTATGTATGCTGCAGTTTGTCCGGTTCCTGCAGTCAGACAAGCCTATTTTTGTAGGGCTGCTGAAAACATGGCCCGTAATTACTGCCTCCGGCAGGGAGTGGGATTGTCTAGCGGATGAGATTAGCAGCCCCGTTGCTTTTGGGATGACATGTTGGCCGGCTGAACTCCAGTCGGCAGTCCAGCTCTGAGTCGCATTTTGTGCCCTCTCCAAAAGTAATAGTGCTGTTTTTTAAATTTATAGAAGAGTTTATGCCTTTTACTTTTGTAATCAGTTCTTTCTTGGCTCTTTGCATGAAACTTTAAAAGAAAAAAAAAAGGCTTAAGATTGGCTTTTATACTGTGGTATGGTCACTGAAAACCTGTAGTGCTGCTATGGTGTGAAAATGATGTATTTAGTCCTACAGAGATGGGAAAGAAAGGGAGAGTATGCCTGAGACCTCTCTCTCCATCACAGGCACCCCCTTGGGAAGTAGAATCAGACTGAGGAGATACAGCCCATCAGAGGAACCTGGTCAGGCAAAGAAAGGGGAGAAT
Source organism: Dromas ardeola (assembly GCA_013398915.1). Taxonomy (NCBI): domain Eukaryota; kingdom Metazoa; phylum Chordata; class Aves; order Charadriiformes; family Dromadidae; genus Dromas; species Dromas ardeola. Next base: position 300,702 of record VYZM01001246.1, on the reverse strand, counting down.
ATCCACCCTTTTCAAATTGTAAACCTGTTTATGCATTGCCATGTCAGAGCAGAACATCTCCTTTTCCCCACCTTTTAATGCATTTTGCTTTTACATTGCTCTCTCTGCTTCCCTCTTGCTTCCTCTTGGCCACTAAGTGACATTAATGTTATTTTTTTCTTAAGTAGGACTCTCCTACTTGTGTCCCTGCACAAGAACGGCTCCAGACACGTCCTAGAAAACTCAGCATTTTTGTTTTCACAGTTCTTTATTTCCTCCATTCTCTAACTTCTCCAAATTTAAGTTTTGAAAGGTTAGACAGTGGAAAAAGGAAGATTTGGAAAGCGCATCTGAACATTGTACTTTCCCTGGCAAGCAGATGAGGGAAAAGTTGAGGGGAGGTGGTGATGTGAGTAGGGAGTGGAAAAGAAAAACCTGACTAAAAGGAAAAAAAAAAAAAAAGGATTTTTTTTTATTTTCAAAATTGACAAGTGGAGACAAAATCAATATTTTCACATTTCCTGAAATTTCTTATGATATTGCTGTTCTGCCAAAAATGAAACTTTCCCATGACTTCCCTCCTTCTTGCCACAGTAAAGTACATTCCCATTGAAAAACATACATTTATCGAGTTCAGGATAATATACAGAACAAAATTATGCTGGAGCATTATGCTACATATAAGCAAAATAATGCTGGAGCGCTGTGCCCAGGGAAGGGGTTGGGCAAAGTGGTGAGCTGGGCTGCTGCCATGCCCACAGGAGAGCTGGCCAGGATGGCAGGCGTGCTGGTCACCAGCGCCGGTGGGCTCACAGCTTCACTAGCCAGGTTGGTGGTGCTGGGGTCCCCTACGTTGGGGAACAGCCTTCACTAACCAGACAGCTATAATTAAGGGATACAACAGTACTCAATGATTGGACTCAACTGTACTCAGTGATCAGTCGTTCACGGTGAAACTGGGGGTATTTACAGTCTCAAAGACATCTTTGCAGGGTCCTGCATCCTTCAGTATCTTCATCACTAATATTAATAAAGGGATAGAAAAGATGCTTATTATATTCATAAATAGCTTCAGCATGGGCCAGGCTGCTCTGTGCTGGATCACAAGTGAATGTAAAGTAATATCAAAAAGTCAGAGAAATATTGTAAAAAAAGGTAGGATGAAATTCAATGAGGACAAATTCAAAGTCCCAATAGTAGGAAGGAACAGGCATTCATGTTAATGGGAGATAAGATGCTAGTTTAGTATCAGATGGGTAGGAATGGATCTGAAGGTTTTAGTGGGTCACAACTTGATCACGAATTAACATTGCTATTGCAAAACAGTCAAAGACCATACTGTGACATACAAACAGGATTGCTGCTGGTAAGACATATGAAGTAATTCTAGTCTGTCCAACACCGGTAAGATTTTAGCTTGAGTTACTGCGTTCAGTTTGGAGGCAATTTAAGAAGGTTGTGAGCTTGCCAGAGGGAGTTCAGAGGAGACAACAGCTGGGTGAGCAAGGACCCATAAACACAAGTTGCGTTGGAAGGTCAGAAGAAATTGGTGTGTTCTGCCTGGAGAAGAGAGAATGAATTCAAAGGACATAAAGAAAAGAAGAAATATAATTTTCCCCATTTCTACTGTGGGTAGGACAGAAATGATGTGCATACGTTACAGCAAGAGAGGTTCAGACAAAACCCAGCAGAGCTTCAGATTGGTGGACGCAGTGAAACACTAGAGTTGCTGAGCTGAGGCATGTGCGTCTCTGTCTCTGGATATTTAAGAATAGATTGGACAAGTACCTTGAGAAATGGCACAGGTATGTCACCTGAGACAACACCTTGTCAGTGCCCTTCCACCCAGTTCCCTGTGATTTTTAGGACAGGTGTCGTAACACTTCAGCAAATGATGATTTTTAAAAATAGCTCCCGAAAGGCTTGGAGCTTCCTGAAGATGCCCAAACCTTCTCTCTTTCTACAAGCTTTTCCCACTGCCTCGTATTTCCACTGGCTTCGGTGAAACGAGGGCTTGCTGGCTGCAGCTCTTGGACCACATCAATGACTGCTCACAGTCAAACATTTAATTTACCTCCCAGCCACACTCGGAGGCTCTGGAGTGAACAGCTATTTTTAAAGCCACCATCCTGCCACATTGGAACATTTGCTCGGCAGTAGAGAGTGTGCTCGAAGAAATAATGACTGCCTTTTTATCCAAAGACTATTATAGCTAATGTTTAAAGTTCACTAAAAAACATGTTTCTGTATATTTGTACGGAAGGTATATTTAAGGCAAACCTCCCTCAAACTCTACTCAATAAGCAAAGAGCACACAGCAATACTCCACTCCTGACATTTTAAAAAGCCCTCTGATGTTCTTTTCTTCCTTTAACAATGGGGCCAATTTTCCCTTTCCTGGCTGCCAGCCTCCCTCGCTTTTTCTTTTAGCACCTCTTGAAATTACCTTGACCTCACCTTTAAGCACACTGTTCTCCAGGACACTGAGCTCTGACTGGTGGAAGGTGTTGCTGATGGAGGAATGAAAGACCAGACATTAGCGTAAGGGTGAGAATATTGTCAGCATTCACTGTTTTTCTCTAATGAGGACCCAGCAACCCCCTGGGGCCACCATTAACATTGATCATGGGCTTTGCCTCTGGCCTGTTGCTTCCCAGGGCTGCAAATCTCTGGTGCTTTCTGGCCACCGTTCTCCACGAAGGACTGACTGCCGTACAGGCATCTATGGTTGAGAGGGAAAAACGAATGGACCAGGTTCAGTCTAAGCCTCTTCCCAGTCATCATGACACAGATCAGTCTCTTGCTGTTTTATTGCTGACCTGACAGAGACAGATGTTGACTGCTGCTGCCACACACTCACCCTCACCAGACGGGAGGTAGCCACCTCTCATGGCTGGAAAATAAGCAGTCTTCTCACTTAGAAGTTTAAACACTACCAGGGGAAAAAAAAAAAAAAAAAAGAGCCTCCCCCAATAAAAACATCGAAAAAAGTCCTCCCCTGAAAAAAGTCATCTACCAAGAGGAGCCCAAAACTGTGGGTGTGTCTGTGCTGGAGGAGTTGTGTTCCCAATTCATAGGCACGGGACCAGCACAGATCTCCAGCTGTGGCTCTCTCACTTCAGTCCAGGTTTGCTACAGGTTTGTCACTGCCCAGAGACACCTGGGTGATGGATTGGGTGAGGGGCTTTGAGACCAGGAGCAAACAGCCATGCTCTACCTGTAACTGCTTTAGTAAAACATTGCAATGAGGACATCTGCTCATCAGTAAGCCCTATTGCATTTAAAAAAAAAAAAAAGTTGGCTTCTGAAAAAAATGGCATAGCCCTGAAGCTGGTGAAAGAGTTCTCCTTCACCATCACTATGAATGAATGAAATCCTCTCTTTATCTTTCTGACATCAAGCACCACTGATCCAACCCTGTCAACACAGCTCAGACCAGCTCCAGCAAAGGCATCCCTCTGGGGCAACCGACTCCACTGGCTCCATAGCTCCTGGCCTGACTTTTGGGCCATGCCTATACTTGAAAGGCAAATCAGATTCAAGTAGGGTGTTAATTGTAAACACAATCCCCATTCTTAAATACCTCAACTCATCCAAATTGTGTTGTGCTGAGACAGAAAAGGGTATTCAACCTAGAATAAAATGGATCATGCATAAAAACAGATAGCTGCTATGGAAAAAACTATTCCTGAGTTACTTCAAACAGACGAGCTCTGAGCACACCAGCGAGGTTGGAAAATGGCTCACTCATGAGGTGTTGGCCAGAAAGGAGATCCAGCCCATATTCACTAGACTGAAGAAACTTTGTAGACCTGGAGGAGAAAGGCTCTGCACCCTGTTAGCAAGCAGTCAGTGCACTTCTGAGGGCACTGCCCTGAAGGTAATTAGCAACTCCCACCTTGCCAAGGCTCAGACAAATGATTTATCCAATTTTTTTAACACCCTGGTCCTTCTGAAGAATAACCTAGGGATGCTGTCTACAGACAAATCCTACAGGTGGCTCACAGTGGGGTGCTTCTTCACGACCAAACACATTAATTGAACATGCTAATGAAGTCCTACATGCACCTTTTGCCATATGTGACTTGCCTTCCATGGCAAGCCCCCCATGTTGCCCCAGGGCCTGGCAGCCTCATGGCTCCAAGCCCCAGTCCTACCCTTTCGGTGTGCTCTTACCCACATTTTTCACATGCCACAACTGATTCTCACCAGGTGGTGGGGTGAGCAGCCCCAGAGGAAGGTGCTCATCCTCACACAGCTCCTCCCACCCCCCAAGGTAGTGGGCCAGGCCCCCCTTTCTCCAGTGCAAATCCCCACCGCTTTGGCTGCGAGCTTGTTCACATCATCATCCCAGGCTCGTGAAACCCAATGGCCTGTGTGTGATGCTGTGGTCCTCCCACGGTGTTGTAGATCCCTACGTCCTTGTCACCCAGCACTACCAACCATTTTTTTGCCTTCTAAATTTTCTGGTGCAATCACAAGCCCTGCTATTTCGGTTTGTGGCTGTGGGCTACTTGCTGTATGAAAGGAAGCAGGAGGAAGGTCCAGCCTGAGCGTGATGTAGGGGCAAGGAGCTCCTAGTAACTGCAAGGACTGCAAGGAGTTGTGAGCATGCCTGCTTATCACCTTCCAACTGATTCAAATGAGCAAGGAGACTTGGAAAAGCAGCAAAGCATACTGCTTCAGATGGTCCTGCAACAGTGGTGCACCAGCAATGGGACCAAGGAGTAACTGTCTCCTTTCGAGGGAGAACCACCTGCACATGTGGCTGCCACCCTTTCTGGGAGACCCTTTTTGAGCCAAGTCAGCTCCAGAGGATCCGTATTTTTGCTCCCAGGAGATAAGTGCCAGCAGTGTGCACAGCCACTGGCAGGCAGTCTGAGCTGGGCCATGAAACTACGGAAGACGAGACGAAGAAGTGAGGAGAGAGGACAGACCTAGAAATTCAGACAAGATTTTCACAGCAGCACAAACACTGCCATGCCCTCAGCTCTCATGAGGTGCTCAAGATGCAAACATAAACACATCCCAGCTTGTACAGCATCAGTAGTATCACAAACACGGAGAAGGCATAAGACCTTGAGAGACCTGACACATACGATGTGTGACATGGGGCAATGTTATGCTGTGGGTGACAGCAGAGACATGTTATGGGGAGATCTGAGCAATGAGACTTCTGAGTTTTGATGAATTGCCTCACTTTCCAGTAGACAGAAGCAACACCCTCTCCAGAGACCTCAGATTAGGGCTGTGCAAATAGCTGAGATTTTTGGCTTTAATCCCAAATAAAAATATTTTAAGAAATCAGAATCAGAGCAACCTGAAAAAATAATTTGTTATTCTTTTGGGCTAAGTAGACTGGTTTGAGCCACCCATCCCTCTCCTTCTCTCCAGTGTTACTGCAGAAATATTTGTGTATGGATGCATTTATTTTGGGACACTTGGAGAAGAAAAAGAAAAAAAAAGAAAGAGGGCTGTCTTCCCCCCTGCTGCAAATAACTGCGGGAGCCTTCCCTCCCTGAGCTCTTCATGGCAAGTGGGTGGTGTCTTGCGACTTTTGGCCCTATCAAGATTTTACTGCTGTGCAGATCAGAGTCAGGAACACTAGAGCCAGGGCTGAACTCAGAAGCACGTAGAAGGTAATGGTAACCTTGTAGGGAATCCAGAGAAATGGAGAAATCAAGACTGAGCCCATGCTTAAGAGGAGCCCCAAGTATCACAAATCCAAAGACTGATGGGGTTTGTGCTGACTTGACCCAGGAGTCATTGCAGGGTGATTATATAGGAGTACTGGTGTGAAGAGGTCAGAATTGGGCCACCTGAGGAAGAGAGCTTGCCAGTACTGGGCAGGAAACCAAAATTCTTCTTTATAGCAAAGGCCCTATTTAGAAGTCTCAAGAACAGACCTGATTTCAATCAAAAATTTGAGTCAAATATTTAAGAAAGAATTTTACAGCATTCACTTTTATATAAAGAACAAATTTGAGAACAAAGCTTTTCTGAACTGTTCTCCATCCTCAGCAATTCCATTCCAGTATTACCTGTTAGATTATCAATATACTGTGACTAAAAAAAGTATTCCTGAAAAAAATTTCATTTTTCTGGTGGAAAATCATCTATTGGTATTTTTTCAGCTTGCTCTCGTGCTAGGACTTATTTGCTGTGCTGTATGATGAATGTACAGCACGACTGGGAACCCATGACAAATGCATGCAATATGACCTATTCAACAGGAAAATATTACTAGGAAGAGGGAAAACCGGGTACAAATTTTATTCGTATTATCATAATTTGTGGTTATTTTTATGGAGTAATAGGACACTGGCAACCTGATTTATTTTTTTTACATTATTGAAAAAAAAATTCAGTCTTTCAGAAAGCACTCTTTAACTGGCATTTACTAAAATTTGTTTTCAGCTACTCCTTTAAAACGTAATTGAGCTTTCACTTACTCTGAAGGTCTGCAAGTATCTTCAACATGGGAGAAACCAAGGTGGTGACCAGCTGCACTGAGGAAGCAGTGAAGCAAACTGCACCCACTGCAGCTACCTGCAAAAAACCAGACTGAAAAATAGGAAAACCTTCCTTATCTAAAATGACTCCTCAGTTATAGTCATGCTGAAGGCTGAAACAAGAAAAAATAAATATTGACCTCTTTCATAAAGATCTTTGAGGTCTCTCAAGGAGGAAAAAAGCTCTATAAAAGCTATTTACATTGTTTTCAGAGAAGTGTGATTTCTTCCTTGTCAGCAGGCCCTTATGCTGCCAGGCAAGGCTTGCTTCAGTTGGAGATTTGCAGCCCTGTCACTTAAGAGTTGAAAAGGGACAGCTTCTTCCTTTCTCACCATTCAAGTAATGGCAATGGATGCTGAAGGCTAGGGGAACAAAATTTTTTTCTTCCAAACCCCATCATATTCTGGTGCGGGAGAATGGTATGGGGAGAACAAACAGCTTCATGCCTTCACCTAAAGCAGTGTTTATGGTCCCTTTGCATTTTTCCCATTTATGGACCCCTTGGGGCCATTTCTAATTGCACATAGAATCATAGAATCAATGTGTTGGGTTGGAAGGGACCTTTAAAGGTCATATAAGTCCAACCCCCCTGCACCTTCTCTTCACCCAGGCATTGCGGTTTCCCTTGGACAACTTTAACGATCCATGCACCTTCTCCCTGGCCACCAAAGCTCCTTCCTGGCCCCCATCTGCCTGGACCTGGCTCATCACTTGCTGTGTCTGGGACTGTCAATGGACCCCACGACCAGCCCCACTCTGCCCATGCCTTTGGTCCCCAGAAGACTGTGTGTTGTGGAGGGCACATCCCACCTGGGGCCATCTAATCTCCCAGCTCCACTCCCCTTGTGGGCATCCAGGCTCTGGCTGCTCCCTGACACAGGCATCATGAATGCCTTTATACCAGGAGACTACCATACACAGCACCAGCTCAGACTGAATTACAGATAATTTCAAATTGCAGAGGGAAGAAAAATATTTAGCAAAATTATGTAACCCAAGTTCAAAAATAGCCTATTGCCATCTGGTTGTGCTATTTTGAAGACCAAAAAACCCTCAAGTCTTTTTAAAGCTAGCTATACTGTTTGCAGACTCAGCCAAATTTTTTACGAAATCTCGATTCTCACATGCTTGATTTACCTCCGGCGTTTTTTGAAGCAGCTTTGCCTGCACACAAGCCATACCCAGTCATACAGCTCCATTCCACATCTGCCAGGCGTATTTGTGACATGCCTGCCACAGTCCTATAAAAACAGGTGCACAATGTCAGGATACAAGGGAAAAAAAAAAGATAAGATAAAATAAGATAAAATAAGATAAATAAAATAACAAAACAAAACAAAACAAAACAAAACACAAACACTATGGATTAATCCCCAACCCACTTTCCTGCCTTCACTGGGGCTGTGGTGGGTAAGGGCAGGGGCATCAGGAGACAGCTATTTTAGCAGCCTGAGCTGCAATGGAAACATCATCCCCTAGCTGTTATGTTTGCTAAAGCAACTGGGAACCGTAGAGAGCCTGAAAAAGTGACCAGACATGACCTTCCCCATTAAACGGAGGATAATTTCATGCCATTCACACCAGCTGAAACATCAGCATGGAAGGGAGCATCGCCCTGAAAGCCCTCCAGGCCAGCAGCTCACCACCACAGGGACGGAGCTGAGCACCCAGCAGTGTGACGTGGTGCCAGGAGGTGAGGTTAGTCAGCCTAGATCAACCACACATCACCACTTCTTAGGTCTAGTATTCAAATATCTCTACTGACTACCAATCTTGCCAACAAATCCCAAGAAATCACCTTCCTACAACTGCGATCGAATCTCAAAACTTCTGCACCAGTGAGAGCGACTTCTATGGAAACCTTTCGCATTCAATATTAGTTATGTATCATTCTCCAGTATGTAGAAAAACATAAAGCAATGTTTTCAAATGGATTCTTGCATAATCTAGCCTGAACCCGACCCCTGCAGCAGGGGTGAGGGGCAGCACTTACCTGCTCTGCTCTCGGACTTGCCACTGCAGTGCTGAGCTAATGACTTCCACAGCCAACGTACCAGGGAAAGACTGTTTCCCTCCGGCAGTTTTATGTGTACCACCTTTCAGCCTCATTACATGAGGTTAATTATTTCTGACTTGCTTCCTCTGTACAGGTTGGCATCACGCGCCTGTTGCCTGCCCTGATGCTTTGCAGTCCTGACCTCTTTTCAGCCTTCTGAGATAGGAACACAGGGTAGTCTCCCAGCATAGACCTTTGTCACCTCTGGAGACATCATCTACCTCCACTGATGCTCACAGGTGCCCAAACCTGGAGGGAAACCTGGCAAAGCTTGGAACCACCCCTTTCCTTCCAGGAACCTGGTTGAGGTGCTCCTGCAGGAAGCACAGTCACGGAGGTGCACGCCCAGTTGTAGGTAAATGCTGAAAGCAAGTTATTTAATAGCGTTATTTTAGTCTTACTTTCTTGGAGTGAACTGTTAGCTAATAGTCAGGGCTTCATAGGGCTGTTTCTCCACTGGAAAAATTGAGAATCCAATTAAGATGTATCCCAGGTGCAATTCCGTTTATTTACCGCGACTGAATACAAAGCCTAGCTTTAAGTGTGGAAGAAAAAAAAAAAGACAATTATAACAACAACAAAAAGAACAGTTTTCTTGCTCCTATTTGCCAAAGGTGCCATTTTCCATGGCAGCTTATAGGTATCTCCATAGAGGCTGCTGCCACCCTGTCTCCCCCCATCCTTGGTCCCTGGCTGTGTGGGGCTGATACCCTTGTCTAGGATATGTAGGATCTGATCAAACTGCCAAGGGGGTTGTGAAGGAGGTGGAAAGGATGCCAGGATGGGTGCCAGGATGCCATAGGAGTATCAGTTTCAGCTGTCTGAAGCTGCACTCCATTAACAGGTCTGGGTTTCCAATGAGCTCTGTCCCTGATGGACAGCAGAAGTATTTCTTCTGCTTTCTTTCTCAACCACATGAGGCTATGGCTAATTAATCCCTCTGACCTTGTGATTACAATCCCGAAGAAAAGCCCTACCACTCACTGCTTCTCTGGATGAAGCTCCTGCTGGCATGGGCTTAACTTGCAAGGCCATGTTTGCTGGTCATGTTGGCCACCGTGTGACAGCGCCTGGCCGTGCCGGCCTCTCAGAAGGAAAAGAGGTGCTCAGCACATCTGTCCCCCCTACCAGCCTGCGAATAAAGATCAAAGATCCACTTGATCACAGCCATCATAAGTCCTGCAGTGCGGTGTTTTTTCAGCCTCATTTTCCACGTCTTCTTGGCAGCCCATCACCCTGCTTGCCGTGCCCACCTCACCACTGCTCGGTGAGCTGGAGACGGCTATCCACAGCAACACGCAGGTTTGTTTTCTCCTTGGGCTGCCACAGTTAATTGGGAAACCCAATAATGTATAAGCACGTGAAACTAATCTTCTGAAGAGCCATTAGCTAGCCTCTGTCAACCCTGAATTTCATCTGAGTTTTATTTGGTCCCTCGCTAACCTAGGCGCGGAGCTTTCCCAGCTCCGTCCTCACCCTCCCTTGGAAGTCACTCATCAAGGTGAGGAACATGAGACCGTGCGACACCTGCTGCCACCCCCCATCACCCTGAGCACCAGCCGCTTGTCCTGGCGGCGTGCCGTGCCTTGCCGTGCTCTCATCCCGGCCGTCCCAGGGGCAGAGCTGCTCGCCTGCCTCCTTAGCCTCTGGGACGGCGGCTCTTCAGTCAGAGCTGGTCAGAAAAACATTATTCAGTGAATTGTAAGTCTGACATATTGCGCTGCTCCAAATGAAAACAGGCTGAGTTCAGGTCAATAGTCCCAGCTGAAAAAAAGTACTTTTAAAAAAACCAGCAAAGCTTTATATCAGCATTTCTGACAAAAAACGTCTAAATGGCATTGTTAGTTTTAAACTGATTTCTGTTTTTTTTCTTGAAAAGAGAAAGTCAACAGGTGAAGAACCACGTGGCCAGACAGAAGTTTCCCTCCCTCCACCTGTCTTCATATCACGCAGTCGTTGCAGTACATCACCCTGCGGGAGGGAGAGGGGAGAATCGGAGTTACCCATTTAAAAAAATAATTTAAAAAAATCAAAAACTGGTAAAGCACTTAATGTGCTCATGAAACACCATCTTCCCAGCAAATGCTCCACTGCCGGTTGTGGCTATTAAAGTTCTTGATGAAGTTTCTCCTTCAGGCCCGGACAGAATCTCCCATCAAAACCAGACAGCTCTGTGACAATCCCGCATTCTAGACGCTGTCCCACTGTGGGCATGGAAAATCCCCACCTCAACCAGGATATTCCCTGGCCCAAGATGGCTCCTCTCAGAGCTTTCCAGTCCCCTCTGTCTCTAAAGGGCTTGATTTTGTTTCAGAAGGGAATCACATTTTCATTCTGATTTCAGGCTGGATCCAGTGCACCTCAGCTCTGTGCTCCATAATTGCCACATCCATTGCTTTCCCCTCGGTAAGGCACCATCATCTCTCCCACTTGTAATTAAGATAGATGAGCAGCAGTCAATGGTGCAGAGGTTAATGGCAATTCAATTCACAGTACACCGTGGGCAGCGCAATGGCGAGTGGATGGATGGAGCCAGGCACGCATCTGTCACCTCCTCCACCCAGCCGCCCGCCCCCGGTGAAGCTGTGTGTGCAGTGTGATGCCATCTTCTCTTGAGTGCTTTGGGTGCCCCAGGAGATCTATGCCTGCACCCCGACTTGCACCCCCTCGGGCATGAGTAGGGGGTGACCCTCTCTCCCTTAACCAACTATACAAGGCAACCCTTCTCCTACCTTTGAGACTGTAGTTTGGTGCCCAATATTAGGCGGGATGATCCCAGGCCATACACGAGGCTCACTGTCCTATCTTTCTGCCTTTCCCCAGTCTGCCCTCCCCCGGCAGGTAGGATAGATCAGGAAAGCCAGGCACACAAGGGCCGGATGCAGCATCCAAACTGCATCTGCACCAGTGCCAAACACAGAGGAAACCAGTCTCACCACTCCCACTCACTGTCTGCTTTATGCACCGGAGAATTGCATTAGCTCTCAGTCATCAGCACAGCATGCACCCACACCCCCTCTTCTTATTGTCCACCAAGGCCTTCCCCTCTACATCTCCAGCAGCCTTCAGATGTGCTGGCCTCTCTGAAACCCCCTCCCATGCAGTAAGTCTGGCCCTATCTCTTAGTTTCTGGATGAAGATTCCTATATTTGGCTATGCTGACAAAAACAAACTACTTTCTTTAACCTTTCTTTAATTTACCAAGAGGGTCCACCCAGTATCAAGGTCCTCTTCACGGGTTACCACTCTCACAGTGTCTACACTTGCAAGCTGCCAAGGTTTTCTTTGCAAGCTACTCAGAAAGTTTATTAGGACAGGGCAAAGCTAAAGGACTGTCCTCCTAATGTAGTTACTGGCATGATTTTCAGAGAATAGTCAACTCAGGAAGGCATCAGCCACCACCTCCAACCTGCAAACTGGTGCTTCAGAGAAAGCATTTCTGGAGTGGGGCTCTTTGGACAGCCTTTGTCATGGGGAAGAACGGTCCTACCACTGGTGTAAGCTGTTAGTGACTAGGGGATTTTTTGCCTGTGCTTCCTAAAGTAATGAAATCTCTGTAAAGATTTGTGTGTTTAGCCAGCAAGCCCTCAAATGGCATCTGAGCTGTCCTGGGACAGGACTGTGAGATGTGGGATGTTTGGCAGGTTGCGCTATTGCCCGTGGAAAGGTTGCAGAAGTCAGGCATGAAGCAGGTTTCACATAGTGGGACCATGGAATTCCAAGGGGTATTTGAGGAGAAAGGGGAGGAGCAGGACATGCTGACATCTCATTTTATAGCAGTAGAAGCATTGCGAATTGGACACTTGCTCAATTCAGAGATGCACCAGGACTCTGCATTCCGTTGCTTAGCACATGCTGAAGGTTTCATTTCTCTTTGCAGCGCCTGATGAGGGTCTCTCATGGAAGTTTGATGGATTCATGCCACTTGTTAAGAGTTAACTGGAAGCATTGGTATTTCTTGACCATAAGTCAAACTATGATTGCAGTGGCCCTGTGGGGGAACAGTAGCAAGACAAGGAGATTGGAAAGCCAATCCATAGGTGTGCATCAGAGATTTCTCATGTAAGAAAGCCTCCTATGGCATCCTTCAGGATGTCTAGAGACTGAAAATGAGGAAGAGGTGTGCCCACCCCCCAAGCAAATCAGCTTTGAGTTGTCCAAAACTGTCCCTGCAGCTTCGGCTGATCAGGGACCAGCGGTGCAGCATGAGATGCCAGAGCTGCTGCGCACCTGTGGCTGGTAAAGGTTGGAAAGAGGTAGCAGCCTTCCTGGAAGCTGGGGTCTTGCAGGTAAAGAAACTTGTAGAAAAAAGAGCTTTTGGAGGGCTCTGCTGTCTTAGAACTGACATTGTCTACATGTCAATGGGAATGGAATTTAACTTCTCATGGATGGTAGGAAGAAAGACAGCCTCGCTGCTGTTAGTGGTTAGGACCCTGCAGTGAAGTTTCCCAACCGATCAGCAGGTTTTAAGTAAAAGAGTTTCTAGACGGAAAAGAGACGCAAAATAGGCTCTTAAAACAGCGTAGCATTCCAGTTTCCTGCCACCGGCTCTGGCCTGGCATGTGCAGGCTTCTGTCCTGTAGACTGCTCGGTGGCCCTGGCACAGGCATCGCCCCACACCAGCCAGGATCTAATGGCACAGGTCTCATTCAATTGTCCCAACTGAGACCTCACCCATGGGCTGGCCAGGAGCCCAGAATGGGAGCCTTTTCCATTTCCTTCATGGGGACTTTACCCACAGTGACGCGAGGAGCCCAGTTGCCAAGACCTGGGCACAGCCCATTTGACCCCAGTACAGCCTCTCCCCGATGCTGGCAGGTGACTGTGGGGCAGACGCTCTCTGCCTGCCACCTCCTGGGCAAATCCTTGGGAAGCCTGGTCGTCCTCTGCTTTGAAAAAAAGCCTTCACACACACAAATTGCATGAGAAACAGTTAATGGCTACAGAAGCACTGACTACAAGGGAGACCCAGAGTCTTCACTGTGGGCTGGTGGCATCACTGAAGAGTTCGTCCTGAGCTGTCAAAGACAGGATCTCGTTTGCTGACAAACACTTGGGATCTTGGCAAAGTCCCTGCTTTGGTGCCTGCCCTAAAGAACAGGGTCACATTGGAGATAGATAGCCTTGATACTGCTCCTGCTAGAAAGCTGTAGCAAGGCTGGTGAGTAGAGCATGTAGCAGGGTGCCTTGGTTGCATCTGCAAGAGGTTCAGGAAGTATAGGAAGGGAAACAAATTGGACTCATGCCCTGTTCTGATTCTTTGTGTATGAGAGGCTGGAAGTGTTTTGTTTTCTGCTGTTTCTTACTTAAAAAAAAAATATCAAACATCAAGTTGTGTTTTGGCAGAGGTCTCCTCGGAAGATCTAGAGAAGTGGAGTGGGAGGTTTTGCAGCTTCTAGTGAAAGGGGGAGAGGAGGAGGTGTTGAACTGCAAAGATTTTCTCTTCCAACTGTTGGTTAGGAGTGGAGTTAGAGAAATGTTAGCTAAATACAGACTGCTTAAAACATTTTGTAGGAAAAGCAATTCTACTCGAAATTCGTCAGCTTTTACTTGCACTGTCATAATACTATTAGTTCTCCAGTGAAGAAAAAACAAACAGGGTAGACAAGACCTGAACTGCAAATGTAAAAACAAGAAACAAAACAATTTTTGTACCATCCTCACACAACAAAGAAGTTGACTGAGTGCCCATTTCTCCTTAGCTTTGCACATTCTTTGCTACTTCTTTCTCTTACCCTAAGTGTAAGAGAAAGGAGCACATGGAACTTACACTTCACTTGATTGCAGTGCGAGATGCCTCATCCTCCTCGTACTCCCAGTGCACGGGACCGGGGGATTTCTGACCTTGACAGTGACAGGGGTCTGGGAGATATAAGCACACAGGCCAGGCAAAACTGGTTTCTCGGGTCTAGAAATGGAGATGAGGATTGGAGCCTCCAGATGGAGGACAAGGCTGACAACTCAGCCTGTCAGAAGATATTGCTCAGGTGGAGGAAAAAGCATGCTGATATCTGTTTATGAGCCTTGGATCAGTTAGTGGCCCTCTACTGACCGGTCCTAACAGAGCTGTCTTGGCCAAAAGTCAGGAGCTTGAGAAGCAAGCCTGGAGCAATAGACTTATTACAGATAGGTTTCCAGAATGTACCTACAGAGACGCCAGCTGGAAAATCAGCTGGAGTCATAGTGAGAGTGCAGTGATCTGCTCAGCAGGAGTGAGTGCAGGCAGCCAGGAGGAGGTCGCATCAAACTGAAGAACAAGAAAGTGATGAACCCCTGCGGCACCCCAGCTGGAGGAAGTGGGGACACTGCCCTGCCTCTGAGTGACACTGAGCTAAAAAAGACCAGCAATAGGTGCAAGACTCTTGACATGGATTATACTGCTAAAAATTGTCCAGCACTACCCCTAAACAAGAAGGGTGCACTGAAGAAAATAGAGACAAGTGCTATCATGTCATCAATGACTTTGTTACAGGAAGGTTGTAATAGCAAACCTTTCACGGGCAAGGTGACTGTGCAAGTACAGATAGATAAGGATGAAAAAACTAACACCGATGGGACATATGGCTCTGTTTCATACATTAGAAATAAAGACAGGAACTTTGCCAACAAATCACTGGCAACTTCTAAATTTTCTCCCCAAGAAAAATTAGAAGTGCAACATGTATTACCAGGTAAATTTTCTCTTAATTATAGAGTTTGTGTGAGCATACAAGGCAGATCTGGACAGTATTGCCAGGAACACAAATGCTTCTTCCCCCAACAAGTAATTTTATAACAAGCAAACAAATAAAACTTGTAAGACATACAAGAGAACTTGAACTTCAGCCCTCAAACAACTTACCTACATGGGATCCAGTTCTCAATAATGTGTGCCAGGCAAACACATGTGAATATTGCAGAGTTTTGTGATTTCCTGAGGGTAGGAGGCAAAAGGTAAAAACTATGTCAAAAGACATGAGGAGAAGTCCTCATGAAAATAAACAGGCTGCTCTGAATGTCCTCACTATTAATAGACAGGAGAATGAGACTGATGAAAAATATATTCCAGACTGATCCTGCAAAAGATCAGTGAGAGAAAAGAGCTAAACATTATTGGCAAGTTTGCCCGGGAGCATGAGGTGGGAAGCACAAAAGGGTATGTGAGATCCCTTCCAAACCTCAGACACCTACAGGTGAACCACTTGCAACTAGAGTGACTCAATCAAAACCGACATGGAAATATTGTCTCTAGCTATGAAGGACAAAGAAAATGTTAAGTAGATCTTTTTAGTATTCATTATGTTGGATAGATATTACTTGAAACAAAATTCACCTTTATCAGCAAAAGGCAGAATTTTATATTAATCACAAGCAAACATCACCTTAGAGGATTTCAAAGTGATGGCCAACAAAGTAAAGACTCACAGAGCAACACACCAGAACAAAATTCCTGCCATTTTCTTCCAGCAGCTCTTTGAAGAAAGCTTTGAAACAAAGCTCCACCTCCTCAGCTGAGCCTGGGAAAGGAATCTACCCCTAAGGATGGGAAAAAAAGATGTTCAAAATTTCCTCAGCAGATTTAAACTACTGTAATCATCAGGATGGAAACATGCTGTTGCCTGTTCCAAGGCCATTCTGTTTGCATAACAGTGCCAAGCAGAGCCCACAACACTGTCAAGAACAGGCTTCCAGTGCAACTTGGGCTTTGTCCTATTCTTGCATTGACCATATTTTCCACATCATTTAAACAAATGGAAGAATAGCGGCTATCATGTGTCCATATTATATTGGCTTTCAGAAAGTCTTTGACAGGGCAGATATTCTCCAACCAGAGCAGTGACACTGGGTCACACTGAAGGTCCATCTAGCCCTACGTGCTGGCTCCAACAGCACCCAAGAGATGTTTAGGGAAAGAACACAGCTATGGAGCATGCGTACAGTGATTTTTCCTTTTTTCTTTTTTTATGTGTACGTCCCTCATTCCCCACCCCAAACATCTCTGACTTAAGGTCTTATTGAGCCAGGAGATCATCATTGTATTTAATTGCCTTCAGTGGATTTTCATTTTCCTTGACTACCTATTCAATTCACAACATCCCCTGGCAATGCAATTCACAGCTGAACTGCGTGGTGTGGAAAAAACTAACCTCTTTTACATTTTGAGCCAACCTCCTGCTAATTACACTTGATGATCTTCAGTTCTTGTACTGACAGAGACAGAGTATGATCATCCCACATTCAACTGTTCCATTGCCTCTTATGATTTCATAGGCTTCTTCCCTATTTCTCTCTTTCAGGCTGAAGATTTGTGGTCTGCTAGAAATCTTTAGTAATCTAAATCTAGAGGAATCATGCAGACACCAAATGTGACCCTCATACATGAGTTAAGAAATGCTCAGTGCTACTACTGAGTAACAAAATCAAATGTGTCTCTTTCCCTGAGCTGGAACCAATATTCAGTTCTTTGAAGGAACTGGCCTTTTTCATGGCAACTACAGTTCCAGGTTTGGACACCATGGTCGGCGATCTGGGCTTATCTAACAACATTTATCTCCTGAGTGATAAACAGGAGGCAGCAGCATCCAGACAGCCTAGTTTGAATAAGCTAGCAGCAAACAAATCCTAAAATCAGAGGGAAAAAAGTCAGTCCGTCCTCATACCATCTCCTAGAAACAGGACCCTTGAGAATTTCTGATGCGTTTACTTACCCAGCCAGCAATTTTCCTAAATTTGGTGGCTTCATCCACAGTGGATAGTGCTTTTTTTTTGCAGGATCAGCAGTGGAATTCCAGCACCCTCAGCACCACGCTACAGCTCTTTAGCAATAGTGCACTAAGCATAGGTCTTAGAAGAGAGGGAAGTCCAGCCAACAGCAGTTAAATAGCTTTTATTGTGAATGCCTGCAGCAGATGTTCAGAATAAAATGGCCAGACATAATGAAAACTGCTGAGATCTTATAGGGCACAAGTCCACCCACAGCTACAGGAGAGAAGAATTGCCTTGGGTATGTCTTACAAAAGCTGGGCAACGGGGTCTCTAAACAAGCTCTGTTATAGGCGAACCCGAAATGAAAACCAGCCTCCTGTGATCTCTGAAATATAAAAACAACTACACCAGCGATCTTATGAGGGAATAGTTTGAGAAAATTAGAAGCATTTGTCCATTACGGGGCTGTCTGGCAGGGACAAGCTCTGCCTCCTGCACCTGGCACCTACACAATGACCAGAGGCTGGATTGGAGCACTCCAGGAATATCAGAACCAAACCGATCTCAAGTGCCGTGATCCCCACAGTATGAGCAGGGCCCTTATACACTTCCTGATCTTTCTGGCTTGCTAAAACCTCATTAATATAGCTTTTGGGCTTCGAGATGCCCCAAGCCTGTGTCCCATCTCATGACATTCAACATTTGTGATACTGTAGTAAAAAGGGTCTCAGCTGATCATGCAGCTGTCCAAAAAGCCTAATTCTATTTATTCAAAGGCCACATTCTTGCCATTGAATTGGTGCATTGATGTTACTTTGACTTGTGTCTCATGGTATAGCATTACCCTTGGGAAAGAAAAGGGAGCCAAGTTTTAAAACATTTTCTGTTGTAGGCTTATATAAGTTCACAAGATAACATTGCTAGACAACTTCATGTAATAGTTTACAGACTTGTAAGCTTTTTAATAGCAATCCAAAATTATTGTCTCCTAATATCGCCTGACTTTGGAGGAGCCTTGCCAGTTTCCATCAGCCAGGAAATCTGTTCCTTGGGCTCATTCACAGAACATTTTGAGCATCTCTGCAAAACATTGGCTTAAGCAAGAGAGGAAGAAGTTACTCTGAAATAAACTCAAAAGTAAGTGCATAGACAGCAGTAAGAAAAATTCCAGGATAATTTCATTTTCAAGGGAGGCACAGGCACCAAAATGTCCACATCATGACATTTCAGCATCCTCATGCCCCTACCACAAAGCAAAAGAGAAGGTCTTGTTTCTCTGCAAACGGTCCCAGGGCCGATTGAGGAAGTCAGTGCCACTGGTTTGCTGCAGTGGCCTGAACAGAACATAAATCAAAATGGCTCCAGCACAAAAAATAAATTGTTTTGTTGTTGTCTTTTTTTTTCCCGGAGGGATAAGACCTTCCTTTAAAATAAGCACATAGAGCACTTGATGTGGGGCTGCTTCCTAACAGCAGTACAGAGTCGGAAACCTACTGCAGTCACATCTCTGCTGTCGCTTTTACAGGTACTTGGTAGAGAGGGAAATAATTGCCTGAGACTCTAGAGCAAAAGCTGCTTGAAAGCAGACCTCAAAGCCCAGTTATGGAAGCTTGGGGCCTCCTTACACAATCTGACATGAAGGACCCATCAGACCCACATGAGAGGCAACAAAGGCACTCTTCACAGCAGCCATCTCTCCACACAAGCTCATCTACAGCAACCTCCCAGTTAGGGGCTGCAACTCAGTCTCCACCAGCTCCAAAGCACTTCAGTGCTTCAGGCACTGCAGTTCCAGAAGTGCCAACCCCAAGGGGTGCAAATGCCATAAGGTCTCAAAAAATCAGCAGATTAAACAATAAAAGCAGGCTGCCAGTGGTCTCGCCTCACAGCTTCGGGTTACCACAGGAAAGATGTTCCCCATGCCGGAGAAGGCCCTGATGGAGCACTGCAGCAGCACAACAACCTGTAGACCCAACCCCAGCTCAGGTTAGAGTCGTTTTCTCACCCCAACTACGCTCTCACACAGGAGTTTTTAGCAGCTTTGTGCACTCACACAAACCCACACTCAGCTTCAGTTCTCCTTTGCTCCAGCTTCCCCTGCCCCTCCGGAGGGTCAGAGGAGCATCCCCCACCGGGAACAGGCAGCACCACAGCTCACCTCACCCTAACACTATCCCTAAGCACAAATTCAAGGCCTCCCAGATGCCTCTTGGTTAGTTTGCTTCTGCAACACTGCACACAGCTGTGGAGAAAACAGCAGTCCCAGCACTGACCATATTTAAGGATTTCTGTTCGCTCACATGCTTCAGCTGGAAATCATCAGCTGATCAGCAATATTTACTTATCATTAACATCAATTTAAAAAATAACCCTAAGGAGCTCTCAGTGACACAAAACCCAAAAAAATTCTGAAGGGATTTCACCTGCTCTATATCACGTCTCACCTTCCAAAAATAATGTGGCTTTAATACCTCCTCTTCAGTGGGGCCCTTTGCTGCCCGCTGCCGGTTACACTGCGGTGTTTTACAGGTGCCCCATGCAAACAGAAGGATGATTCCTTGCTGGGACGAAATGAGGTGTGAAGTCCCTCAGCAGGGCTGTTTCACAGGTTACCTGCAGAGCAGGAGTCCCTGCCAGCACATCGCACCAGCAGCCCATCTCCATCCCAAGGTGTGACACCTCCCTCACCCCCTCCCTCGGCAGCGGCGGGGGCTTTGGGCACAGCCGGGTTGCCCATGACCACTTCCCTGCCCTGTGCGAGGGGAAAAAAATCACCGAACAGAGAATTGAGCGGCCTTTTGTTTGCCTCCCCCGTCATGGCTTTGAGTCACCATGCGGAGGGTGCGTGGTGCAGTGACACACCGAGCCCCGGCACCGGAGCCGGGAGCACGGATGAGTGCTCACAAGTGGCGGGAGGAGGCACCATGACGTACACGAGTCACGATTTTTTTTCCTCGCATTACTACGTGATCCTCACAAAAGAGGCATAAAGCACGCTCTCCGTCCCTCCTTTTCAAGCCCACGGTTTTCTCAAGGAGACCGAACTGTCCCCATCGGCCCAGGGCTGCCCCCCAACTTCTGCTCACCGCTTCCCACGCTGATGCTGCCGGACCCTCGCTCCCGCTCTGCGTGTGCGACAGCTCCTCGGCAGGGGGATGGTGGGGGACCATGAGACAGGAGCACCTCACAGACACCTCTGGTGAGGACTCAAGCCTGGAGGGTTTGAAACCCCTGCAAGGCTGCAAATGGAGCCTGATCACCCTTGCATTTACAGAGCTTGTCTGGAAACCCTGAAGCAACTCTCAGAAAACCCTGCTTGCCTCAAACTTTCTTTAGAGACTAGATAAAGCAAGAAAAAAAGTTTGTGCAGCAGCTGCTTTTGCCTTTTGGTAGCTTTTTTCTCCAGCAGAGACAGAAAAGATAAAGGGAGCTCTATAGGGAAGAGAATTGCACTGAAGAATATTTCTGAGTCACTGATCAGTGAAGGAAATAAAGGGCTTCAGAACTTCTTGCTCACTTAAAGGAAAAAAAAAATGGATCATTGATTTTATTGGGACTCCCCTAGGCAAAGCAGTTACCTAAAGTACAATATATTTTTATTGTACCACTGGGAACTGGATGCAAACATTTATAAATCTTCCTTTGAGGAGGTTATCACTCAGCCGTTCTAAATAGCTTTCTGTGATACGAAAATCCTTAAAACCAGACACCCCTCGCATTTAAAAGATGCCTGCGGGGAGGCAAGGGCCCACGTTTGGAAATGCACCGCATGCCCTCATGGATGAAGCCCCCCTCCCCAAGAGCAAGCTGTGGCTGAATTGCCCCCCAGCAGCCCCCAGTATGTGGACCAGGACGCACCGGAGCTGGCACAGCCCCGAAAGGGCCGAGCATCTGTGGGATCCCCCGGGGCAGCAACTCCCGGCCCCTGGTCCACTGGATGCTGGGGCGGGCAGAAACGCCGTGGCTCAAGGCTGCTGGAGCCGAGTGGGATTAGCTGCTGGACGCTACTAACAGGGACAGGGTTTGCTCATTTAAAGCTCGCTCGGGTGTCTCTGAATTCACCGCGCTCTCTCCGGAACTGCACGGCCAGCACACCATCACCAAGATGCAGCTGTGCTGAGGTAGCGGCAGCCTGAGGCTGCAGGAGAGGTAAAGAGTGCAGGAAGATATATCTTTAATTATAGCTGCTGCACAAACTCTGGCCCAGAAAGGGTTTGGCTACCCTACAACTTGTCTTTTTTGCAGTTGTGTTAATTTATCAAACAAGGATGGAGCCTGCAGAGGCTGTGGAGACCACAAAGGGCTGGTATGTTTTCTGTTCAGTAGTGCTTGGCTGCACGGAATTAAAATCAGTGTCGCTAAAGCAGTATAATTCACTTTTCAGGCCACACAGTAATTAAAAGGTGTCTTTTGAAATAGCTTTCTCCTGTACACTGAAGGAAACATTCTTTTTCTCTTCCAGTACAGGAATTAGGGGGAGAAATTGAAGTCTGCTTCAAAGTGAAGCCCAGCTTCAAAACAAGCATAAGAAAGTGGTTCTTCAGAGAGCGGGTGGCCATGTGGGACTCCTTGCTGCATGGTGTTTTGGATGCTAAAAATCTGCATGCATTCAAGAGGAAGCCGGAGGAGTTCCTGGAAAAGGAACCTACTGAGTGTTGCTACATGCTTGCCGCAGCCCAGGAAGACCCTGGGCTGAAAACGGTTGGAGGTTGGAGGAGTATCTTATGTATCTGTTTTCTTCTTATTTGTCTCTGTGCGACCGTTTATGATGACTTTCAGAGACAGGGTGGTGGGCTAGAGGGACCTATGGCCAGAGCCGTTGCCAGATTTGTTCTGTTTTGAAACAAACCACAGTGATCCAAATCATCTTTACACCAGTATGACAGTGTCTGTTCATCGGGACCGAAATAAACTACGTGGGACCCGTGTAAAGGAAGGGCTGAGGGATGCAGGAATCTAAAACAAGAAGTGAGAAGAGAAACCAGCTCCCAGGAGCAGCCATTCCACAGACAGCAAAGTTTTCTCTGGATGATCCCTCAGCCCTTTCCTTTCCTCCCTGGGCAGCGGTGGGGACAACAGCATCTTGCCAGCTCCTGGACCGATATGGTCACAGTCCCCTCACCAGCCCCACAAGGAGGGGACATCCGCAGGGACATAAAAATACAGATAGGAAAGGAGCAATTCCTCCTTGGGCTGCGAGCCCACCGTTCCCCCTCCTCACAGGCAGCCTTGTTTGTTTGCACAGTGCATTTTGTACTTGTTTCTCTTGGAGTACCAGCCCCGGGCGGAGGAGCAGAGGGGGTACAGATGCGTGGAGTCCAACCATACAGCTAATCCCCAGCCACAAACATGGTCAAAATAAAGTATCAGGCTGCTTTTTTTTTTTTTCCATCCATATTTTGAAAATGGTAACAAGAAGTAATTCCCATTTCTTCTGTCCCCTGTGTTGCCCCTGGTTCCTAAACACCGAGCTCTCCCTACCTGGGCACCCCAAGGTAGCAGTGCATGTACCCCATTTGGAGGCAGGAAAGGGAGCATCACTTGGCCAGCGTCGCTCTGAGGTGGTCTGTCCTGCTTGGGGAGGCTCAGCAGGAGCAGCAGGAGCTGCCTGGCCCACGCCGTTGGGCAGGGAAGGGCCCAGGAGTAGAGAGTAACTGGGGCTACTGGCCATGCTGGGCAGCAGCGCAGTGCTCCCAGGATGGGCAAGTTGGAGTCAGTTTGCCCAGTTCTCAGACCTTCTCCGTTCTAAAGACCTCTGAGAAAACCCAAAGAATAACATTAATTAAACGCAAACGAGTGCCTGGATGTGATCAAGTAACGCTGGCCTGAAGGGTGTAGCGGAGGAAGCCAGCAAATGTGTACTCGGGTGTCAGAGTAGCGCAGGTCTGTCCCCGCGCCACGGTGAGCCTCACCAAGGCCACCAAGCATGAGCGAAGCATGAAATCAATCCAGTCAGCAATAGGCAGTCAGTCACAAGAAAGCATCTTCCTGGGGGCTGTTGACATTATTATTCTAGATCAAGAAGCAAATCCTACGTGTTAGTTACTTAGTAGTTGAAGTTACCATGCCAACTCATATGCTACCTTTTTTTTTATTATTATTATTATTGTAAGAGTAGGCAGTGCTCCCTTGAGATTTCACAAAAGGGGAGGAAAAATGTCAAAGTGCCAAGAATATAATGGAATTTCTAGTCTCAACCCTCTTCCCCATAGATCTGTTTTTCAGCATACATCCCTCTCCTTCTCATGGCAGCAGCGAGGCTAAGCCAAGAGACTCTCTGAATGGTAATTTAGTGGCCAGCCCACGATATTGTGGTGCTACACTCCAGTAATCCGCAGCTCTCTGCCTCCGCTTCGCACAGTTTTCAGGGAACTAATGCAGGGAGCTGGTGCCAAATGATTGCACAGCCTTCCCCCAACCTCTCCTTGACTTCTCTGCACTTCTCTCTTTGTTCACTGCTTCTCTCCTATCTTCCCATCTGTCTTCTTTTCCTCTGCTGGAAAGATTTTTATTTCTGCCAGTTACTTTTTTTTTTTTTTCTGTGTTGTTTTTACTTGTTTTCCTTCACAAAACATGTTATATTCCTGTCTTCCCCCACTCGGGGCTGCCTCTTCTGTTCTCCATCACCTCTAAGGTCCCATTGCAGAGCATGAACCCCCCCCAGAGGAGCAGATGTGGGTGCCACCAACATGATGCTGGGAGGCAGGGAATTAGCTGTCCATACCAGTAACAATTTCAGATAGGCACCAGTTCAGCACGAACACAAGAAAGCCTTTGCCTGCGAGAGCTGTTGTGCCCAACCTTGCTGGAGGCAGAGCCCAAAGTCTGCCTAAATTTAGTGCACTTTGCTTTCTGCTTTGGGACTAAAAGTCACCCGGCTCCAAGAAGCACGGGTGCCGCAGCCTCTCCTGGGGGAAATCCAGTGATGGATTTTCCAGATGGATCCAGTACACATGAAAAGAGACGGGCTGTGGGGAAGAGACTGGGGGCAGGATGTGACCGCCAGCTTCCTACACCTCTTTGGGAACCTGCGTAGGGTTGGTTTGTGAAGGAACAACAAGACTCTTGAGAGTTTACGGTAAGAAAAAGGTGCATTGAGTTAAACGCAGCCACTGCTGGCACTGCCTCCTGGCACAGCCGGGAGTCCTTGGCACAGCGCTCAGCTGGATCAAGCGCGGGAGCCACTTGTGCCCATACACCGATGGCTGGTTGTGTCAACATTGCCGTTTGTTTGGAAGAGATGCGGCGGCGACGGGGGAAGGATGGCTGGCAGAGGCTGTGTGGCTGCAGGGACGAGGTCCCTGAGCTGCTCACCACGGCGGGGCGAGGGGGTCCAGGCACTCGCCATTCCTGCAGCAGACATGAGCAGGGGAACACCAGCCATCCCTTTCAGATCTTGGTTCAGATCTTACATCCCTTCATATGAAGACTCTTGAATCCAGGGTTTACCTTCACCACCTAAGAGCCAGCTCTACCTCCTAAGAAGGAAAAGCACAGATTACTTGCACTAGTTTCACACCCGGTTTTCTTGAAGACCTCCATGTGAACCAAAAAAATTTGGGCACAGACCTTTGTGCCGAGTAAAGTTTCTTTCAGAACTTGCCTTGCATCGCTTTACACTGCTTATCTGTTCGCAGCCCCAGTCAGTTAAGTTCAAGGGTGTGATATGGGCTGTGACTTGACAGTTGGCTGTGGCCAGCACCAAACAGGATACATTTATTTGTCCTGGTCAACATCCAAGCCCAAATCCTCCTTTTATCTTATTTAACGATCTTGGCTATTGACCATTGTATTCAAACACAGTCAAGTGCAGTGAAGACAGGCCATCCAGAGGTGCTTCTCGGTTTTTCACAGACAATGCAGCAGGTAAATATGAATAATTACTGCAGTTCTAATATTATGAAATGTATGCTGATGCTTGGCTTTTTGTGGTCAGGTTTTACACATCTGTTTGACTTTTCCTATAACCACTGGACCCCGCAACACGTGAAAGCCTGACTTAGTGATGCATAACGGGACTCCCAAAAGTGCCCAGTGGCCGCCAGGTCTGCTCCCACCGAGGCTGGTGGGCATCAGATAAATCCACACCCACTTCACACCACCTGCTCCACCCCCAGATATAGGAAATATTTTGTAAGTATCAAACTCAGACAGAGGCAGTCTTCAGACTTTGGAGGGGTTGCTCACAGGAATGAGGACTACCCCCGCGTACCAGCCCTGCTGAAGTGATGGAGAGACTGGAGGCTGCGATTTGAGAAATTACACCAGTGCAATTACTGGTTTGCACATAATGACCTGAATCATGGCTTGCGGGGGGTTTATTTCCATCTCGGCGCAGCGCCGTAGCATGGTGGGCTGTACAATGGGATGCAGTGTGTAGTAAATCTGAAACCGAACTGCACTTGCAGTGAATAACTCAGAGCCCGCAATCACAGCGTGAGCAGAGGGTGAATTGCATTTCAGAATATGATGTTGAAATAAAACAACAAAAACCCAGGGAAGTTTAATAGGGAAAATTGAAAAGTCTTGTTGGTTATATTCTTTCTGTCTGATAGAAGTCAATAATATATTAGAAAAATGCGTTTAATAGGTCAAAGAAGAGGAGACGACTGACATTCCTCTGCGATGTGGCACAAAGATAATCACCATGAGGCCAAATATTTTTCAACATCAGTTTAGCAGACGATGCCACAGAGAAAATTAAAATGCAGGAGACAAAATGTGTGATAGACACAGAAGCAATACAAATTTGGCTTCATTGTTTATCCTTTGATTTTTCAGCAGGCTGGGGAAGACATTTGTATTTGGATTTAAAATGTGATTTACTAGTCCCAGTGCTATTTTGCAATCATAGAGAGGGAGGATTTATACACCTTTCCCCCGCAATGTCATCTTCTCTCATCCCCTTTTTCTCCTTCCAAGAAAAGGTGTCTCAAATGCCTGATTAGAAAACAAAGAATGCGGAAAACTGGAGGAATGCCCTTGGAGTTTTGTTAATTCAAACACATCTATGCTGACTCTTCTGAGGAATTGCTAGAAATGGCCTAAAATCCAAATTCTTTCATAAGAGGGATGAAGCCTGACTCAGACCAGAGCTGCATGGTTCCAGCACCTATGGGCTCCTGCAAACACCTAACACTGTAGAAGGGTAAACCAAGGAATTTGGAGTGGGAATGTCATCTGTGTCCGTGCAGGTGCACATGGGGTATTTTCAGAGAGCAGTGACTTGCAACAAGGTGTTCCTCACCACCAGCATCTCTTCACAGGCTGGGGCTGAGTTCCCCAAATAGCTTCAGCTGGAGAAAACTAGTAGCATTTTAGGACTAGGTTTGGTGGAGTTGCCAGTGCAGTGTGGGGAGGTTTGGGACAGTAGTGTTGGGGTGCTCAGCCAGGCTGTGGAGCTCCAAAACCCCTGGTAGGGCTGAGCTCCCACCTGCCAGGCACTGCCCCAGGGGTAAGATGCCAGTATTCCATTCGGAGACTGCTCTGCATAATGCAGCAGCAACAGAGCAGTCCCTGGAGCAAGGCTGGGCAGTCACCTCTGGCTGGGCAACCCTGTGTGTATCTAGGTAAGGTTCTGGTTCACCAAGGTATGCTTGCATGACAGGGAACACTAAAGGGGACAGCAAGCATCACCTGCCATCTCCTGCCATCCACGTCTACCAACAGGTTGTTGAAGGCAAAATGGGGAGAGGGGCAGGAAAGATGAGGCAAGGTTTCATGTAAAACACTTAAAAAAACCCAAAAAAACTACTAAAAAAACCCCAGAACCTGAAGAAATTCAAATTTGTTTGACTCGTGAATGGATTTCTCTCCCCACAAGTTGCTTGTTGTGGCTGCTGGCCGGGGCAACCAGGCAAGAGGGATGCCCCATGGCATGGCACCAGCCTGCCATCGGTGCTGCGCTCCGTCCGGGATTGTCCAGCTGCAGGGTGTCCATCTGCGGGGCCATGGCAGATCTCTGCAGCGCTGCTTGGCACATGGGATGCGGGTTGGAAGCGGCCGAGTGCAGGGGAGGGAGCTGCTGCTTCCCTGCGGGGAGAAGGGAAAAAGTCTCCCTCTGTGAAGGGATGACGGTGACAGCCACCAGGAGCCGGGGCCTCATGTGGGGCTCCATAGAAACAGGCAGAAAACTCAGCTCGCTCCCATCTGCTGACTTCAAAATTGTTTTTTTTTTTATTTATTATTATTTCTTTCCTGAAGTGGCAGTGGGAAGGCCATCCGGCACCAGCAGCACTGAGAAGCGGCGAGGGTGCCAGGCTCCCAAGTGGGTGACCCTGTCCCTGGGGCTGATGTGGGTGCTGTGCCCATGACGAGGTGCTCAGCAGGGGCACAGGCACCGCTGAGAGTCGCGGGGCTGGCTGCAGGACACAGCTCCCAGGCGGAGGGAGAAACGCTCCCTGGAGAACCCAGCTCCACAGTGGCACAGCCAAAGAAGGCTGCTTTATCCACGGCACCGAGAGCTTCCTCCATCTTCCAGCTTCCCAGCTAATGCCAGGCTTTCCAGTCCATCCTCAGCTCTGCAGAGATGAGTTTGGCTCAGTCCTAGGAGGGATGTGAACAGGCGTTTTCTGCATACCAAGGCTACGCTGTGGCTTGTAGGGCATGCCGTGTCCTCAAAACTGTGTCAATAACGTTAGGTCAAATTAAACCACCTCTGTTGGTTTAAGAAGAAAGGTTGGCAAGGTTTGCCCAGCTAGGTGGTAGCACAGACTGACGCGGGTTGCCCAACCTCGGCCGCGCCGCGGCATGTTTGCTGCTGCACAAACCACCCAGACATCGCTCAGAGGAGGTTTCTGTGGGCTCGGGGATGGGGTCACAACTGTGCTGTCGTGACACTCGGCCCCGTCTTGGCAGTGAGGGGGACAAAGTGGTCCCAGCCGTAGGGTCTGGTCTAGCAGGACACAGGGAGCCTGGGGAACGTGACCCTCTGAGATCTCCACCCTGCCCTCTCCCGCCTCTGCAAACGCTGGATTTCATCCCCTTCCAGCACAGCAGAGAGAAAAGCCGGGTCTTAAGTCTGTTACCGTGATTTACTTACACTCCTGCAAGATTTGCTGGGCAGAGACAGACTGACTTTCAGACCCAGAAGTAGAAGATTTCTCACCAACGTGATTCAGAGAATAAAATAAAAATAATATTGTGCTTTAATTCTCAGTGCTAGAGCATTGCAGAAGGAAGGAAGCAGAGAGAAACCCTACAGGAGGGTGAAAAGTATATTGGAAGAGTTCATAGAGTTCATCCACAGCTGTCTATCTATGCAGGGACATGCAGACAGGTTAACATTACAGCACGCATTGGGATGACGTAGTGGCACGTGGAGGTAAGTAAATACAAACTAAATCTGAAGCCTTTGTTTCCCAAGTTGGAAGAAAGTTAGTTTTGTCTCCCCAGGTCCAATACTGGAGCAGATTTTTGATGCTGGAGCAGACAGAGGCAATTAAGCAGATATTTTACATTCTGGTTTTGGCTCTGTTGCCACAAGGCTTTTGCAAGAGTGCTTCGGGAGCCTGGGACACCCACGCACCCCAACGGCAGCTCTGCCCCCTCCAGCGGCACAAACCCCACGGCGGAGGGGAGCGCGCTGCCAGGCAGCCTCTCCTTGTTTCACCCCGGATAAATCACAGCTTCCCGCTAACACACACGCAGAGTCAGCCCCGGCGCTGCAGAATTACATCTGCTCCACTCGCCTCCTTTTTTGATTTTTTTTTTTTGTTTTTTCCCTGGGGAAATGTGATATATAGGCTTTCTTAAAGGGCCACACAGCAGATGCAAATATCACCCGCTGGGGTATGCACCTGATTTTGTGCCCCGAACCCCTGTGGTGTGCATCAGCAGGGGAAATCACTCCCGTTGCACGGCACCAGCTCCCTGTGCTGGGGTCAGCCCTGACTTGCTGGAGGACGGCAGGGGGATGTGGAGGCAGGGGACGGATGAGCGGTTTGCGGAGCGTTTGCTGATGGAGTGATGCCAGGGGAACCAGGCTGCTGCTGCCCAGAGGGAGGAGACGCGTGGGAGCCTGTGGGCTAAGGGTGGCCATGGAGGGTGGCTGGGGAATGCCAGGCGAGCAGCTGGGCTCCCCTCGATCAGCCAGTCCCTGTTTTGCAGCGGGATGGCCCATGGCTCCAAAAAGCCAGCTCCCACTGCAATTCCCCAGGAGTGGATGTCGCCTGTGCCCCTGCAATCGGGGCTCGGTGGGGCCGCCGTGGCTCCGGTAGGTGCGAGTGCTGCCTTAATGCTGCGTTTCCACTCATTTCTGCAAGAGACGCAGGAGGAGGGGCAAAATCTGCCAGCGCGTGTGAGCGATGCATTGTGTCCCTGTCACCACTTTAAATCAAATTAAACTCTACAAAAAAGAAAACGGCAGTTTTACAGCAGCACCTGTTCTGCTGCTGCAGTTAGGGCTCTGTTACAGCCGCGCACATTGCGAGGTTTCAAAACACGGCTGTATAAATCCCCTCGGACTGAAAAAGAAAAAAAAAATTGCCCGTCAACCGGTTTGTTCGGAAAGGGCCGCGGACAAACAGGACTGACAGATGGCTCTCGGGGCTGAGCGCTTCGGGGATACTCAAATTATACACCCAAGTTGCTCGAGTGCAGGGGTGACGTTCAGCCGGGGCGTGAGCGGATGCCGTCCCCACTGACCTCCTGGGCAGCTGCCTGCCCTCCCGCTGCTCCGGGGGGTTCTGACACCATCTTCTACTGGTCCCCAGCCTTCCATAGGGATTACGCATTTAATAAAATAAAGGCCAGACTCCTAGGACTGGTTTACAATAGCGTCATTAAGCAGACTCCATTCAGCCAGGGGAGGTACCTGGTGTTTTGCAGCAGCAGCAGCGAGGGTTTGCAAACGCTCTAATAACTGGTTAGGAGCTACTGCCTTCAGCGGCGTAATAACCAGCTACGGCCGAACCTGTTCGCTCTGAACAAAGCGGCATCACTATTTCTGCACCAGCTGGATGCAGACACACCAGAAAGGTCCGACCACCCCACCATCGCCGTGCAGAAATGATGCACGTCTCCCTGCAAGTGACGAGAAAGATCGTGAGGGTCAGAGTGATGGATTGCACATGAAATAGTTTGGGGCAAATCAACCAAAGAGAGTAGCACTCGCCCTGAGCGTGGCTTGGTTATAAAACCTTTGGCTGCCTCGCATGGATGAGGCCCCTCTGCCATCGCTGACCACCCGCCCCCATGGCAGCAGCTCGTTAAGTGAATTATCTCCACACCGATGAGCCCCTGAAGGCATTCATTGGCACAATAGATTAGAACAGTTTCCGCAGATTTATGGATTTAGGGTTTATGGAGTCATTGATATGTGAATTAAGCACTGACTGACTGAGAGTAACTCTTCAAAAGGAGTCATTATAATCTCTATAGAAATATAATGATTCCAGTGACAACGTCTTCAATGAAACTTCAAAAAACACTTATTTAAAAAAAAAAAAAGGTACAGAAATATATATTTAAATAAAGTGCTAGTTCTCAGTTTTTCCCAGCCACCGAAGGTAAGGAAAATTCAGCTTTCCAGAGGTCCAGCCCTGAGGATGGACGTTCAGGTTTCAGCTGGGGACATGTTCAGAAAAAGCCGCTTCCCCTTTCCCTGGTGTGGAATTGCTCGCTCTGGTGTGGGAAATGCAGAAGTGTGATACCTGCACCCTTCGGCACTGTGAGAAAGTTAGCGCTACGCAGATAAGCACCAGCCTGCACCTTTCTCCCCTCCATCAAACGAAGCCTGGGACTGAGCTGGAAAAAGTTCAGCCAGCAAGAAGAAGAGGCCAAAGAGGTTTCTCACAAAGCTTCGCTGTTTTTTCTCGAAAACAAATTTTGGTGCAGTAGAGCAAACCCCTGCAATGGAGAAGGACAAGCTCCTGCCGACCTCCCCGGCATCCGCAGCAGGGGCAGCGCTGAGCTCCCAGCTCGGTCCTTGGCCTCAATGACACATTTTCAACAGCAGACATCCAGCTGCGGTTACATGCACAGCAGGCAGGTGCCCTTGCTCCAGAAGTGGTTTGCTCTTAGCCACCTAATTTAAATGACAGAGTAGTCTAACTTTGCATGAATCGCTCAGTGGGGCTTAATCCCCCCTCACAGGCTGGTGGCCACAGCAATCAGCCCTTGGCCACCGCCAAGGGGAAACTGTCCCTGCTAAGTGCGATGCCCCATCTCCAGGTGATGGGGCTGGTTATCCCCCCTGCGCTGATGGACCTCGGGCTCCATCCCACCGAAGCCCGTGGAGTTGCACCACAGTGAAAAGCTGTAGTGTCAGGCTGGTGTTTTGGCCAAACTTAGGGCGCATTAAGAGTGGAAGCACAATCATGTAGGTAATCCGTGGTCGCTGTCGTGCACAAAGTGCTTCTGCTCTTCCGAGTCTGGTTTGGCAGCTCCTGTGATGAATAGGATGAGGGTACCCTGCTTCGTAGGATAGCAGTTTCTTTCTGAAGGCAATGAGCTGTGACATTTCAATCTCCGGGCTGCTCCAAGGGCTGGGGTGATGGACTCCACCCTGACCTTGCTGATGTTCATTGCAAACTAATGGGCTACTGCGTGCACAACCTGGACAGCTAGGTTTTTTGTGTGTGAAGAGCAATTACCATCCATCTACTCATCGGCTCACCAGTAATGAAAAACAAGCAGAAGGAAACGGCTCAGCAGACGGCACAGACGGCACCACAGTGTGTCCCCAGTGCACCAGCTGAGCATCCCTGGGAGGAGAGCTGCTGCCGGTGGCGGGGGGGAGAGCACAGGCACTGCACCTCGGCCCCGGCTGCACCGTACATCTTGTGGAGATGTTTCGGAGAGTGGTGAGCACAGGATTTGTAGCTCAAAAGGCCAGAACCAGGAGAACAGGGAAGCCTCTCTCCAGGCCATGCCATCCCCATTGGCCTTGTGCGAGGTCTGGCATGCTTCGGCATAGCTCCTGGCATAGCACACAGGGTTGTGGCTTGCTGAAAGTGTTAAACATTGTCATTATACCGAAAAAGAATAAAATGAGTGTGAGAGATCCTGCTCACACAGGCCTATTTCAGACCTTTCGTGGGAGGAAGGGAGGGAAAACTTTGATGCTTGTCCTTCAAAAGCACCTAAGATGGGCTTCCGTAGCAGCAGCAGCTCTCATGGAAAATCCTCCTGGCCCACCTTTCTGCAATGAAATGAGCATTCGTGTGTTTGTTTCCCAGTGTAATATTTAGTAATCCCAGTGGTCTCCTTCCATGGCTGCTCAGAAACAGCGTTGGACCCCATCACACACCCATTCCTGGGTCTGGAGCACCCTCCTCTCCAGGCAACACTCTTGCGCTTTGCAGAAATGCATCCTCCAAATGATTCCAACTCAAGCCCGGGGGCCAGCATCCCCTCTGCAAAAGCCAGTCTCCAAATCACAAAGTGCTGCTTCCCTGTAAAGGGACTTCTCAGCTTAAGGCTCAACCCTCTCTCACCTTCCCCTACATGCTAAAAACAGGAAGAAAAATATTGCGGTATAAGCAATAGATCTCATTTCACAGCAAAACGTTGCTGTGAAAACTCCCCCCCCCAGGAGGCAATAGCTGCATAGGCACAAGCAGCCCTTGAGCGTGCCTTTGCCTCATCCATCACCAGCGATGCTGTTAAAAATACCAGGCCGGTTCCTCCCCTGGAATAAATCACTGCAGCTCCTGGGCTTCCTCCGCCCACACAGGCTGAGATTTCGGCCCTGCCACAGAGTGAGTGAAACCCGCAAAAAGGGAGCAGGTCACAGCACACCCTGCCGAGGCCGTGCCGATTGGGCTTCGGAGGCGGGGAGCGGGGATCCGGCACATCTTTCTGCAAGTGCATCGGAGGAATATTCCCCTGCAGCCTCAGCAATGTGCTTTTCTCCTGGCATTTGGAGCTGATGAAAACCTCGGGGCTGTAGAGAGGATTGCAGGACTCCCCCCATGCCACTCTCCCTACTCCTCACCCCCACCAAGGAGCACTGTGCCTCTGGAGCCTTTCACCATGCTCCACATGTATTAGATGCAAGAAAAAAAATAAGCAAGAAGACAATAAATATGAGTAATAAGCACAAGGAAGGGAAGAGGGAGCAACTAAACCCCAAACCAAATATTCAGAAGGGTCAGGAGGCAAAGCAGCAGTGTGAAAGCCTCACAGAGGTTAGTGGGTGGAGGGCATTAGGGAGCTGTTGGCCAGCAAAACCCCTGCTGTGCATGTCCTTCACACCATGGCCAAGGAAATCAGAAACCCCTTGAAATATTCTTATAGAAAGAGAGCAAGTAACACATTACCCTCCCAAGGAGGGTAAACTGAATACCTGCATTTCACGGGTGGCGAAACTGAGGCAGAGGACACAGCAACGTGGTCCAGAGGTTGTCCTGCTTTAACTGTGCCTGTTAAACCCAGATTAAGCCAAAGCAAGGACAGGACAAGCAAACGCAGGTCCCAGCAGGTGTCTGTGAGCTGCACAAATACCTGCTGGGAAGAGACCCCCAAGCCCCAGCATAAGGGAAGCTTGAAGCAGTCACTTGCCATGAGATCCCTGACCACAGTTCTGAGGCCCCTTTCCCTTACTTGTGATTTCTCAATCCATTTTTGCCTCCTTTTCTGTTTTCTTCTCCCTGGTTGAGTTGTCCTGGTGGGAAGGCCCAAGCTTAGCCTGGTCCACCAGCCTGCTGCTGGCTCAGGCTGAGAGCGTCCATATACAAACCCCCAGACGGTAAGTAATCTGTTCTCACAACTGTGCCTGGAGACGCAAAAGGCAATTAAGCTGGTTCTGCTGAGTGGAAGGTAGTTTCACAATGCTTCCTCCAGATGGCCAGATCTTTTCAGGAACATGTGTTCCTGTTGACGGCAGGGCTGAACAACTGTACGGAGCACCGCCTGCCGGCTGGGGTACGAACGCTGGTGCAGCTGGGATGCTGCGTGGCTGTCGCTGCATCAGTGGGTGGATTAGCAAAGGCTGAGCAGCGGACAACCCAAAGTATTGCTGGGGAAACACAGTTGGAGGCCACCTACTGCAAGGATTGGCTTTTCTCCCCAGTTCACTCATCCACCTCAAATTAAGAGCATGGTTGTGAGTTTAGCACCCATGGGCTGTGCCTTCCTGGTGCCTGTGAGGGATGGAGGAGCATCATGGGCTTGCAATGCCTGGCAGGGCTGGCGTGAGTGCCCCATGGCTCGCTGGGGACAGGATGGTGTCCATGTGATGCCCATGGCACTAAAGACCATCAGCTTTTTAGTGCAAAGTTCTATGAACACTCACCAGCTCCACCATGGGACTGCTGAGAAAACATACACCAGATACTACAGGGCTGTTAATGGTGGCGTGTGAAGGAGCAGGACTTCTTGAAGACTTTTCTCTCCAGGCGCTACAGAGAGTAGGAAGCGATAGAGCTATTATAGCATCACCCAGCTTCACCATTTCATTGAACTTCACCACAATCAGTGGTTTGGTTTTTTTCCCTTTGAAGCCCCCTCCTGGACTAAGCAGACCTTAGGTTTCTTTTTTAAAGAATATTAATCCTCACAGTTAGCTTGAGGGTTACAACCGTCTAGCAAAATTGAAGGAAAATGGTGAAAAAAGGCACACCACAGTAAATTTTCAAACTCTTATGACCTTCTGGGGCCCAGACTCCTGGAATCAGCATTGCCCTGATGGCATTTCCAGGAGCAGGTGTGCTCCTTGAGGGCTGGTGCTGGGGGGGACCACTGGAAAGAGCTATTGGGAAAGAGACAACCTAAACTGTGGGGTGCAGATGTCCCCCAGGGTTGTGTCTAT
Source organism: Dromas ardeola (assembly GCA_013398915.1). Classification (NCBI taxonomy): domain Eukaryota; kingdom Metazoa; phylum Chordata; class Aves; order Charadriiformes; family Dromadidae; genus Dromas; species Dromas ardeola. Next base: position 265,717 of record VYZM01001246.1, on the reverse strand, counting down.
CAGCATGGCAAGTCTGTCTGTACAAACCGACAGCCTGTAAATGCCTGGGGGGGGAAGACAATTACTGACCTGGATGGAAGGAGGTTTAGTTGGACTTTGTGTGCGAAGGGGCTTTCCACACCTCAGCGTGTGCCTGAGCAAATAGCTCCCTCCCTTTGTCACCCTGCCAGAGTGGCAGAAACATTACCTGTCGCGGTTTCCCCCAGCATGGCAGGGTGGTCTCTGGCTTAAATGTGGCTTTGAAGAGCCCGAGGACAAAAAGCTGAGCTCTGGGCCACCTGGCTGGGGGAGGTATCAGGCAGGACTCCCCCTGCGCTATGGGGCCGCCCCAAACGATGCTCTGCCCAGTCCCGTCTCGCCATCAGGGCACCTTCCCACCAATCTGCACTGCCGCTTTTCCTTTTTTAGTTGATCACAATTTTTCCCACCCCACGCGCTTTCCATCGGCTGGACACACAGTATCTCCCAGCCTTAGGGCAGTTGTGAACCACTTTGTTCTCTGCATGGCACAAGGTCCAAATGTCACAGGACTTTATGTTATTGCATCAATCCCTCAATAAATCGTCTGATCTCCCCTATCACACGGGCAAGTCACGAGCTGGCAGGCTCCTAAAGCAAAGAAGTGCATGTTGCCCACGGCACAGTGGCACCTCCTGATTTACCCCTCTTGCTTCACACCGGGGTCTCGTCTACCTGGGACTGCTCTGTGTGCCCAGATGGACAGCCTGGCTTGCCTCTGTCTGGGCACCGCAGGGTCCCCAGGCTTAAATCACTTGCACCATTCAGTGACAAGCCAATTGACTGTGTTTAATGTCATTTAAACCTTCCAGACCCCTTTTTTGCTCCTTTGTTTTGAGTTCCTTCTGAGGTGCCCAAATGCTCTGGGAATGGAAGGATCCAGGGCCAGCGTCCCCATGGAAATTAGTGCCCTTGGGACAAAGTGAGGAGTGAGGAGGTAAATATATAAATGTATAACCACGGAACATGTCCCTCCCCATCCCTCACCCACGCCTGGCAATCATTACTAGGACCAAGCCATGTGTGACCTCCAGAAACAGGGCAGAAGAGGGTGAAATGCAGCCGTTCCCAGTCAGCAGCTCTGGGGCTGCTTTTGAACCCCCACACCTAGACACTGTGGGGCTTCACGCCACCAGGGCAGGACCAGGTGCCAAAATCCTTCTCCCACCAGCTGTCTTGGGCCAGCTCAGCCCAGCAGCTCACCCCAGTCAAGCCCCTGGTCTCACTTCCATCTCCAACTGTAGGGTAAATCATTAAACTTGACGCTTGGAGTTCGTTCAGCATTTCTCCCCACCTCTTCCCTTCTTTTAATCCCCAGATATAATGAAAGTGAAAGGGTGCTGGAGTCTCTCCTGGGGAGCAAACAGAAGAAGGTTCTGAAGGTCGTGGGCAAGTAGGGACAGGCCTTTTTTCCCACTTCCAACAGCTGTTTTGCAGAGGGCAAAGGAGGATGGAGAGCAGCGCCATGCCCGGAGAGAGCCCCTGGTCCAGCGCAGGCGTGCGGGATGGTGCTCCAGACAGCTGAGGTGGGCGAGATCACCTGGACCTCTGCCCTGCAGATCTGCCCACCCACCACCGCATCTCACTGGAATTTCCTGCGGCACGGAGCGGCTCTCCGTTTCTGTGGATCACGCCTGCATTATCCCAGCTCGCTGCGGAGAGGACCGGTTCAGTTGCTACCAGGGTGTGTATCCCTTCTCTTTCCTTGCCCATGGGTTCACCCCTTTGATCGGTGCTGCTGCTTTGCTCCAGCCACAGAGCCCCCGTGCAGGGTTTGAGCTAGAGGCTCAGCTCCCTTCCTATTGAAATCCCTGGGAAATTAGGTACCCTCCTCTCCCTCCCACCCTCTGTATGGGCTGTGATGTGGTGAGGTCCCGAGCAAGGCAATGAATGATTAAATATTCCCCTGAGAGGGTGCGACGCAGGGGCTGAGCCCCATGGTGCCAGCAGCTCAGCAAACCCCCGGGAAAATGCAGTCCCTGCAGCTTATAGCCTATGAAATAACCATGCACGAGGGAGCGAAACCCTGGCCAAACTCGGATCGAGGAAAGATGAGATCTATTTTCAGAGCCCCAACATGTCTGTTCACTGCAATCATATTTCAATCTCTGGCTCCTGTGAGCTGGACAGACCTGAGACAGGCAGTTCCTGGGTGACCTCAAGCAGTTGCTGTTTCTAATGATTTAAACTGATGGCTGAGCTGCCTTGAGCCTGCTGTGGGGGAACGTGGCATTTCCCATCCTCGGAGCTCTGCAATGTACAACGTCCCCGTGAGCGGGCCGTGTTAGACGGTGACCTGGTGAGAGTCCTTTGCAAGGGAGGGAAGACAAAACCCCTCTTCCCCCTTCCCAAGCACCCGGGCCAGCCCTCAGGTCCATCTGCAGGAGGGCAGGAGCTGAGCAAGCTCAGGGGCTGTGCCTACAGCCCGGGAGCACTGTCAGGAGCACTTCTGTTGAAATCTGAAATCTCCTGCAGCATCCCCTGCGGCTCACGCAGGGGCTTTGCTTGGCCCTCGAGATACCCATTCTCAGCATGCCAGGACGCAGGGCGCTGAGGCAGGATGAGTGATGAGAACCTTTACCACATCGTACAGCCTCCCGCGCGGTAACCATGACGATTCGGAGTGTGGAGACTGCTGTGGGCTTGATGGAAGGGGCTAGAGCAGAGCTCAGCCACCCGCTGGGGACCGTTCACCCCTGGGCCACCTTCCGGCAGCGGCAGGTCAGGGCTCAAGCAGGGCAGAAACAGCAGCACGACCCAAAGTTGCCGTATCCACATTAGAAAGCGGCAACACCTCAGTGAGGGTTATCATGCCTGCTCGGCTGGAAATCCACCAAGAAGAATGGAAAGTAAAAACATACCTTGTTACCAAACAAAATGGTATGTTTACACATAGTGATTCCTTGGCACTGGAGAAATAGGTGTCACTTGCCTGATTTATGGAGTTAAGTAGAGCTTTCCAAAGGTAAAAGCAGGGCAGCACCTTTTGTCTGTAGGTAGAGAGATTGTTTCAGTTGCTACAGACTAGAACAGCTTGCTCTGTCCTTGTATTAGGCACAGGAAAGGGATGGGCCAGATCTTCAGTCCAGGACTGATTTTGTTACCTTGTTATGAACGTCTCAATTTAATTCTGCTGTTTTTACGCATTTCAGTGGTTACCGTCAACCTGTTTGGAAAACCCCTTGCAAGATGAATAGAAATACGGAATTAGCCCCAGGGAGCGTGACCGAAGAACCAGCCTCTCCGACAAACAGTGCAGGGAAGGAAAAGATGGAGGTTGCTTCTGAACTGGGCGGCCCAACTCTGCACAGCACGGACAGCGGGTTCTTTGAAAGAGGTATTAGAACAATGTTAAGCATCCGGAAATCAAAACGAAGTCCAAACAAAGAGAAAGGAAAGGAAGGTACTGGTACTTGGAAAGGAAAACGACTTTCTTTGCGATTCTCCAAGAGCTACGAGGAGAACAAACCCACGATCTGTAATGGCGTGGAGGAGATTGGTGAGAAGCTAGAAGCAGACCCCATTCAAGGAAAGCCTCTGTCAGGTAAGAAGCAAAACCACCAGTGTGATTTGCTTGGCAGGATATATGTAACCTTCAACTAATTTACACTTTGCAAGTCTCTGGCCCAACAGAGATGCTAAAGAACCAAGCATCCCATTACAGGGCAGAGATAACTGTCACCCCTTGCACAGACTTGTTGGGGTGTTACCTGGCCCAGCCTGGACAGGTCACCCACCACTGAACAGGCTGTTCTGTGGCCTCCACTATGTTAGTTTAACCATATCTGCAACCTGCCTACAATCAACACATCAAGGTGTTGGCTCACATATCAGCAGACATATTGCGCATCATACATATCAGTCACCAATCTGCTGATCACAGTTTGGGAACTGCTGCCCTGACAGAATCCAGAAGTGCAATATGGGCTATTCCTACGCTATTGCCTGCATTGCACTTTTGGACAATTTCTGCTTTTTAGCTCTCAGAGTTATGGTCCCCAGATTGTATTCTTTAGGTTGCTGCAAGGCCTTGAAGGGGAAAAAGGATGGTTTGGATGTGATCTGCTTCAGCACCTCCACCTTGGTTCCTAATCTTAGTGACTGCCTTGCAAAGGGACCTCTGCAGATACTTTCACTCTCTTATGCTGACTTTCCATCTATTCTTCTCTCAACAGCATTGCTGCAAGTATTTGTTTGGTTTGCTTTCTCCAGGTTTGTTACTCTCATGCATTTTGTCAGCATTATATAGAAAGGTCTTAGTCAAATTAAAATAACTACCTTCAACATAACTCTCATCTTTCACCAAGTGTGGGCAGACTGCAATGACTTTGATCTTAGTTTGAGCACCATTCTTCTCCACCTTCTCAAGGCAGAGGTACTACAATGCATCTACCAGGAGACAGACTGAGGTGGGTCAACATGGCTTGACCTTCCCTCAGCTTAAATTTCTAGACAGAAATTCTTGGTCTACTGTATAGGATGTCATGGGGATGAGGTAGAAGGGCTGACGTTGTCTCACTGCTACAACGTGCTCTACCGTGCCATGAGGTTACTTACTGCTTTGCACTGATACATCGTGAGGTTGGTAAGCTGGATCTGAGCCCATCTCATAAACTTTGCTAGTCTGGTCTCAAAGGGTCATAGATGAGGAAATGTTACCATAAGCCCTTTTCATCTCCTGCAATAAACAAGCTGAGGGATTGCATTAATAAGGCCCATCCTGTGCCCAATAACTCGTGATTGGCCTAGGCTAGAGCAGCTCTGTCAGAAACACATCCCATCCTGAGATAAATATGGCAAGCAATGGAGACTCCACCATGTGCACCATTAAGCTGCACAATGGTTAATTGCCTTTCAATTGTCTTCCTTCAACTACCAGCTGGCTGATCTTGTATTGCTAAATTAAAGATCCATTTAGCACCCAATATCACCTCCCTGAGTAATTATCCTAGATGGTGATTAAATGGTGTTTTCTCACTTTGATAAACAGAACAGAATGTACTCCTTTAGTCTCTCACTGCAAGCACTTGTGCAAACACAGGTTTTATATTAATTTTCTAGAAGAGACTAAGTTAATTGGCACAATCTCCCTCCCCTCTGAGTGCAGAAGAAACTGTAGCTCCATATAGGAACTCAAAGGTCCATGCATTGTATGCTGCATTAATAGTTGGGTTATTTGGTATATTTCTGTCTTCATATAGATACTCTTACGCTGCACAGATTATTTGGCGCATATGGTATAAAATCTGTGTGCAGACAAGCCCAAGGGCACAAATCATGGGCTATGAACCAGTCCTTCATATCTTCTTTGACTGCTTTCCAATTTTTCTGTATCTTTTTATATGTGTATGTCCCAGAAGCAGTGGCCACACATGCCGAAATAATACCCTTTCCCTTCTCCTCTTTAATATTGTCTTATGCCCAGTATCACAGTGGGATCTCCTGTTCAGAGCATCTGTTATAATGCTGGAGATGGTGAGAGCTTCCCAGGGCCCCTTAAAAGCTAACAGTGCTCTTGGATCTCCTCAACACATGGCAAATACTTCTTATATTACTGGCAAATAGGCAGTAGTTCTTGCACCACAAGGCTTTGAAAAAGAAATGGGAAACTCAGTAGACCTCAGCTACTTTGGGGGTAACAGTATTTAGTGACTTTCCCCCAGCCTCAGCCAACACCAGCCAGTACTGGTAGTGGGTGCCAAAAGCACAGGAGGTGGGGAAAACCCAGGGAGACCTGAGCATCAGGAGAAAGCACCCACAGGTTTGGATCCCCCTCCAATGCACACACATCCCCAAACCATCCAGGGACAGCAGTGCTCACTGCCTGGGAAACAAATGTCACAGGTGAGATGCTTGGCATCTGACTGTAGGTTTATATACAGGTGGTGAACAGCCTGTAACCCGACCCTGAACCACCCGACGTGGGTGAACTTCACATACCTGTCATACTTTGGTATTTCTCCATTTCCTCCTGCTGAGATCCCGGGACTGCCATCCCAGAGACTCTCCTCAGTCCCCAGCAAAAGGGTTATTGCAGACTGCAATAACTGCAGAGTGAGAAGCTGCGGCTTCTGGTCCTCCAGAAGTCCCGCTTTTTGGTTGAGAGGAGGCTGAGGACCACAAGCATTCACAGAATGTCTCCTAAATGTCTAGAACAGGTAAGAAGCATCTTTCAGGGGCCATTTGCTGTGGTAGGCACAGGCTGGAAAGGATGGCCATCCATGTATGAGCCAGTATTTGGCCTGCATCTCAAGGAGTCCTCGTAACGCAAATCACCAGTGACAACCTCTGCCGTTTGTGTTAGCATTTAGCTCAGTCTTCAGAAATGGAGGAGCCAGTTTAGCCATGACATTAGTTGGGAAAGTGTCTTAGGAAAACTTGATAATGCAGAAAATCAGGACAGGTTTGCCCAGTGTTACATCTGAACAGGGAATGTTCCCAAAAATGTATTAGAGGCATCCCCAAGTCAGTATCCCGCTCCCCCTGTGCCTTGGTATCGCTGGAGGACACGCTGGTGAGTAGACTGGGGGCAGACATGACCTGCTAGTGAGATGTCTGACCCGGGAGCTCAGAGGGCCCAAGGGGGTCTGTCCCCTTGTGCTCCCTCCCACCCCTCCAGATGGACCCCTGGACACCAGAATCAGAGAATCTGAATCAGAGAATGGTTTGTGTTGGAAGGCACCTTAAAGATCATCTAGTTCCAACCCCCCTGCCGTGGGCAGGGACACCTCCCACTAGACCAGGTTGCTCAAAGCCCCATCCAGCCTGGCCTTGAACACCTCCAGGGATGGGGCATCCACAACTTCTCTGGGCAACCTGTTCCAGTGCCTCACCACCCTCAGAGTAAAGAATTTCTTCCTAATATTTAATCTAAATCTCCCCTCTTTCAGTTTAAAACCGTTACCCCTTGTCCTTTCACTACACTCCCTGACAAAGAATCCCTCCCCATCGTTCCTGTAGGCCCCCTTTAGGTACTGGAAGGCTGCTGTAAGGTCTCCCCAGAGCCTTCTCTTCTCCAGGCTGAACAACCCTCCCCGGCCTTCTTGGGCAATGCGCTGGAATGCCCTTTCAGCCAGAGATGCTGTGGCCAACGCAGCAGCAGAGCTCTGCTGAGCACATTGGGAAACAAGGGCATCCCTGCCAAAGGAAATCCTGCTGGGAGAATATATCACAAACTCTTCCTGCTGCCAGTCCCACTCCAGCTCCACGCTAACAGAGGGGCAGAACCAGGAATGGTTTTGTGCAGCCGGAGACCCCACTTCCCCTCTGTGCAGCCTCCTCAGATGTTGCTTGAAGTTTTCCTGCAGGGCTATAATCAGTTTTTTGGATATTTCCTACCTCTGAAACCAGCAGTTGAGAGATGTGGCTCAAATTGCAGTGACTGTGTTTCCACTGCTTTCCTCTCCTGTGTCAAACAGGAGCTGAAGTGCTCGGGGCGGTTCAGTCTCAGGGACGCTGCTGGGACCTGGCCCTGTAAGCCTCCCTGTGGGGCATCTTGTCCTGTTACCAACCTGTCAATCACCTAACGCCTGCTTTGTCCCCCCTTCTTTCTGCAGTAATGGAAATCAATGAACTTATTCAGAAAAAGCAACTTCTGGAAGCATTTGCAAGCATCAAGTACTTGGAAGATGAGACTATTGCTGAACGGGATGCTGAGAAATACAAAGATAACCCCCAGGAGTTTGTGAGGAAATCCAAGGATGTGGATTTGCTTTATAACTCCATCACAAACGCGATCCAGTCCATTGTGGTGGGAACACTGGAGCATCCCACTGTAGAGGATACTATGCTGACCTCCCTGGTGACTTTAATTGCCCGTGAAGAAGCAGCTCATCCTAACACAGGCAACGCTGCTTGTCCTGGGTTGGACTTGCTCGGCACATCCAGAAAGTGGAGGGAGGAGTGGAGGGAAGCTATCAAAGAGAGCGCTAGAAAGAGAGTCCAGAGAGTACCCATGGCATCGAAGGAAGAAGAGAGTTCTTGGCTTGATCTCCACTTAGGTTTTCTCCAGAAACACCTGAGCGAAGACTTACTGAAAATCAAGTTATCAGTAAAAAAGTGCTATCCAGAGGAGTACAAGGTGTGTGACATATATGTGGAGGCTTTTCATAATGCCATTGCCTCGCACTTGCAAGATCTCTCCCATAGACAGCTGGAATTCAACGAGCTCTACACCTTGCTCGACTGGGTGGCCAACACCTACCGCAGGTAAGATGCTATGCTTGCCACACTGCTTCAGCCTCCTCCGGAGAGCGGCGGGGCCGCAGGGGGCTTTGAAAGCACCGAACTCTTTTCAGTTTCCTGAGCCAGCAAGAGAGACACAGTCACTTCTACAGTAGAACCAGATAGCTAATCTATTAATAGGTGGGGACAAAGGTTTGTAGATAAAACGCTGCTTTTCACAGATCTAAATTACCTCGTTTTCCCCTCCCTCTCCCACTCACTGTTCTCACATGACAGAAAGCTCCTCCTTGCCGCACTGATAAACCTGCTCACTTTCTGCAAATATTTCTCAAGGTCCAGGAGCAGCTGCTCAATGACTTTTCCAGGCGCAGGGAGGGACCTATGGGGGGGCTCTGCCTTCTTCCTGTTTAATTAAGACTGTGATGCGTTTGGAAACAGGCCACGTTACCCCCGGTGTTCAGGGGTCAGAGTCGTCACGAGGAGGTGCCAAGACATCACTGTGTGGAAATAGCCACATCAAAACAAAGGCTCTGGCTCAGACGTATCCACTACTTGAATGGGAGGCCCATGGTTTTTAGGACCTGTTAAAACTCCCTGTAATTCACGGGTGACTAAAATGTTCTAGGAGATGCATAGGCACACCAAACGCTATCCTTAGGGCACCCTGTGTGTGGGGAGGTAAAGGCAGGAATTCTTCACAACAGTAAAAACAGTACAGCTGGACACTGCCTCCTTTTACAGCCAAAGGAGACATCTAAGATAGGCACCAGTAGAAGGTCCAGGCATTGTGCGTCCTCAGTTGTTCACTGGGCCCATCACCACAGCCCATCATTCCAACACCAAAGAGCTCCTCGACTAAACCCAGCAGAAATAGAGTGGGGTGGAGAGGAGGAGAGAGGCAACATCGACAGGAGATGGGGCTGCTAATAAGCACATAAGAACAGCCACGTCAAAGCAAAATTGTGTCTCCCCCCGGTAGCCGGTCTCCAGGAACGGCCTGAACCAGATGCCCAAGGATGGGACAAAGGCAAAGCAATTGACACCCCTCAAACAAACCAAAAAGGGAGTGAAGGCAGGAGTATCAACACTGAGTCAAACAGTGGGCAAAAATGGACAGGGAGGGGAGCAGCGCAAGCAGCAGTGACACTTGCCCAGACCACTCCTAGCCTGGGTAGCTTTTGGCATGGGGACATTTGGACCACCGATGGTCTTTGTTTTGAACAGCCCTGAACAGATTTATTCTGTGAACTTGCCTAGTTGCTCCTAAAACCCCATTTATGGTGTGATGACCGTAATGGCATGTGTGTAACTCCCTCAGCGTCATAGCACTGGCTGACCAGTATTATGGTAGGACCGTTGTGGGAATGACACTCCCACCCATCGCCCCTCTCCCTCACGTGTCCCTGTCGATCTCACCCAGAGGGAAATTTCTGCATGTCCCCAGCCCCTGGGAACTGTACTGCACCCCAGCATTGCAGGAGAGGGGGAAAGAAACAAGCTCCCGCAGCCAGGTTCTGCACCAAAGTGCCCCCACCATATTTCTCTAACTTGCTGTGAAAGACCTTACCGAGAGCCTGCAGCCGTTTTGGGCACTGCTTGCAATCACCTTGCTGGGTTGGGAAAATGGAAAGAATGGGAAAAGAAAGGAGGAGAGGGGAATAAGCTCCTCGAGTATACATTTGAGCCAGTCCTTTCAGTCAGAGTGGAGAGTTTGTATTTAAATCTGTGGTGTCCTTTTAAATGAGCAGCAGATCCCTGCGGCAGCTGGGCTGTGCAGTGCTCCATGTGTGCAGATGCACCTTTCTGGGAAATCTCAACCATGACTGTGGGGACATTGACTCCATGACACTATCAGCATGCTGAGTTTTTTTCTGCCGAGCAGTCGCTCTGCATCATCCTGACCTTGTACGGTACAATCCTCACTTGGATCCAAACCTAGCCGTGTGCTCGGCGCTGCTGTGGTGATGGGAACGCTTTTCGGTGGTTGAACAGGCTGTGTGTAGGACATTGCAGCTGTGTCCCTTGCTAACCAGGTGACTGCTTGCACTTATTCAAGTGCCTGAAGATTTTCTTCTTTCTCCTCTCCACCTTCCTCACCCTGAAAGATGCAATGCCTCCACGGTCGATGGCAGATTGCAGGGGTGGCACATTCAGTTGTACAGGTTAATAACGGGTTTCTTTCCCCAGAGGGAGAAACACAAGCGCTCCCTCCCTTTCCCTGCCTCCCCACTAATCAGCTGGCCTGATTACACTGCAATCCAGAGGAAAGTGAGTGGCAAAGTCGTGTGTCATCTGAGCGCACTTTGTAGTCAGACTCCGTAGCTTCACGTCCACCCACCACTTCCATCTGCGGAGGAAGCGTGGTGCGGCGATGGCCCGTGTCCCAAGGATGGGAATGCCTTCCAGGGGCTGCTCTGCACAGAGCAGGACCTGCTCTGCCACCTCCCCTCACTAGGGATAATGCACAGGGACAAAGAACAGGCTGACAAGAGCTGTGATGTGACACCGGAGAGGAGCCGGGCAGATCAGCTAACTCCAGGGCAGCACGCTGCTACAGGAATTACCCTGAAAGACATCTCGCAGGCTTGTAGTCAAATGAATCAGCTTCAGGTTGTTTATTTAAAAAAGTAAATTCTCATAGCACTTTTCATGTCCAAACAACTCAGAAGTCTCATGATTTCTAAGGTGGGCTGGAACCTTAGATCATTTTGATTTTGAATAATTAGGATTTTGAATAGCGAGGAAAGATTTTCTTGTTAAAGCTTGAAAACAAGCATCGCAATTTAAGCTTTAAGTATATTTCTCACGGCTTAATAATTACGTAGCTCATGCCACATGAATATTCCATCAGTTTACTTACACTCCAAGGCAACATAATTTGTTCATTTGAATCTTTCCAGTGAATTCTTTCTGGGTCACCCTGATCTCAAACCAGAAGTTAAGACAGAAAACCTGTCCTTGCTGTTAACACCAGATGATTGGGATAAACTGAAGAATGACTACATCACTTCTGCAAAGGTGAGAGTTTTGACCTTGCCCCCATGTGCCCCCCGGGGAGGGTATGGGAGTCCCAGCCTCCCGGGCAGAGGTCTTGGATGGCTGCCTCATGGTTCCTAGCCCCATCAGGTGCTGAGTCCTTCCAGCACCACGCGGAATGGCCTTTAAGCAAAAGCAAAAAATCCTGAACACCAATTCTGGGACTGAAGCAGGCCATGAGCTTGAACCTGGGTGATCACAGAGCCGAAAGGACTGTACCAGACCCATACAGTATGGCAGAGGCATACTGAAAGGTCATAGCTGGGCCTCATCAGACTGAAAGCATTGCAAAGTTGGGTGTAAGGACTTTTTAGCTGCTATTTTCAATGTGTGTGAGTTCCTCCAGCACATCTGAGGCTTGCTATACTCAGACAACTTTGGGCTTGTCCCCAACAGAGGACCTGCTCTTTGTTCAGCTCCTCCTAGGAAGCCCCTCCTGCAGTTGTCTTTCTGGTGTCCTTGGCTGGGACACTGTGTAAGACAGCATGCTTTCCTGGCTCTTTGGTGGGCTCAGACATTTCCTCGCAAACCATGTCTGAAACAGGGCAAAGCTGAAGGTGAGCTCAAGGTACCCAGCTGAATAAAATCGGTATTGCTCCATCGCGCTGGTGAAGGATCATTTTGTTTCACCAGCAGCAAGATTGATTTATCAGCCAGGACTGAACAGTGCTGCCACTTCCACAAGTGGCTGTACCACCAGAAAGGACCAGTTTGATCTCTAATCCTGACCTTCTGCATTGCACATGCTGGAGGACTTTGCAATCAAGCAGTCAAACAGCTGACACGATATTTCCATGGCAGGAGAATGATTCTGCCTTGATTTGAGAGTACCTTGCCCCCACACAGCACAGCTCCTGGTTTTTCCCAAGTTCCTGGGTAGACTGACGGGATCTGGAGCAGGGTCTTTGACTCTGCTTACCTTTCCGTGCCCCACACATGAACCTCACACACGTGCCGACGGAGCAAAACACCGTGAGCTGCTTTACTCATACTTGCTTCATTATCCTGAGCTGCATGTTTCCTTCGTTATCGTGAGCTGCATGTTTCCATCCTACATTTAACATTCAGGGGAAAATCAAAAGCTATTTTGGAAACATCCTGCGACTGGAGGTCACGGAGAAGTGGGAGAAGGAAGTTCATCCAGAAGTGAAGGAAAACCTCTACCACTCCTCGCTCTCCTTTGATATTCAAACGGTATTTAATTAGCTGGGACAAAGTGTGGGGGGGCTCTGTGGCTCCAGGGAAACTGGATCATTACCTTCTGGGGTGGAGGTACCGCCTCCTGCGATAGTTTATGTTAGTCACGCACGGGCAGAATACATTAGAGCAGAAAATGCAGTTTATTACAACTTTTAGCTCTCCCGCTTGCCTTCTAGCTGCAAATTAAACCTGCTGTCAATTGTGTCAGCAACATAATAGGCAACTGATTTTAAAGTCCTTAAATTGCTTTGATTAGAAAGAAGAAAGAGAAAGGAAAAAAAGGCGGAAAGAAAAGGTTTGTTAGAAAAACCCCTTGGCTGAAAGAGCAACTTTGTCCCGGGGCTACGGCAGCCACGGAAAGGCCGTAGGCAGTGACAGCCACTCCAATTTAAAGAGTACAAAAAACAAAAGCTCCTACTAGCTTTAGGGACTGCAGGGTAATAAAGCCAGGAGGGGTTTGGATTCATTCTCCTCACTCAAAGGGTTGAGTCATTTCAATTAAATAATACCAAAAAAAAAAACAA